>CM057235.1:49507714-50107714 GCA_029891385.1 Erythroxylum novogranatense | reverse complement strand
CCAGATCCGATTGGTATCGCCGTAACACTTAGAGCATATGATACATCGGGTCTCGTATATAGCATTGCGTATATATTAGATCCTACTCGCAGACGACACGGATCATATTCATACGCATCCTCTCATCCCGTGTCTTAAGACACATAGACTTCGAGAGTGTTGTCCCATGAGTAATGGAAGAAACCTCTCTTGGATTGCTCCATGCTAAACCTCTTTAGCACCTTGTCTATGTATCGCTGATCGTGAAAGACCAGCAACCTCTTCGATCTATCTCTATAGATCTTTATCCCAAGGATATAAGTTGCTTCTCCAAGGTCTTTCATGGCAAATTGTTTGGACAACCAAATTTTACCGATTGCAAAGATTGAGACATCGCTTCCTAGCAACAATATGTCATCTACATATAACACAAGGAATATGATCGCAGCTCCATTAACTTTCTTGTACACACGGTGTTCATCCGGATTTTGTGAGAAACCAAACTCTTTGATTGTCTCATCAAACGGATATTCCAACTCTGGATGCTTGCTTCAATCCATAAATGGATTTCAAGCTTGCATACCTTTTCGCCATCAAGGAAATGAAGCCTCAGGTTGTGTCATACACATCCTCACCAGATTTCCATTCAGAAAGTCGTTTTCACATCCATTTGCCATATCTCATAATCATAATGAGCGCAATGGCTAGGAGTATCCTAATGGATTTAAGCATTCACATCGATCAAGGTCTCGCCATAGTCAACTCCTTGTCTTTGACGAAAGCCTTTAGCCACAAGCCTTGCTTTATAGGTAATCACATTACCATCCATGCCGCTTTCTTCTTGAAACCCATTTGCACCCTATAGGTTTTATCCTTCAGTGCATCAACCAAAGTCCATACTTGGTTTTCATACATGGAATCCATTTCGATTTCATGGCACGAAGCCATTTTTCGACTCAACTCGCCGTAACCTCTTCATAGGTGGTAGGCTCATCATCCTCTATGAGCAATACGTCATTCTGCTCACTCACGAAATCCATATCTCTCTAGAACAAGGCATATCCTACTTGACCTCACGAATTTAGGTGTGTAGTAGAAGGTTGAGCTGTTACCTCATCTGTATGAGTTACAGCTTCAGTTCAGCAGATTGATCCGCTGGCTCGTCCGAAAGCATCTTGAACTTCTTCAAGTTCAACTTTGCTCCCACCGCCCTCTTTAAAAGAAACTCTTCTCTAAAGACAGCATGCATCAAACAAACACCTTTTGTTCCTCAAGAAAGTAAAATTGATATCCTCTTGTTTCCTTAGATATCCTACGAACAAACACTGTCGATTTTGCTTTCGCTTATCTCGACCGTGTCCGCTTCACATAAGCAGACAACCCCATACTTTCAAATAAGAAAGATAAGGTTTCTTGTTAGTCCACATCTCATATGGAGTAACATCAACTGCTTTGATGGAACTCGCTTAACAAGTAAAACAAATGTGTCAAGTGCATATCCCCAAAAGGATTTTGGTAATCTGTAAAGCCCATCATAGATCGTACTACGTCCAACAAGGTTCGATTTCTCCTTTCTCGCCACACCATTATCTTTGTGGTGTGTAAGGAGGGTCCACCGAGATAATATTCCATTATCTCGAGATAATCCAAAACTCTTGGTCTAAGTATTCACCACCACGATCGGATCGTAATGTTTTGATACTTTTACCAAGTTGTTTTTCTACTTCATTTCTGAATTGTTTGAACTTTTCAAACGCTTGATTTGTATCTCATCGACATCTGGTACCCATATCGAGAATAATCATCGATAAAGGTAATGAAGTAACGGCAACCACTTCGCATGGATGGACATCGACCACATACATCTCAATGTATTAGGTCTAATAATCCAGCATTGCTCACCCTTTCCTTAAAGGTAACTTAGTCATCTTGCCTAATAAACAAGATTCACATGTGTCATATGATTCATAATCGAATGACCCTAAACTTCCACTCTTGTGGAGCTTAGCGACGCGTCTCTCATTTATATGGCCATGCGACAATGCCATAAGTAAGTTGATTTTAAATTATCTCTTTTATGTCTTTTAGCCATTGACATTCATAACCGGATGTGACATATCTAATATGTAAATTCCATTGCATAATGTACCAGCACTATAAAGCATTCCATTTGAGCTAATAGAACAACCATTGTTACTAAAAGACAAATGGAAACCAATTTATTTAAACAAGAAACATAAGATGTTCTTTGTTAACACGGTACAAAATAACAATCATCCAAGTTAAGTACAAGCCCACTGGGAAGTGTCAAAATATAAGTCCCTACGGCTAATGCAGCAACTCTTGCTCCATTGCCAACACGCAGTCCATTTCTCCCTTTATGAGTCGCCATCGTCCCCGAGGCCCTCGTATCATCATCAGATATATGTGAGCCACAATCGGTATCTAATACCCATATGTTATGATCGAAACAAGATTAACCTCAATGACAAACATACCGAAGAAGTCGAGGCACCGATGCCTTCTTCGCTTGATTCTTCCAGATAGATTTTGCGATTCGCCTCCAATGACCGGTCTTTACCGCAATGGAAGCAGTACCTTTTGGTGCAGTCTCTTTGGTCTTCTTCTTGCCTTTCGCTGCACTTCCTTTCACTTTCGAGCCTTTTTCTTCTTCGCTTCCTCTTCGAAGCAGAGGAAGAAGAATCCACCAATAACAATGCCTTGCTATCTTGCTTGACAACTTGTTCATTGCCTCGAGCAGATTGATCACCGAATTGTGGTGGATATTTGGTTCATTCGATAGTTCAACACAAACCGTGAATAACTATATCGACAAACCAACAAGAATTAAGTCTATACTTAACTCGTAATCCATCACAAAACCTAAGACGGCCAACCTCTCAATATAGCCATTCATCTTCAATGCATATTGCACCGCAGATGAACCAGAGTCATCTTCGTCGAAGAGCAACCTTGAGGTCTCGAACCGCTCGGACCGTGCTTGCTCATCAAACAACTCTCGAGATGAAACACTATCGTGTGAGCATCCATAGACTCGTCTCCGCTTCGCAGCTCAGGTGACATCGATGCAAGCATAATGCAGGTGGCTATGTCACTGTCTTTTAGATGCTTACGATATGCCTTCTGATCATCATCAGAAGCTCCTTCAGGAAGTGGATCCGGAAGCGAAAAATCAAGGATGTATCCTAGATCCTCAGATCTGAGAACAATTCTCAGATTCCGCAGCCAATCAAGAAAATTCGGTCCAGTTAATTTGTTTGCATCCATTAGTGAGCGAAGATTCACACTAGTCGACATCTTCAATCAACCTAAACGTAGAGAGAGAAAGAAAGTTAGAATATGATTAAATGTATGATCATAAGGACTTAAATGACATACATATGGCTCCCACTAGTTTCAATAGAATCCATAACCCTCATCATGAATCCAAGAAACAAAATGGCACAATGACCTAGTGGGTCGATATCCGACATTGCTAAGAATGACCTTGAGGTTAGCTCAACAAGTCACCTTAGGTCAATCGGTAGGTATCGGTCATACCAATTGCATCATCGATGACCGACATTAAGAATGACCTTGAGGTTAGCTCAACAAGCCATCTTATGTCTCGGGAGGTATCAGACATACCAATTACATCTTAGACACAACTATCGATTAGTGCTATCAACAGTTGATGTATGCACATACATTGGGTTATCAACACTTGATGCGTGTACATCAGATGTACACTACCCAACTTCGCCTCTGTCCACGTTGACCTTGAGGTTAGCTCAACAAATCAACGCTTCTAGGAAAACCGACCCATTAATCCGAAAATCTTATTTTCATGGTTTGAACATATTCGTATAGAGTGAGCTTGAGGTTAGCTCAACAACCCAACCCAATAAGAACTCTGGTTCTTACCATATTAATGGAAGGCATTAGTTTTCATATTTTAAGTTGAGGGATTTTAGGTCTCATCTAATTAATCTCATCCAAGGATCATAGTCACCATGACTATATGGTCTGATTTAGGGCATTGCATCAATCACATTGAATTTATACCAAAATCACCCATCATCCCACCAAGATGATATAAGTCGACTTGTATATGTATAAGTCGACTTATGGCTCTGCAAGTCGACTTATGCATGTGTAAGTCGACTTGTGCCATCAGCATGAACAAGTCGACTTGTACCATCAGGCAAGTCTAATTTATTAGTCTGATACAGATCAAACAAGTCGATTTATGAACATATAAGTCGATTTGTTCATTAATGCATTAGGAATTGCTATCTATTTGGCTAATTCTCAATCCAGGCATTTCCAATTCACAAAACCAATATAACAAGTATATAAACCTTTATATTAATGTGCTAATGAAACATTTTCATCAACTCATGCATGCCATATAGTCTAACTATATATGAAAACCTTGAAACCGATTAATCCACCATTAATCACTAGATTTCCACATAATTCAAGGACACCAAATTATCATGCTAAGTATCTCTAGGTAGGCTACACATTATCAAGATTACTCCGGCACATGTCACAAAAATTGCAACGGCCAAAATAACCAAGATAACGGAATAAGCTAACGAGACGCTAAAGTGACCTATTCGATATCCAAAAATTATTGGAAACCTCAATTCAAGAATATCATTTTGGGATGCATTCCACATCAATATAACACATTTTTAATCACTATAAAAATGATTCATGGCATTGGAACAGAAAATAACACAATCAATCATTCCAAACAAAACAGCCCCAGCAAGTTTCTCAAAACTGCTAAGCTCAACATTTTTCTCAAAATGACCATTGAAACACTGTCAATAAATACTGAGAAAATTAAAGAGGTTAAAAAATGTTCCCAAAATGCTCCATGAATTTTTCCAGGATTTATTTCCCACAAAAACTCATTGAACCTCAGCAATCTAGTCGAACCAGAATCTGTGTTCTCCAACACAGACATTCCCATCAGCACACAAGAAATTCGGAAATAAATAGTAAATCACCTTGAAAACAATTTTCCATCCACAGAGACATTCAAAAACATCTTAGGGACATGTCGGTGAAAACCAATCCGAAAAAAAAATTTTCTATAATTTATTCTCGAATTTACAAGAATACCTGTTTCAGAAACGTTCAACAAGACAGCATCCGAAACTTGAGGGAATTAAATAGCAAAACCATATCAAATCAAATTGATAAATTCTCATCTTTCAGAAAAATATTCTATAACATGTTATGAACAATTCTGAGCAAGAAATTTCGAAAACATGCATCTCTATACTGATTCGAAATTCACACAAATAACATGCATCAGCAGCTCAATCACTAAGGAACTCCGACCTAGTTATCATTTCGACTGTTTATACAACACAAGTGGCTCTGATACCACTGTAGGAAAATCCCGGGGTAGGCATCACATGCCCACAGTGCGGAATTTAATTTTTTGTGTCCCGGGACATTCCCGAAAGCCAGGATCCATGTGTAAGTACAAACAATCAAACCATAACGACCAAAGGAGACCGTCTCTAACGGTATCCACGCAGAGGTCGGAAAACCTAACCGGGACAAACTCTTTTGACCCGGGAATAGCTAGACTAAAGAGAAGAGTGCTAGCTCTTACCTTAGCCTTGGAGAGCAAGTGAGATGATCTTGGTGGAGCCTTGGAGAAGTAGAAGCAAAGTTGAATGGAAGAGAAGAAGATGAAAAACCAATTTTTCAAAGCTTAACTCTTTAAGCAATTTCGATTCTCTTCTTCCATCAAAACCGTGCAAGCTTCCTTCAATGCCTTCTCATATGTATATTTAACCATTTAAAGACATAAGAAGGCATGGTGGATGCTCATCCACGTATATGGCATAATAAATGCCTTAAAATGCTAAATCATCATTAAGTTTGACTTTTCAAACTTAACTAATCCTCTTCCATTTTGGTTGTTCCACCGAAATCATATATATATATATAATTAATTAATTATTTACTTAATTAATTAATATATATAATTGCTGAAGTGGTCCAGTCAAACTGGGGTCGGTCCTACCGGCCTACCGGGCCCCACCGGCGAAAAATCACCGGAAACGGTTTTCAGCAATGTCGATGTCGCGATCTCATCGGGACATATCCCAATCTCATCGGGATCCATTTAATCCTATTGCTCTCCGGATATCGGATCTCGTCTCAAACTATTTTCTGATTCTCCGAAGTCACTCTTATCGTGTGACCCATTAGGTTCCTTGTTATGTTGGCCACTTAGATTAACACTTAATCTGAGCAAGTCATGAGCGGTATCTAGAACACATCACGACCCCAATCGACCGGAAAGTAATTGGTTTGACTAATGAAACCATATCACGAACCCTTCCATAGACAATTACCGTGCAATTAGTCCTTTCACCATGCTATACCCCACTTGGTTTGAGTATGGGCAATGTGTCAACTCTTACTAGACCGATCGGATCAAATCTAGTCCAAGTGTATTCGGTTCTCGCCCTATGACTCATTACTTTATATGTCCATGAAGACCATCTTCATGACATATGTATGCTCGGCGCCAGAGACTTCAAAGTAATGATCCCGATAAGAGGCCATGGGTATCTCTTCGCTATAATGTATGGTGAATCCTCTATTGGCTACTCAATTACCTTCAATACCTCAAGTCGCACTCCAATCACCACCCTATGAGCGACCTACGAAAGGCAACAAGGAATGGAGTCAAAGTACGTAATCAAGACTCAAGATATCCTCGAGTACCTCAAGTCTAAGGATACTTGCACCATTGCTATGATGAGATTATCACCGACATTTGTATAGACATCCATGTGATGATCTCATAGCAGTCATCCAATGTACTTACTACCACTAGTAAGCATCCACATGTCAAATCTAAATATCTCAATATTTACAGTTTTTCGAGATCCACCGCTGATCCAATCAAGGAGTTTGACATGTGCTAGTCTATCCGGATTAACGATGTCCGGCCTCATTAATCCTATGACTAGGATAATTTAGATATCTTGACATAATTGCACATGATAGGAATCTCAATAGTATGATCGCATCATAATTTCCTTCATGCTATGTCATGTATCAGGGACTTCATTAATTTGATTAAAGATCACTATCAATTCATAATAAAATGAATATCAAATAAATGAAATATGTCTTGCTTTATTTATTCATAAAGTCTGTACATGACTATGAACAAAAAGCGCTAAAGGGGATTGCCTTTAGGGCACTACTCTAACAAAGAGTAGCCTCGAGGTCTCGAACCTTTCAGACCGAGCTTGCTCATCAAACAGTTCCCTAAGATGAAACACTATGGTATTAGCATCTATAGACTCATGCTGCTTTTGCAGCTCTGGTGACATCGAGGCAAGCATAATGCAGGTAGCCATGTCACTATCTTTAATATGCTTACGATATGCTTTCTGATCCTCATCAGAAGCATCAGCAGCAGGTGGATTAGGAAGTGGAACATCTAGGACATATCCCAGTTCCTCTGACCTGAGAACAATTCTCAGATTTCTCAGCCAATCTAGAAAGTTAAGTCCAGTTAATTTGTTCGAGTCCATTAGTGAGCGCAAGTTCACACTGGAAGTCATCTTCAATAACCTATAGGGAAATGAGAGAAAGAATGTTAGAGTAGAATTACATGCATGATCATAAGGACTTGCATGACATGCATATGGTTCCCACTAGTTTCAAAGAATCCATGACCCTCAATACGAATCCAAGAAACATTATGACAAAATGTCCTAGTGGGTCGATATCCGACATTACTAAAATGACCTTGGGTTTACCCAACAAGCCACCTTAGGTCAATCGGTAGATATCGGTCATACCAATTGCATCATAGATATCCGACATTACTAAAATGACCTTGGGTTTACCCAACAAGCCACCTTAGATCTATCGGCAGGTATTGGTCATACCATTTGTTTCATAGATGCAACTATCGACTAGTGCTATCAACTCATGATGTATGCACACACATTGGGTTATCAACTCTTGATGCGCGTACATCTGATGTACACTACCCAATTTCGCCTCTGTCCACGTTGACCTTGAGTTTACTCAACAAATTAACGCTTAGTGAAAACCCACCCATTAATCAAAATCTTATTTTCATGGTTCAACATATCCAGATAGAGTGAGCTTGGGTTTACCCAATAACCCAACTCTATAAGAACTCTGGTTCTCCCCATATTAATGGAAGCGTTAGTTTTCATATGATGTGAGGGTTTTCGTGTCTCATCTTCTTCTCCTCCAAGCCGTAGGATTATAGTCACCATGACTATATGGAATGATTTAGGGCATTTCATCAATCACATTGAGTCTATACCTAAAATCATCCATCATCCCACCTTTGCATGTTGTAAGTCGACTTGTGTATTTGTAAGTCGACTTATGCAAGTGTAAGTCGACTTATTCAGCTGTGCACAAACAAGTCGACTTGTACCATTGTGCAAGTCGACTTATGCGTCTACAGTGCACGGACAAGTCGACTTGTATCTTTATTAGTCGACTTATCCATGTTGAATTGCTATCTCATCGACTAATTTCTCAATCCGTGTAGTTCCAATTCACAATACCAAGTGTAATATCCTTTATTATAATGTACCAATGAAACACTTTCTTTGTTGCTTACCATATATAGTCAAACTATACATGAAAAACTTGAAATTGATGAATACACTCTTATTCATTCAGATCTCCAAATAATTTGAGAATATCAAACTATCACCCTAAGTATCTCTAGGTAGTCTAAACTTTATCAAGACTACTTCGGCACATGTCACAAAATTTGTGACGGCCAAAATAATCAAGACAACGAAATACACTAACGAGACGCTAATGTGACACATTTGACATCCGAAAAATATTTGAAAACCCAATTTCAAGAAATTCAATTTGGAAAGCATACAACATCAATATAACACATTTTTTAATCACATTAAAAATGATCCAAGGCATTGGAATTGAGAAATACACAATTTATCATTCCAAACAAAACAGCTCCAGCAACTTTCTCAAAACTGCCAAGTGCTATGTTTTGCTTGAAAACTCATTGAAACAATTTCAATAAATTATGAGAAAATTACAGAAGTTACAACATGTTCACAAAATGTTCCATGAATGTTTTCAGGATTTATTTCCATCAAAAACCCAACCAACCACAGCAACAAAGCCAATGTAGAATCTGTGTTCCTCAACACAGTTATTCCCAGCAACACACAATAAATTCTCAAATAAATAGTAAATCACCTCGAAAATATTTTGCCATTCTCATAGACATTCATAAACATCTTAGAGACATGATGGTGAAAGCAAATCCGAAAAACAATGTTTCTACAATTTATTCTCGAATTTATAAGTATGCCTGTTCATTGAATGTGCACAAAGACAGCAACCAGAACATTGGGGAATAAATTAGCAAAACCATATCAAATCACATTGATAAATTCCGAGCTTCCACAGACATATGCAACAACATCTTGTGAACATATCTGGGCAAGAAAATTTCGAAAACAATATTTCTATACTGAATTCGAAATTCACACAATCAACATGCATCATCGTCACAAGCAATAGGCAACTCCGACCTAGTCATGGTTTCTTCATTATATACGACACAAGTGGCTCTGATACCACTGTAGTAAAATCCCGGTGTGAGCATCACATGCCCACGGTGCGGAAAAAAAAATTTTATTCCGGGACCTTCCCGAAAGCCAGGATCCATGTGTCTATACAACAAACTCAAACCATAACGGCCAAAGGAGACCGTCTCTAACGGTATCCACGCAGAGATCGAAGAACCTAACCAGGACAAACCCTTTGACCCGAGAATAGCTAGAACAAATTAAAGAGTGCTAGCTCTTACCTTTGTCCTTGGAGAGCTTGGAATAACGATGAAGAGGATGAATGGAGAAGCTTGGAAGATGAAGAGATGATGAAGATGAGCATATGAAACAATTGGAGAAATAAACTCTTTCTTCTCCTCTTTCAAACCAACGATCCTTCCTCTCCCTTTCACACTTTTAATTTTGTCTTTAACTTTTTAAAATACAATCAATGCTAATGGTGAGTCATGCACCCACGTTAGCTTCTTATATATATATATATATATAAAGTTAAAAGATGATAAGCTTCTCATCTCCTTCCTCCACGTTTACACACACACACACACACACACACACACACACACACACACACACACACACACACACACACATATATATATATATTATATATATATAAATAAATGCTGAAGTGGTTCAGTCACACTGGGGTCCCGGTATGGGAAAAAGCCCCGGAAACGTTTTTCAGCAATATCGATGTCGCGATCTCATCGGGACATATCTCGATCTCATCGGGATCCATTTAATCCTTTTGCTCTCCATATATTAGAACTCTGTCCAAAACTATTTTACAAATTCTCCTAGACACTCTTAGGCGTGTGACCCATTAGGTTCCCGGTTATGTTGGCCACTTAGATTAACACTTAATCTGAGCAAGTCATGAGCGGTATCTAGCAATACATCATGACCCCCAATTGACCGGAAAGTAATTGATTTGACGAATGAACATATATTCATCATGAACCATATCACGAACCTTTCTATAGACAATTACCGTGCAATTCGTCCTTTCACCATGCTATACCCGACTTGGTTATGAGTATGGGCAATGTGTCAACTCTTACTAGACTGACTATGTCAAATCTAGTCAAAGTGATTTCAGTTCTTATCCTGGGACTCATTACTTAATATGTCAATGAAGACGTTCTTCATGACATTTATGCTCCGGCCAGAGACTTCCAAATAATGACCCTAACAAGAGGCCATGGGTATCATCTTCTGCTATCACAGAAGTGGTGAATCCTCTATTGGCTACTCAATTACCTTCGAATACCTCATGCTGTACCCAATCACCACCCTATGAGCGACTTCTGTAAGGCAACAAGGAATGGATTCAAAGCACGTAATCAAGATATCAAGATATCCTTGAGCACCTCAAGTCTAAGGATACTTGCACCATTGCTATGATGAGATTATCAACGACATTAGAATAGGACATCCATGTGATGATCTCATAGCAGTCATCCAATGTACTTACTACCTCTAGTAAGCATCCACATCTCAACCCTAAATATCTCATATTTACAATTTTGAGATCCACCGCTGATCAAATCAAGGAGCTTGAGATGTACTAGTCTCTCCGGGACACCGATGTCTAGTGTCGAATCCTATGACTAGGATAATTTAGATACTGACATAATTGCACATGATAGGAATCTCAGTAGTATGATCACATCCCAATTTCCTTCATGCTATGTCATATATCTTGGACTTCATTAATTTGCTTATTGATCAATATCAGTTCATAAATAATGAACAGCAACGTAATGAAATATGCCTTTCTTTATTTATTCATAAAGAATGTACACAACTTTGTACAAAATGCGCTAAAGGCGATTGCATTCAGGGCACTACTCTAACATCATCTTCTGCTATCACAGAAGTGGTGAATCCTTTATTAGCTACTCAATTACCTTCGAATACCTCAAACTGTACCCAAGCACCACCCTACGAGCGACCTCTGTAAGGCAACAAGGAATGGAGTCAAAGCACAGAATCAGTATCTAAGATATCCTTGAGTACCTCAAGTCTAAGGATACTTGCGCCATTGCTATGATGAGATTATCACTGACATTAGAATAGGACATCCATGTGATGATCTCATAGTAGGTCATCCAATGTACTTACTACCTCTAGTAAGCATCCACATCTCAATCCTAAATATCTCATATTTACAGTTTCTAAAATCCACTGCTTGACCAAATCAAGGAGCTTAGATGTGCTAGTCTTTCCGGATTCGATGTCCAGCCAAGAATCCCACGATCGGGATAATTTAGATACTGACATAATTGCACATGATAGGAATCTCAGTAGTATGATCACATCACAATTTCCTTCATGATATGTCATATATCATGGACTTCATTAATTTTCTTATTGATCAATATCAGTTCATTAATAATGAACAGCAAAGTAATGAAATATGTCTTTCTTTATTTATTCATAAAGTATGTATAGAACTTTGTACAAAATGCGCTAAAGGCGATTGCCTTTAGGGCACTACTCTAACAATCTCCCACTTAACCTAAAGCCAATCGCCTTGATATCTAATACCATAAAGCAGTACACGAGAATCAAAACTCTTTTCGTACAATGGCTTCGCCAACGGATCAAGCAATATTCGCTCGTGGAATTCTCTATCTAGACATCACCTCGTCCAATGATCTCCCCGATCGATGATATTCATGAGTACGTGTTTGGATCGTTGATGAGACCTTGGTTCTTTCGCCTGCGCAATAGCCCCATTGTTGTCACAATACAACTGTATGGGCCCATCACTGCTAGGAACCACACCAAGTTCAGTAATGAACATCTTGATCCAAACTGTTTCCTTTGTTGCGTCTGAAGCGGCAATGTACTCTGTCTCGGTTGTTGAATCAGCAGTCGTCTCTTGTTTGGAACTCTTCCAACTGACCACCCCGCCGTTCAGTGTGAATACATAACCTGATTGGGATTTAGAATCATCCTTATCAGATTGAAAACTGGCATCTGTATACCCGCTCACCTGGAGATTTCCATCTCCATATACCAAGAAAACATCCTTAGTACTTCACAAGTACTTGAGCATATTCTTGACAGCCACCCAGTGACCCTCACCAGGATCCGATTGGTATCTGCTCGTAACACTTAGAGCATATGATACATCGGGTCTCGTACATAGCATAGCGTACATGATAGATCCTACCGCAGATGCATACGGGATCATATTCATGCGCATCCTCTCATCTTGTGTCTTAGGACACATAGATTTCGAGAGTGTTATCCCATGAGTCACGGGAAGGTAACCTCTCTTGGATTGCTCCATGCTAAACCTCTTTAGCATCTTGTCTATGTACGTTGATTGTGAAAGAACAAGCAATCTTTTTGATCTATCTCTATAGATCTTTATCCCAAAGATATAAGTTGCTTCACCAAGGTCTTTCATGGCAAATTGTTTGGACAACCAAATCTTGACAGCTTGTAGCATAGAGACATCGTTTCCTAGTAATAATATGAAATCTACATATAGCACAAGGAATACAATTGCAGTCTCATTAACCTTCTTATACACACAGTATTCATCCGGATTTTGTGAGAAACCAAACTCTTTGATTACCTCATCAAAACGAATATTCCAACTACTGGATGCTTGCTTCAATCCATAGATGGATTTCTGAAGCTTGCATACCTTTTCGCCATCATAGGAGATAAAGCCCTCAGGTTGTGTCATATACACATCCTCAGCTAGATTTCCATTTAAGAAAGTTGTCTTCACATCCATTTGCCATATCTTATAATCATAATGAGTGGCAATGGCTAGGAGTATTCTAATGGATTTAAGCATTGCTACTGGGCTGAAGGTCTCGTCGTAATCAACTCCTTGTCTTTGACGAAAACCTTTAGCCACAAGCCTTGCTTTATAGGTAATCACATTACCATCCATGTCGGTTTTCTTTTTGAAAACCCATTTACACCCTATGGGTTTTATTCCTTCGGGTGCCTCAACCAAAGTCCATACTTGGTTTTCATACATGGAATCCATTTCAGCCTTCATGGCATGAAGCCATTTCTCAGACTCTGAACTCTTCAGAACCTCTTCATAGGTGGTAGGCTCATCATCTTCTATGAGCAATACGTCATTCTGTTCATTCACGAGAAATCCATATCTCTCAGGAACAGAGCGTATCCTACGTGACCTACGAACTTCGTGTGTTGTAGAAGGTTAAACTGTTACTTCATCTGTATGAGTGACAGTTTGAGTTCGCAGCATTGATCTCAAGGTCTGTTCGAGCATCTTGAACTTCTTCAAGTTCAAGTTTGCTCCCACCGCCTTCTTGTAAAAGAAACTCTTTCTCTAAGAAGACAGATGCTTTGAAACAAACACCTTTTGTTCCTCAAAGATGGTAGAATTGATATCCCATTGTTTCTTTAGGATATCCTACTTAACAAACACTTGTCGACTTTGCATCAAGTTTATCCGATCAGATCCGCTTCACATAAGCAAGACAACCCCAAACTTTCAAATGAGTAAGATAGGGTTTTTTGTTAGTCCACATCTCATATGGAGTAACATCAACTGTTTTAGATGGAACTCTGTTTAGCAAGTAAACAGCTGTCTAGAGTGCATACCCCCAAAAGGATTTTGGTAACTTTGCAAAGCCCATCATTGATCGTACCATGTCTAATAAGGTTCGATTTCTCCTTTCGGCCACACCATTATGTTGTGGTGTGTACGGAGGAGTCCATTGAGATAAAATCTCATTATCTCTGAGATAATCCAAAAACTGTTGATCTAAGTATTCCCCACCACGATCAGATCGTAATGTCTTGATACTTTTCCTAAGTTGGTTTTCTACTTCATTTCTGAATTGTTTGAACTTTTCAAATGCTTCAGATTTGTATCTCATCAGATACAGGTACCCATATCGTGAATAATCATCGATAAAGGTAATGAAGTAAAGACAACCACTTCTAGCATGGATGGACATCGACCACATACATCCGAATGTATTAGGTCTAATACTCCATCGCTCGCTCACCCTTTCCTTAAAGGTAACTTAGTCATCTTGCCTAATAAACAAAATTCACATGTGTCATATGATTCATAATCAAATGACCCTAAACTTCCACTCTTATGGAGCTTAGCTATGCGTCTCTCATTTATATGGCCAAGGCGACAATGCCATAAGTAAGTTGATTTTAAATTATCTCGTTTATGTCTTTTCGTGTCATTGACATTCATAATTGGATGTGACATATCTAATATGTAAATTCCATTGCATAATGTACCAGTACCATAAAGCATTCCATTCAAACTAATAGAGCAACCATTGTTACTAAAAATCAAATGGAAACCAGCTCTATTTAAACAAGAAACAGACAATATGTTCTTTGTTAACACGGGTACAAAATAACATTCATCCAATTTAATTACAAGCCCAGTGGGGAGTGACAAAAAGTAAGTGCCTACGACTAATGCAGCAACTCTTGCTCCATTTCCCACACGCAGGTCTAGTTCTCCCTTCATGAGCTGTCTACTGTCCCTGAGGCCCTGCATATCATTGCATATGTGTGAGCCACAACCGGTATCTAATACCCATATGTTATGGTCAGAAACAGTATTAACCTCAATGACAAACATACCTGAAGAAGCTGAGGCATCTGATGCCTTCTTCTGCTTCAATTCTTCCAGATAGACTTTTTATAGCCGCCCAAAGGCGGCCTTGCCACAATGGAAGCAAGTTCCTTTTGGTGCAGTATCTTTGGTTTTCTTCTTGGCTGTGCTTCCTTTCGGTTTCTTAGACCTTTTCTTCTTTAGTTTCTTTTTCTTGAAACCAGAAGAAGAGTCCACCATAAGCACTTGCTTGCTATCCTTCTTGATAGCTTGCTCATTGCCTCGAAAGTGATTGATCAACTCGAGGATTGTCGTGGATATTTGGTTCATCCGATAGTTTAACACAAACTGTGAATAACTATCAGACAATCCAACTAGAATTAAGTCAACACTTAATTCATAATCCATAACGAAACTTAAGACAGCCAACCTCTCAATATACCCATTCATCTTCAGTGCATACTGCACTGCAGATGAACCTGGAGTCATCTTAGTAGTGAAGAGTAGCCTCGAGGTCTCGAACCTTTCAGACCGAGCTTGCTTATCAAACAGCTCCCTAAGATGAAACATTATGGTATTAGCATCCATAGACTCATGCTGCTTCTGCAGCTCTGGTGACATAGATGCGAGCATAATGCAAGTAGCCATGTCACTGTCTTTGAGATGCTTACGATATACTTTCTGATCCTCATTAGAAGCATCTACAGCAGGTGGATCGGGAAGTGGAACATCTAGGACATAGCCCAGTTCCTCAGATCTGAGAACAATTCTCAGATTTCTCAGCCAATCGAGAAAATTTGGTCCAGTTAATTTGTTCGAGTCCATAAGTGAGCGCAAGTTCACACTAGAAGTCATCTTCAATCAACCTAAAAAGAAAGAGAGAATGAATGTTAGAATAGAATTACATGCATGATCATAAGGACTTGCATGACATGCATATGGCTCCCACTAGTTTCAAAGAATACATAACCCTCATTACGAATCCAAGAAACATTATGACAAAATGTCCTAGTGGGTCGATATCCGACATTCCTAAAAATGACCTTGGGTTTATCAAACAAGCCACCTTAGGTCAATTGGTAGGTATCAGTCATACCAATTGCATCATAGATATCTGACATTACTAAAATGACCTTGGGTTTACCCAACAAGCCACCTTAGATCAATCGGCAAGTATCAGGCATACCATTTGCTTCATAGATGCAACTATCGACTAGTGCTATCAACTCGTGATGTATGCACACACATTGGGTTATCAACTCTTGATGCGCGTACATCTGATGTACACTACCCAATTTCGCCTCTGTTCACGTTAACCTTGAGTTTACTCAACAAATTAACACTTCTAGTGAAAACCAACCCATTAATCCGAAAATCATATTTTCATGGTTCGAACATATCCGTATAGAGTGAGCTTGGGTTTACCCAACAACCCAACTCTATAAGAACTCTGGTTCTTCCCATATTAATGGAAGGCGTTAGTTTTCATATGATGTGTGAGGGTTTTCAGGTCTCTTCTTCTTCTTCTCCAAGCTATAGGATTATAGTCACCATGACTATATGGAATGATTTAGGGCATTTCATCAATCACATTGAGTCTATACCTAAAATCATCCATCATCCCACCTCTGCATGTTGTAAGTCGACTTGTCTGAACATGCAAGTCGACTTATGCAATTGTGTAAGCCGACTTGTGCATGTGTAAGTCGACTTATGCTACTGTGTGAGTCGACTTATGCATGTGTAAGTCGACTTATACTACTGTGCCCGAACAAGTCGACTTGTACCATTGAGCAAGTCGACTTATTTGACTACAGTTCACGAACAAGTCGACTTGTGCATGTGTAAGTTGACTTATCCGAAAATACAAGTCAACTTATACATGTGTTAGTCGACTTATGCATGTGGAATTGCTCTCTAATCGGCTAATTTCTCAATCCGTGCAGTTCCAATTCACAATACCAAGTGTAATATACTCTATTTTGATGTACCAATAAAATACTTTCATTGTTGCTTACCATATATAGTCAAACTATACATGAAAAACTTGAAATCGATGAATACACTATAATTCACTTAGATTTCTAAATAATTTTGCGAATATCAAACTATCACCCTAAGTATCTCTAGGTAGTCTACACTTTATCAAGACTACTTCGGCACTGGTCACAAAATTTGTGACGGCCAAAACAATCAAGATAAGGGAATATACTAACGAGACGCTAATGAGACACATTTGACATCCGAAAATTGTTTGGAAACCCAATTTCAAGAAATCAGTTTGGTAAGCATACAACATCAATGTAACATATTTTTAATCACATTAAAAATGATCCAAGGCATTGGAACTGAAAACTACACAATTAATCATTCCAAACAAAACAGCTCCAGCAACTTTCTCAAAACTGCCAAGCTCTGTGTTTTGCTTGAAAAACTCATTGAAAAAATTTCAATAAATTCTGATAAAATTACAGAGGTTACAAAATGTTCACAACATGCTACATGAATTTGTTCAGGATTTATTTCCATCAAAAACTCAACCAACCTCAGCAACAAAGCCAATATAGAATCTATGTTCCTCAACACAGTTATTCCCAGCAACACACAATAAATTCTCAAATAAATAGTAAATCACCTCAAAAACATTTTTCCATCCTCATAGACATTCATAAACATCTTAGAGACATGTCGGTGAAAGAAAATCCGAAAAACAAAATTTCTACAATTTATTCTCGAATTTACAAGCATGTCTGTTCATTGAATATGCACAAACACAGCAACCAGAACATTAGGGAATAAATTAGCAAAACCATATCAAATCACATTGATAAATTCCAAGCTTCCACAGACATATGCAACAACATCTTGTGAACATATCTGGGCAAGAAAATTTCAAAAAACAATATCGCTATACTAATTTCGAATTTGACATTTACAACATGCATCATCGTCACAAGCAATAGGCAACTCCGACCTAGTCATGATTTCTTCGTTATATACGACACAAGTGGCTCTGATACCACTGTAAGAAAATCCCAGTGTGAGCATCACATACCCACGGTGAGGAAAACAAAAAATTTTGTTCCGGGACCTTCCCAAAAGCCAGGATCCATGTAAATATATAACAAAGTCAAACCAAAATAACCAAATGAGTCCGTCTTTAACGATATCCACGCAGAGATTGGAGAACCTAACTGGGATAAACCCTTTGATCCGGAAATAGCTAGAACAAATTAAAGAGTGCTAGCTCTTACCTTTGTCCTTGGAGAGCTTGAGAAACGATGGAGAAGAATATGCTTGGAGAAGGAGAAAAGCTTGAAATCGATGGAGAGGATGAAGAATGCTTAGGATTTTCTCAAAATCCTTTTCTCCTTCCTTAAACCAACGACCCACACACCCTTCTTTTGTCTTTAGTCATTTAATATAAACATGACAAGGCAAAAGAAGAAGCTTCCTTTTGCCATCCACGTTAGCCATTTTTATATATATATATATATATATATATATATATATATAAAATAAAGCCATGTCTTCTCCTCCTTCATCCACGTAAATGACATATATATATATATATTTTAATTAATTAATTCTTTAATTAATTAATATGATATATATATGTATATTAATGCTGAGGTGGTCCAGACATATTGAGGTCGGTCCTACCGGGCCCCGGTATGGAAAAACCACCGAAAACTTTTTTCAGCAATATCGATGTCGCGATCTCATCGGGACATATCTCGATCTCATCGGGATCCATTTAATCCGATTGCTCTCCATATATTAGAACTCTGTCCAAAACTATTTTACGAATTCTCCGAGACACTCTTATGCGTGTGACTCATTAGGTTCCTGGTTATGTTGGCCACTTAGATTAACACTTAATCTGAGCAAGTCATGAGCGGTATCTAGCAACATATCATGACCCCCAATTGACCGGAAAGTAATTGGTTTGATGAATGAATCTATATTCATCATGAACTATATCACGAACCTTTCCATAGACAATTACCGTGTAATTCGTCGTTTCACCATGCTATACCCCACTTGGTTATGAGTATGGGCAAAGTGCCAACTCTTACTAGACTGACTACGTCAAATCTAGTCCAAGTGATTTCAGTTCTTGTCCTGGAACTCATTACTTAATATGTCAATGAAGACACTCTTCATGACATATGTACTCTGATCAGAGATTTCCAAGTAATGACCCTGACAAGAGACCATGGGTATCATCTTCTGCTATCACAGAAGTGGTGAATCCTCTATTGGCTACTCAATTACCTTCGAATACCTCAAACTGTACCCAAAACACCACCCTACGAGCGACCTCTGTAAGGCAACAAGGAATGGAGTCAAAGCACAGAATCAGTATCCAAGATATCCTTGAGTACCTCAAGTCTAAGGATACTTGCACAATTGCTATGATGAGATTATCACTGACATTAGAATAGGACATCCATATGATGATCTCATAGTAGGTTATTCAATGTACTTACTACCTCTAGTAAGCATCCACATCTTAACCCTAAATATCTCATATTTACAGTTTCTGAGATCCACTGCTTGACCAAATCAAGGAGCTTGAGATGTGCTAGTCTTAGGACATCGATGTCCAGCCAGAATCCTACGATCGGGATAATTTAGATACTGACATAATTGCACATGATAGGAATCTCAGTAGTATAATCACATCACAATTTCCTTCATGCTATGTCATATATCATGGACTTCATTAATTTGTTTATTGATCAATATCAGTTCATTAATAATGAACAGCAAAGTAATGAAATATGCCTTTCTTTATTTATTCATAAAGTATGTACAGAACTTTGTAAAAAACGCGCTAAAGGCGATTGCCTTTAGGGCACTACTCTAACAAATCCCTACCACCTACTGCATCAAGATATGTTTGACTCACATCAACAGCTTGTTTGTGCTGAGATTGTCGCTAAATGCTTTCTTGTATTTGGTAGGAGCTAATGTTTATATTAGTAAGTGATAATTATTAAGAATTAATATTAAAGCATAAATTTCACATATATTAAGTTCTCTACATCGAGTGTTAACGAATATCACACTGTCATACTTCTTAATATGAGTGCAAAAAGAGTTGACAGGGTATAGGCCTCATGCCTATAGATTTTTCCTACATAAGAATAAAATGTTATTCTTACAACAAAGTAAAACAATTATAATATAAGTGTAAACTTTAGATACTTATAAGTTTTTCTGCATGCTCGTGGTGGATAATAGATCCTCCCGTATATATAGGAAGACTCTCTCCTCCCAGTTCTCTACGTCTGTTGGTAGAGTAATGCTCTAAAACAGGCATTGCCTCAGGTAATGTTCAATACTGCTGCCAACGACTCCATATTTGTTTAGAAATATAAGGCGGTAGTATACCAGTCTTGTTTATCGCACCAATAAAGTCACGATAACGTGTACATGCTCGTCTCTCTCATACTTTATGTATGACCATGTCAAATTCAGAATCTTAAAAAAAATCTGAAATAAAAGGAAAAAAATTTGATAAATACTTATAATGTAATAATATTTATGTAATTAATATATACTAATCAATTAAAAAAGAAAATAATTTTTTATTGTACCTCAAACTCTTGAAAGTAAAATTCCTTTGTGATATGAGAGATATTCTTCTATACATAACCCTTAAAATCAATCTTCTCCTTAAATTTAGATGTCATGTTTTTAGAGCACGGTCTAGACGGAATCAACCTAATATAAAAACAAATAATTTTATACTATTTACAAAAATTTAAACCTATAACTTAATTATAAACATATAGTGTTTCATGTAATTTCACTTACAAATTATTGACAATTATGATGTAAATTCTTCCATCAGGTCCCTCAGCTCTAGGTTAGCAGCCGTCTCCTTCACCCACATCGTTTACCCTTGATATCTCTATCGTTATAAGGGTAGTGGATGATGTAGGAGTGGTGGATGGTATAGTATCAGGAACATCAGATGATGCGTTAGCTACATTAATTGCATTTTTCAGTTTTTAATAACTTATCGGTTAAGTTACGTAATTTTCTCTAAATAAAAATAATAAAGTGGTCCAATACATGATCTAAATCAATAGGTCAAAGTCTGTGTAGAAAATGAATCCCGATCAGTATGGATTAGACCTATATAGATCTTGTGATGGAAAGCTCGATATAGATGCTATATATAAAGGTTAAGTTCTTTTGCAGTTTCTCATCTAATGAATCATAAGCATCAGGATTCTCTGCTCCGTTAAGAGATGTTACGTTTTTAGACAATTGTAGAAAGGCATTATCCATGTCTCAAAGAGTAGTTCTCGAAAAGATGGCGGTGGATTCGCGCTAGTTTCAACTTCGGAAAGCTCATTTAAAGTTACGGAGACTGAAATCAGATATTTTCACATTTATTCGTTTCTTGTTCTTTCATGTTCGATCTGGAATACGTAACTAAGGTACCGTTACGTATTACATTTGCTACTTTGAGTTGCAATTTTGATGTTTCTCTCCTTCTTCTGAGAAGATGAATAAACCTTGTGTAGGAAAAGAGCAAACTTAGGGGTTATTTGTTTATGTTTTTCCCCGTTTTTATTTTCTTTCTATAAAAAGAAAAACAGGTAAGTAAAACGTGTTTGACTTATTTTGTTGCGATTTTTTGTTTCTAAAAATAAAAAAAATCACAACGGTTTTACAGAAACCAGAAAACATCGTTTCTCTGAATTTTGACAACATTTTTTCTTCGATAGAAAACCAACATATCTCTGTTTTCTATCTCGATTAATAATAATAATAGTAATAAAAAAAGAAGAAGAAGAAGAAGAAGATAATTAATTTGGTATAATAAAATTAATAAAATAATAATATTAAAATAGTAAGTAGAAAATTTATAACAATAATTAATAATAAAAATTAATAATATTATTATTAACAACAACAACAACAACAACAACAACAACAACAACAATAATAATAATAATAATAATAATAAATAAATAAATAAATAAATAAAATTAATAATAATAAGAATAGCTTAACAATAATAATAATAAGAATAATAAGAATAATAATAATAATAATAATAATAATAATAATAATAATAATAATAATAATGAGTTTAATAATATAATGAAGATAAAAATTGATAAATTTTATAATAGTAGAAAATTTATAACAATATTCAATAATAATAAGAATAATAAGATTTTTTCAGTTTTTATTAGAAATCTTAACCAAATAGATTTGTGTTTTCAATTTTATATTACAAATCTCAGCCAAACAGATTTTTTATATAAAAACATAAACTAAAAAAAAGAAACTAAAACAACAATAAAAAAAAATAGAATCAAACAATTCATTAAATTGCCTGGGAATATAATAAACTCACCAATCTGAAATGTCTATGCATCAGATAACAAAGCTAGTGATGGACTTTGGGACACAAATACGAGAGTGGCAATTAACTTTCATGACAGCTGTGCTTGAGAAATGAAATATATATTATTGGTGGATGATGTGTTCCAAGGGTAAAATGTCGAAATCACATGGGTTGTTGATATGAACGTGAGCATTGGCTTGGTCAAGTATGGAAGATGAGTAGGGGTTTTCATCACATGGGGTGGCCTTTGCTCAATTAAGAAACGATGAAGGCCCTCTGTGGCCTGTTTTATCAAGAGACTCGTAATTAGTTATACCTTCATTTTCAATCTTTCATGCATGTCGCCATCTCCCCGAATAACAATATTAATGAGAAAGCTATGGTGGTTAGGAGGACCAAATTTAATCAACGAAACTAATTTGTGTTGTTTACGTTAAATATCATTTGCAAAGATGAAGTTTGAAACATTTCCATGGATTGGAAATGAGGAATGATAGAATTTAAATTAGTACGTATACATGTACATGACTTAAGCTGAGTCAACAATATTTCCTTTTTTCTCATCTATCCATCAACCATTGAACCTCTTTACGACTAAGGTTGCGTTCTAGTTCAAAGCTTTCGTATTCCTTGACTCATTTTAATTTTCTTTTCTACTGTCCTCCCATTATCTTCTATTTTTCCTCTCAACATGTAACGACATTAGCTTAGCGAGCACACCCCAATGAGAAGATGAACCAGTTGCATGTTAGAAGGCCAGAGCATGTTTAGTGGTGTTTGACAAATAACTTTATCAACTATTTTTTTAGTTTATTGATTAAAAGTTAACTTTTTGATCATCTTAAAAAATTATTGATGTGTTTAGTAAATAATTTATTGATTAGCTTATTTAACCCCAATAAGCTAATTTTTAAAAACTCCGTAAGAGTAACTTTTAGAGTTAGTTGTTTGCTTAATAACAATATTACCTTCTACTTTATTTTCTACTTTTGCTTTGTATGTTTTCAAATTTGTTTTTTTATAGTACAATTGTGTCGTGAAGTTTGAAGAATATAATAAATAGGTGAATTAAATTTTTAATCTTTATTTAATTTTATAATTTTAGTTTACATTTAAAAATACTATAATATTAAGTTTTTGAACATAAAAATCACATGTGTTATACTATAGTTATAGATATTTTAATTTATTAATAATAAAATTTATATATATTATATGAAAAATACTAATATGATGTAGCTCGTTATATCATTCATATTAATAGACAATTTAACGTTGGGTTATTATTATTATTATTAGTATTATTAGTATGTTTTTATTAAAGTTATAAACTTAATTTTGTAAAATTAAATATCTAAATCTAAATTCTTATAAAATATTCAACGAAATACTAAGAAATATAATATTTATGTCTTTATAATTTTTTAAAATAATTTCTTCATAAGTTATTTATACATCAACAACTAATACTAAATAACTAATTTTATTAAACATCTTTAATAAACAATGATGTTATCCACTAGTCAAATCAACTAATAGAATCAACAATCAGCTAACAATTAATGCAATCCGATGTTTGCCAAACAAAACCTAGGCCTTGCTTAAAAAGCTTGTGTTGGTCAGCAGTCTCCTTAATGAGATTAGATAATTAGCAATGAATGTTTAAGAAAACAACATAGGCTTTAGTTCAATTTTCACAACAATATCCAATATTAATCTCATCGATATGTGAAATTTAGAAATCTCCAATAATACGCAATCTTATCTTTATCATTCAATCTCTACTGCGGGACGTATTCATTCAACCAACGAGAGCACACTATTTTTCTTTGTTCCCTTTTTGTTCTAACTAATTTTATCCTCGTATTAGTATTACCTACAAAAAAAATTTGTTACATGTTTTAAATATATTCAATTCTTATCATTCTCCTAGTCGAATTATTATCTTTTATTGCTTTTATATTTGTAACTATTATCTTTTTATACACTTGTAATATCATCATTTTGACAACATAATTAGTGTTTCTTGATCACACAGCCTAATTAATCTTTAAGCAATAGCTCTACGCATAAGTTTGCTTGGTCATTGATTGCAACTCCAAGACAATGGCCCAAACTCAACCAGGAACTTGTTGCTATTTGGCAAGTGGCGAGGAAGTGATTAATACCCAATACTACAATTATAGCATTACAACCATTCAAGAGTTGACCATCAATTCTGTTTCCACATATCCAATGAACATGAAACATATCCTCAACTGTTTCTGTTTGCAATAAACTCAACTTTTTATCCTTATAGAATAATTGCTCCTTTTAAAAGTGGGAGTAATCAAACAATTTATGTTTATTTCTTTGTATAAAAGAAAATAGCTATTCTTGAACATATTATTTTGCGATATATGTGGTGTTTGTATAATTATTCTAACTTGGTGGATGCTGTAGGCGCCACTTTTGAAAGGGGCTAGTTCCCTTTTTTCTGTGTATTTTTGTTTTTTTTTCTTTTCCTTTGTATAAAAAAAATAATTATTCTAACTTCATTTTATTAAAAATATTAAAATTTTAATAAAATATATTTTAAAATAAACAAAATCGTTTATTTCATTTACCCTAAATAACAAATCGTTATCCTAAACGAACTCTATATCATGTTGACGTGTCGAAGTGGAGCAAGCCACGGTCAACCCAGCCACGTGACTCGCTGTATCTAAGGGCATGATCCACACGACCCCAGTGGGTGTGTCGCTCATAAATTCAACATGGATCAGAATCAAAAGGAATTGTTTGCGGATTCAAATGTGAGCTTTGGTTCCTTGTAAAATCGTCTATGTTAAGCAGTAAAATGACAATAGACATTGTATTCAAATTAGGCTAGTAAGACCGTTTCAAGACAGCGATTTAACTAAAGTTCAGAGCAGAACATTCAGAAAAAACTGAAAGGACTTGTAGAGACTCCAGTCAAATTAGCAGTTGAGTGAGTTTGTGTTGTGTTTAACGGGTATAGAAAACGAAGAAAAGTAAGTTTGGTTAGTTTATAAATTCTAACACCAATCTTCTACTTTTAGTCCACTTCACGAGTCTAAGTGCTTGCAAATTAACCTAAATAACGGTCTTGCATTCAGAATCTTTTTTACCCTCTGCTCGATTTATGTTCCTTTACGAATCAACATGAACCATTGTATGAACTATGGTTCCATGAACAGTCATAAATACGATAGAAACGCAAAACATATCTGCCAATTGCAAAGTGGAAAACCGGAATACGACTTAAATCCATTCTACCTTTGGTAGTTTCAATTGAACACAACCGTCCACTTTACAGTTCCATAGAAAGCTCGGACTTTTCAACAGTCCTATTCCTTTAAATTACACATATCTTCACTTAGAATTCCCACTACCATGGTACCATTTGTCTTACGTAGGAAAAAGGTGGCAGGCGACACAAGTAAAGGAAACATAATTAGAGAGAGAAAGGGAAAGATCTGCAAAAGTAAAGGCGAATAGAGTATGTTTAGCAAGCTTTAAGCTTTGATTTATTCACCTTTAAATAAATGCATGTGTAGTGTCAGTTAAAGGGCAGGGGCATTATGATTCTTTCAATAATGGACAAAGCCTTAATGATTAGTAAATTTCATGAATGTTTATGCGCGTGAGTGAAAAAAGCTGGAGAGAGACCCGATACCCTTTTAAGTTTCTTTTTGTGTATATTAACCAGTCTTCAGTTTTTTTATCTTTTCCAGCGATTATACAGCTGCCTTCTTTTGCTTTGCTCTTCCGTTCCATGCGACCCGACTTCCTCTCCCCTTCGCTCCTCTACTCATTCGTCTTTGTAACTCTATCATACTCTATAGTTTATTTGGTCATTCGTAGCGCACAGGAATGCCAAAGCAAATCTAAGGCCTTTGTCTCTCTTCCTGAGTCTTATCCTGATGTGGGCAGCAGAAATCAGACCTCTGGATGGAGTTAAGAATAGCAAGTTACTAACTTTTGGAGGATTTTAAAGATGGGTTTTTGCTTTCATCTTCAATTTACCTGAGGTACTAATATTTCCTGTTGTTTTGTTCCTAGCTAGAGGGAAGTGTTGTACGAAAAAAGGTCTTGACTTGTGGGTAAAATGAGGGACTTCCCTTCTTGTTTTGGTGAAACTGGTGTTCAAGTTGCTGATTCCTCCTCTTCAGGGGCCAGTAAAGCTGCTCAAAACTTGGTCACTTGTTTATATCAATGTAAATTGCGTGCCCGTTCTTGCTTGATTACGGTTTCTTGGACCAAGAATCTAATGGGTCAAAGCTTTGGTGTCACAATCGATGATTCATCCTGCCAATCTCTCTGCAAAGTTGATATAAAACCATGGTTGTTCTCTAAGAGAAAAGGGTGCAAAAATTTAGAGGTCGAATCTGATAAGATTGATATCTACTGGGACGTATCAAATGCTAAATTTGGTTCAGGGCCTGAGCCCCTGGAAGGATTTTATTTGGCCGTTGCATTTAACCAAGAAATGGTGTTACTTCTTGGGGATATGAAGAAGGAAGCATACAAGAAAATTGGCACTATCCCAATGCATTCAGGTGTAAATTTAATTGCCAGGAGGGAGCACATACTTGGGAAGAAGTGTTTTGGTGCAAAAGCTCAATTCTGTGATTGGGGGCAGCTGCATGATATCAAGATTGAGTGTGATACTGTCGATCTTAAGGATCCATGCCTCGTGATCCGTATTGACAGTAAGATGGTAATGCAAGTGAAGAGGCTAAAGTGGAAGTTTAGGGGCAACCAAACCATATTGGTGGATGGGATACCGGTGGAAGTTTTCTGGGATGTCCATAATTGGCTGTTCGGTAATGCTATAGGCAATGCAGTTTTCATGTTCAAAACTTCCTTGGCTGTGGAGAAACTGCGGTCCAACCAATCCGTTTTTGATCCCTCTGTATTGACCTGGTCTCACTCTCAGCGATTCAAAGATTACCAGTTACGAGGTCTTGGCTTTTCTCTCGTCTTGTATGCTTGGAAGAATGATTAGGTGCCGCACTTTGTGTTGAATGTTAACATATACCTCTTGAACTGTCTTTCGATATTGAATTGAAAGAGATACAGTTAATGAAACTTCAAGTTTATTCATTTGTTTCCTTCTTCATCCCTTTCATGGGAAAAATATTACATGAGTGCACCATATCACCGCTCTTGGTTGCTCTAGTGATTCAGCCAATGAACGAGGTGTTGATGAATAACCCATTTGATTGTTAATTACATACCTTATTATCCTTCGAACAATCTTGACTGATGTGAGATACCCTATTTCTGTACTCACGTTACAGCTGACGTTAGCAGGAATTCTGAGCTTTTTATTAGAGCTAAGGAAAACATTTAATTACTTTTTCCATGACCTTGGATGAATTTGTGTGCTCTGCTACTTGTTTGTTTCCAGGGTTGTAGTTCTTTCGAATTGTTCTATGCCGGATCATCTTTGTGTCTAAAAGAAGATGAATACATGGAATTGGCTTGCAATAGCAACCCATTCAACAAGTTTGTTAAAATTTCCCAAGAACACAAGAGATACCTTGTAGCATGTATGGAGAATTAATTTCAGAAGATCAGTCCTTTTCTCTGCATAAGGAATATGTTGTTCAACATCCTTATTAGGTGAAGATTTAGTAAACGAGGAAACCGTGTGGATAGTCATAAAGCGGCATGCTTGAAAGTTTGTTACTTTTCTATTCATTAGAGAAATCAGTCTTAATCACAATTTCTAGTGCTATGTCTATTCTTTTCCTCCCTTTATCCTTAATCGAGAACAATTAATAAGTCCCTTCTTTTACGAAACCATAACATTGAAATGACTACAAAGCACTACTTGGAGCAGAGTCTTGGTAAATTGTAAGGACTTAGCTTAGAAAACAAGCAAATACAGAAAATTCGAGGCATAACTGGGATGTTAAAGTCTAATATAATACTAACCAAGATCAACAGAGAATACTTTATTTTTTCTTACTTAAAGAAAAAACAGGTTCCTCCACTGTGATTTATTTATTGCAAAAATTTAGAAAAAAGGCATTCTTCTCCACCGTGATCTACAATCCTTTCCATGGAATCCTACATGCATCAGTAAGAAAAGAAAAAGATGAGCCTAGTAAAGCAAACTCACTTCATAGGAAAAAGGTGACTGCCCCTATTCTAATTAAAGAAGAAGAAGAAGAAGACTTGACTCTAAAAACTGATTATGAAAGGGAGTATATGAGGATTGTACAATGCTATAATTTTCAATGTGGATGAAAACTAGAGTGGATCTATTTTACGCAAATAAATAAATGAATCCCAGTGATGTGGGGTTCCGTAAATAAATAAATAAACAAATGGAAAAAATAATAAACCCTCTATTATATAAATGATTATAGAAATATAAAATACCTATAGAATGAATATATGAATATATATTTTAACCTTGTGTAGCCTCCATTATATAAATGATTCTTCTAGTAGTAGAATTGCAATCCAGTTACCTAAGATTATGAGGAATAATCAATTTTCAGATGGAATTCTACCTCGATCATATCGTCGAACTTAAAATAGATTTGATCTATTCAATATCTTTAGGAACTCTAAAAGGCTTGGGAGAAAGTTAGAAACAAGCCTAAACATAAAAATATAAAGATAATGTGCATGTGACCATCAGGGATAACTCTGCCTTAGATTTAGACTAATCTCAATAAATCAAACCCTCTTCACGCTCGTATATATCATACTCCTTCCAACTCCTTTATGGGATTTACGCTTAAAATGACTCAATGAGAGTTGTACATAACAGCCTTTTTTTTTTTTGTGGTTTGGACGTTATTTCTTTAATGTGAATACATCTTTTAGGTTGACAAAGATATCTTTAAATAAAGATCCAGCTCAATTAAAACTTCTTAAATGCAACCTTGTTTCAAGTAAGTTAAAAACCAGTTTAGAAATCATCCTTTAAACGATCCCTGCAAAATATTCCTTATGTGATAGAGATAACTGTAGAAATTGTATTATTTACGTACATGATAAGAGTTACATCTATGGATTCCTCCTGAGAAATTATCCCAGGCCAATACACTAGCCAGTGATCAATCATGAATGTCCCCCCCTTTCTCCTAAGTTCAGTCTATATACTGCTGCACTCTACACAACCTCTCTCCATAACAAACTCGCAACAGATTGCCTAATAACCTGCCTATGTGGCCATAGTTCTTTTCCCCATCTTA
This sequence comes from Erythroxylum novogranatense, assembly GCA_029891385.1. NCBI lineage: Eukaryota > Viridiplantae > Streptophyta > Magnoliopsida > Malpighiales > Erythroxylaceae > Erythroxylum > Erythroxylum novogranatense. The sequence continues at coordinate 50,077,891 of CM057235.1, read as the reverse complement.
CCCCAACGAATGTAGGTTTGGATGGGATTAGGTTGTTGCACTATGGACTAAGATTGAGTACTAACAATTCCCTCCTCCTCAATAGGCACCTTGTCCCCAAGGTGAAGAGAAGGAAACTGCCCTTTGATGAAATCTGCGTCCTCCCAAGTTGCTTCTTCAACTGGTTTGTCCCTCCAACGAACAAGCCACTGGAGAGTGTTACTGCCTTTAGACTGAATCAGGCTTGAGGCTAAGATGGCTTCTGGTTCGACCAAGTCCTCACAATCCATTTCTAGCCCATTAGGTAGAGTGTGCTCAACAGAGTGATCACCTACAGCCTTCTTTAACTGAGAAACATGGAAAACCAGGTGGACTTTGGATGCTGGAGGAAGTTGGAGCTTATAAGCAACTTGTCCCACCTTTTCAATCTTAGAGTAGTGCCCTAAAGGCAATCGCCTTTAGCGCGTTTTGTACAAAGTTGTATACATACTTTATAAATAAATAAATAAAGGCATATTTCATTAATTTGATGTTAATTATTTATGAATTGATATTGATCTATAAGCAAATTAATGAAGTCCATGATATATGACATAGCATGAAAGAAATTATGATGTGATCATACTACTGAGATTCTTATCATGTGCAATTATGTCAGTATCTAAATTATCCCTAGTCATAGGATTACTGAAACTGGACATCGGTAATCCGGAGTGTTGGACCCCAAATTTTTGTTTTCTTGAAGTTATTAAGCATGAATTATTTTGATTTATGATTTATGGTATAGTTTGATTTTATGGAAAATATTATGGAAAATTTGAATTTTTGAGATTAGTATGAAATTATGTTTATGGAAGAGTAAAATGTTTAAGGGCAAAATGGTCAAGGTATTGGAGTTTAGAAGTTTTAGGCTAAGTGTAGGAGGGTATAATAGTCCTTGCCCATGTTTTTAGGTTTAAGAAATTAAAAGAAAGAAAGAAGAAAAGAGGAAGAGAAAAAAATAGAAGAGAAAGAAGAAGAAGAGGGTCGGCAGTGAGAAGAGAAGAAGAAGAGAAAAAGGGCAAGCTCGGTTTGTCGATTTTCAGAGGATCGAAGCATTCTTCAGGTTTGTTTAACTCTTCTACTCTTGTTAGGTTGAATCTAACCTTAGTTTTGCTTGGAATGAGTAGAAATCGATGAATTTAGGGTTATGGTGAAGATTTGTAGATTTGCTTAGGTTGTTGTGTTTTTTATGTTTTTGGTGTTAGAATAAGTTCAGAATGATAGTATATGACTTGATTTATGGGTTGGATGTGTTGTAGTAGAAGAAGGGAAGGTTTTGAGGTTGATAATGGCGGATTCGGGTTCGGAAGACGAAGCTCCGTCCGCACGTCATGACGTCAAGAGGTCAAGACGCTGTCAAGACGCCATGACGTCTTGAGACCGCGAGAGGCGAGCCAAATTTTTTTCCAGAATGGTTATTTTTAGTGTTTTGATTATATCTTTTGCTACAGAAGTCCTTTTGGGGTGATTTTAGAAGCGTTGTGAACTAGAGAGATAGATCTACAAGTCTTATGAAGTGATGAAGTGATGATTTAGTTTTTAAGAATATGGAATTTTGGATGGAAGTTAAGAATGGAACTTTTGTTTCAGCATGAAGTATTGAATGGAATTTTGGTTCTTATTTTAGGAGAACAAGAGAGGCAAGAGGATCAAGAGGCTCAAGAGGAAACTCATTCCTAGGCAAGGCAAGCAAGGAATTCAGGTGGGTTCATGTTTATAATAAAGTATATAAGTTACTCATTGTTTAGTTCCAATCAAGCAAGATCTCATGCATTTACATTACATCATCCACGATCGCATTGCATACTACCATGAATGATTATATTCTGCATTGTGATTTGCATTCATGATTATTATCAAGATTTTCACAAAGGAGTGCTTTCCTTTCATGAATACAAGTGCATGAAATCAAGTATTACGAAATACATGACAAGCAAGTTTACAAACAAGTTTTCAAGCAAGTGCCAGTTTGGCAAACAAGTTTACAATAATATGAATTAAGCATACTTATGTGGGTTTGTGGTGTCCCTCACGATAGTCAAGTGCACATTGACTCACGAAAAGGCTTCTCCGCTTGCCCCGTGGCAGGCATTGTGGTTATCCCAGGATCCCTCATGAAACTACGTCTACACATCAACATTTCGATGGCATGTGTAGTACGTCACGAACCCGGGACACCCAAACCATTATGATATGTTATGTGTTATGATTTATTATGTGACATGCATCATGAATTGTTTCAAGAATCAAGTATCTTTCAAGACAATGACATATACATGATCAATGATTATGATTTCAACAAGTACCACAGCAATGAGTTATTTTTGAATATTTTGCTTATTGCGATATTATAAATATGTTCCCACGAGCTTTATAGCTCACCCCCTTTAATCTCCCCCATACAGGTGACGAGCAAGAGATCGAGTGAGTCACGAGTTTCGGCAGCACTCCCGTTTCTATTTTGTTATGTTTGTTTATTTTCAATGTTATATTTTTTTTGAAGTCAAGACTTTAGTTACATTCCAAGTATCATTGGTTCAAGAGTGTTTTAGATTTTTGGCTCTTGAACTTAAAGTTGTAATTTATTTTGAGATATTTTTAAAAGTGTTATGAAACTCATCTTTTGGAGCATGAATTATGGATATGTTTGTTTTAAAGCATGAAAGCAAGTTTTGAGTATGTTCATGATGGGTCCATTGAACTTCCGATGGTCTCCTTCCTCAATCGTTTAATTTACATGTTTCGCCTTGTTTATTTAAATCACATGAAAGCAGGTTTCAAGTATGTTTTCCAGTAGGCCCATTACTCTTCCGCAGGTCTTTATTTCTAAATGTATTATTAGTACATTTTCCTGCCACGCTCTCATGTCCGACGTTGGGCTCCGGCAGCGGGGTCCAACACGGAGAGACTAGCACATTTCAAACTCCTTGATTTGATCAAGCAGTGGATCTCAGAAACTGTAAATATGAGATGTTTAGAGTTGAGATGTGGATGCTTACTAGAGGTAGTAAGTACATTGGATGACCTGCTATGAGATCATTACATGGATGTCCTATTCTAATGTCAGTGATAATCTCATCATAGCAATGGTGCAAATATCCTTAGACTTGAGGTACTCAAGGATATCTTGGATACTGATTCTGTGCTTTGACTCCATTCCTTGTTGCCTTACAGAGGTCGCTCGTAGGGTGGTGATTGGGTACAGCTTGAGGTATTCGAAGGTAATTGAGTAGCCAATAAAGGATTCATCACTTCTGTAATAGCAGAAGATGATACCCATGGCCTCTTGTCAGGGTCATTACTTGGAAATCTCTGGCCGGAGTTCATATGTCATGAAGAGTGTCTTCAGTGACATATAAAGTAATGAGTCCCAGGACGAGAACTGATATCACTTGGACTACATTTGATGTAGTCAGTCTAGTAAGAGTTGACACTTTGTCCATACTCATAACCAAGTGGGGTATAGCATGGTGAAAGGATGAATTGCACATTAATTGTCTATGGAAAGGTTCATGTTATGGTCCGTGATGAACATAGGTTCATTCGTCAAACCAATTACTTTCCGGTTAATTGGAGGTCATGATGTGTTGCTAGATACCGCTCATGACTTGCTCAGATTAAGTGTTAATCTAAGTGGCCAATATAACCGGGAACCTAATGGGTCACACGCATAAGAATGACTCGGAGAATTCGTAAAATATTTTTGGATAGAGATCCAATATATGGAGAGCAATAGAATTAAATGGATCCCGATAAGATCGAGATATGTCCCGATGAGATCGCGACATCGATATTGCTGAAACAGGTCTTCGGTGTTTTTTCCATACCAGACACAGAGGGTGGGTAGACCAACCCAGTGTGTGTTGGACCACTTCAGCATTTATATATATATATCTTATTAATTAATTAAGCAATTAATATATATATATATATATATAAAGGCTAACGTGGATCAAAGAACCACCATTAGCATTTAATGTCTTTAAGTGTTAAAGACAAAAGTAAAAAAAGATAGAGAAATGAAAGTGTGATGATCGTGGGTTTTCAAGAAGGGTTCCTAAAATCCTAATATCTCATCTCATCTTCATCTTCTCTCATCAAGGCTTCATCTTCTCCAAGCTTCTTCACCATCGTTTCTCCTTAGCTCTCCAAGAACAAGGTAAGAGCTAGCACTCTTTCCCTTGTTCTAGCTATTCCCGGTTCAAAGGGTTTGCTCCGGTTAGGTTCTCCGATCTCTGCGTAGATACCGTCAGAGACGACCTCTTTTGATCGTTATGGTTTGACATTGTTATATAGACACATGGATCCTGGCTTTCGGGAAGGTCACGGAACAAAAATTTTTATTTTCCGTACCGTGTGCATGTGATGCACACACCAGGATTTTCCTATAGTGGTATCAGAGCCACTTGTGTCGTATATAACGAAGAAATCATAACAAGGTTGGAGCTGCCTATTGGTTGTGACGATGATGCATGTTGACTGTGTTAAATTCGAGATCAGTATAGAAATATTGTTTTCGAAATTTTCTTGCCCAGATGTGTTCATAAGATGTTGTTGAATATGTCTGTGGAAGGAAGGAGTTTATCAATGTGATTTGATATAGTTTTGCTAATTTATTCCCTAATGTTCTGGTTGCTGTGTTTGTGCACATTCCTTGAATAGGCATGCTTATAAATTCGAGAATAAATTATAGAAAAATTATTTTTCGGATTTTCTTTCACCGACATGTCTCTAAGATGTTTATGAATGTCTATGAGGATGGAAAAATATTTTTGAGGTAATTTAATATTTATTTGAGAATTTATTGTGTACTGCTAGGAATATCTGTGTTGAGGAACACATATTCTACATTGGCTTTGTTGCTGAGGTTGGTTAAGTTTTTGTTTGAAATAAATCCTGAAAACATTCATGGAGCATTTTATGAACATGTTGTAACCTCAGTAATTTTCTCAGTATTTATTGAAAATTTTTCAATGATTTTTTCAAGCAAAAGACAGAGCTTGGCAGTTTTGAGAAAGTTGTTGGAACTGCTTTGTTTGGAATGATTGATTGTGTATTTCTCAATTCCAATGCCTGGGATCATTTTTAATGTGATTAAAAATATGCTACATTGATGTTGTATGCTTTCCAAACTGATTTTCTTGAGATTGGGTTTCCAAAAAATTTTCGGATGTCAAATGTGTCTCATTAGCATCTCGTTAGTATATTTCCTTGTCTTGATTGTTTTGGCGGTCACCAATTTTGTGACAAGTGCCGAAGTAGTCTTGATAAAGTGTAGACTACCTAGAGATACTTAGGGTGATAGTTTGATATTCATAAAATTATTTGGAAGTCTAAGTGAATAATAGTGTATTCATGAATTTCAAGTTTTTCATGTATAGTATGATTATACATGGTAAGCATGATACAATGAAAGTGTTTCATTGGTACATCAAAGTAAAGTATATTACACTTGGTATTGTGAATTGGAACTACACGGATTGAGAAATTAGACGATTAGAGAGCAATTTTAAAAATATAAGTCGACTTGCATTCTCATATAAGTCGACTTATACATGCATAAGTCGACTTGCATGCTCACATAAGTCGACTTACACATGCACAAGTCGACTTGTTTGTGAACAGTAGTCAGGTAAGTCGACTTGCATAATAGTATAAGTCGACTAGCATGTACACAGTAGCATAAGTCGACTTACACATACATAAGTCGACTTACAACATGCTTAGGTGGGATGATGGATGATTATAGGGATAGACTCAATGTGATTGATGAAATGCCCTAAATCATTCCATATAGTCATGGTGACTATAATCCTACAGCTTGGATGATGAGACCAGACTTTGAAATCCCTCACACATAATATGAAAACTAACGCCTTCCATTAATATGGGGAGAACCAGAGTTCTTATAGAGTTCAGATTGTTGGGTAAACCTAAGCTCACTCTATACGGATATGTTCAAACCATGAAAATAAGATTTTCGGATTAATGGGTCGGTTTTCACTAGAAGCGTTGATTTGTTGAGTAAACTCAAGGTCAACGTAGACAGAGGTGAAATTGGGTAGTGTACATTAGATGTACGCGCATCAAGAGTTGATAACCCAATGTGTGTGCATACATCAAGAGTTGATAACACTAGTCGATAGTTGCATCTAGATGTAACTGGTATGATCGATACCTGCCGATTGATCTAAGGTGGCTTGTTGGGTAAACCCAAGGTCAGTTTAGTAATGTCGGATATCTATGATGCAATTGGTATGACCGATACCTACCGATTGACCTAAGGTGGCTTGTTGGGTAAACCCAAGGTCATTTTTTGTAATGTCGGATATCGACCCACTAGGACACTTTGTCCTAATGTTTCTTGGATTCGTAGTGAGGGTTATGGATTCTTTGAAACTAGTGGGAGCCATATGCATGTCATGCAAGTCCTTATGATCATACATGTAATTCTATTATAACATTCTTTCTCTCTTTCTCTTTAGGTTGATTGAAGATGACTTCTAGTGTGAATTTGCACTCACTTATGGACTCTAATAAATTAACTGGACCTAATTTTCTCGATTGGTTGAGAAATCTGAGAATTGTTCTCAGATCTGAGGAACTGGGCTATGTCCTAGATGTTCCACTTCCTGATCCACTTGCTGTTGATGCTATCGAGAAGGATAGCAAGCCAGTGCTCGTGGTGGACTCTACTTCTTCTGGTTCAAAGAAAAAGAAACTGAAGAAGAAAAGATCTAAGAAACGGAAAGGAAGTGCAACCAAAAAGAAAACCAAAGAAACTGCGCCAAAAGGAATTTGCTTCCATTGTGGCAAGATTGGCCATTGGAGGCGAAACTGTAAAGTCTATCTAGAGTCCTTGAAGCAGAAGAAGGCATTAGATGCCTCGGCTCCTTCAGGTATGTTTGTCATTGAGGTTAATACTGTTTCTGATCATAACATATGGGTATTAGATACCGATTATGGCTCACACATATGCAATGATATGCAGGGCCTCAGGGACAGTAGACAGCTCATGAAGGGAGAACTAGACCTGCGTGTAGGAAATGGAGCAAGAGTTGCTGCATTAGTCGTAGGCACTTATTTTTTGTCACTCCCCAGTGGGTTTTAATTAAACTGGATGAATGTTATTTTGTACCTGTTTTAACAAAGAACATATTGTCTGTTTCTTGTTTAAATAGAGCTGGTTTCCATTTGACTTTTAGTAACAATGGTTGTTCTATTAGTTTGAATGGAATGCTTTATGGTACTGGTATATTATGCAATGGAATTTACATATTATATATGTCACATCCAATTATGAATGTCAATAAGACAAAAAGACGTAAACGAGATAATTTAAAATCAACCTACTTATGGCATTGTCGCCTTGGCCATATAAATGAGAGACGCATAGCTAAGCTCCATAAGAGTGGTAGTTTAGGGTCATTTGATTATGAATCATATGACACATGTGAATCTTGTTTATTAGGCAAGATGACTAAGTTACCCTTTAAGGGAAATGGTGAATGAGCGACTGGAGTATTAGACCTAATACATTCAGATGTATATGGTCCGATGTCTATCCATGCTAGAAGTGGTTGTCTTTACTTCATTACCTTTATCGATGATTATTCTCGATATGAGTATCTGTATCTGATGAGATACAAATCTGAAGCATTTGAAAAGTTTAAACAATTCAGAAATGAAGTAGAAAACCAACTTGGGAAAAGTATCAAGACATTACGATCCGATAGTGGTGGGGAATACTTAGACCAACAATTTTTAGATTATCTTAGAGATAATGGGATTTTATCTCAATGGACTCCACCTTACACACCACAGCATAATGGTGTGGCAGAAAGGAGAAATCGAACCTTGTTAGACATGGTACGATCGATGATGGGCTTTGCAAAGTTACCAAAATCCTTTTGGGGGTATGCACTTGAGACAGCTGTTTACTTGCTAAACAGAGTTCCATTAAAGACAGTTGATGTTACTCCAAATGAGATGTGGACTAACAAAAGGCCATATCTTACTCATTTGAAAGTTTGGGGTTGTCCTGCTTATGTGAAGCGGATACAGTCAGATAAACTTGATGCAAAGTCTGACAAGTGTTTGTTTGTAGGATATCCTAAAGAAACAATGGGATATCAATTCTACCTTGCTGAGGAACAAAAGGTATTTGTTTCAAAGCATGCTGTCTTTTTAGAGAAAGAGTTTCTTTTACAAGAAGACAGTGGGAGCAAAATTGAACTTGAAGAAGTTCAAGATGCTCGAACAGACGTAGATCAACTGCCTGAACTTGAAACTTTGACTCATACAGATGAAGTAACAGTTCAACCTTCTACAACACATGAAGTTCGTAGGTCATGTAGGATACGCTCTGTTCCCGAGAGATATGGATTTCTCGTGAATGAACAGAATGACGTATTGCTTATAGAAGATAATGAGCCTACCACCTATGAAGAGGTTCTGAAGAGTTCAGAGTATGAGAAATGGCTTCAAGCCATGAAGGCTGAAATGGATTCCATGTATGAAAACCAAGTATGGACTTTGGTTGAGGCACCCGAAGGAATAAAACCCATAGGGTGTAAATGGGTTTTCAAAAAGAAAACCGACATGGATGGTAATGTGATTACCTATAAAGCAAGGCTTGTGGCTAAAGGTTTTCGTCAAAGACAAGGAGTTGACTACGATGAGACCTTCAGCCCAGTAGCAATGCTTAAATCCATTAGGATACTCCTAGCCATTGCCACTCATTATGATTATGAGATATGGAAAATGGATGTGAAGACAGCTTTCCTAAATAGAAATCTAGCTGAGGATGTGTATATGACACAACCAGAGGGCTTCACGTTCCATGATGGAAAAAAGGTATGCAAGCTTCATAAATCCATCTATGGATTGAAACAAGCATCCAGGAGTTGGAATATCCGTTTTGATGAGGTAATCAAAGAGTTTGGCTTCTCACAAAATCCGGATAAACACTGTGTGTATAAGAAGGTTAGTGGGACTGCAATCGTATTCCTTGTGCTATATGTAAATGACATATTATTACCAGGAAACGATGTCTCTATGCTACAATATGTGAAGATTTGGTTGTCCAAACAATTTGCCATAAAAGACCTTGGTGAAGCAACTTATATCCTTGGGATAAAGATTTATAGAGATAGATCAAAAAGGTTGCTTGGTCTTTCACAATCAACGTACATAGACAAGATACTAAAGAGGTTTAGCATGGAACAATCCAAGAGAGGGTACCTTCCCATCACTCATGGGATAACACTCTCAAAATCTATGTGTCCTAAGACACAAGATGAGAGGATGCGCATGAATATGATCTCGTATGCATCTGCAGTAGGATCTATCATGTACGCTATGCTATGTACGAGACCCGATGTATCATATGCTCTAAGTGTTATGAGCAGATACCAATCGGATCCTGGTGAGGGTCACTGGGTGGCTGTCAAGAATATCCTCAAATACTTGCGAAGGACTAAGGATGTTTTCTTGGTATATGGAGATGGAAATCTCCAGGTGAGCGGACATACAGATGCTAGTTTTCAATCTGATAAGGATGATTCCAAATCCCAATCAGGTTACATATTCACACTGAATGGCGGGGCAGTCAGTTGGAAGAGTTCTAAACAAGAGACAACTGCCGATTCAACAACCGAGGCAGAGTACATTGCCGCTTCAGACGCAGCAAAGGAAGCAGTTTGGATCAAAAAGTTCATTACTGAACTTGGTGTGGTTCCTAGCTGTGATGGGCCCATATAGTTGTATTGTGACAACAATGGGGCTATTGCGCAGGCGAAAGAACCAAGGTCTCATCAACGATCCAAACACGTACTCCGCAGATATCACCTGATTAGGGAGATTATTAGTCGAGGTGATGTCCAGATAGAGAGAATTCCCACCGAGCAGAATATTGTTGATCCATTGACGAAGCCATTATCACATAAGAGCTTTGATTCTCATGTACTCGCCTATGATATTAGATATCAAGGCGATTAACTTTAGGTCAAGTGGGAGATTTTGTTAGAGTAGTGCCCTAAAGCCAATCGCCTTTAGCGCGTTTTGTACAAAGTTGTGTACATACTTTATGAATAAATAAAAAAGGCATATTTCATTAATTTGATGTTCATTATTTATGAATTGATATTGATCTATAAGCAAATTAACGAAGTCCATGATATATGACATAGCATGAAAGAAATTATGATGTGATCATACTACTGAGATTCCTATCATGTGCAATTATGTTAGTATCTAAATTATCCCTAGTCATAGGATTACTGAAACTGGACATCGGTAATCCAGAGAGACTAGCACATTTCAAACTCCTTGATTTGATCAAGCAGTGGATCTCAGAAACTATAAATATGAGATGTTTAGAGTTGAGATGTGGATGCTTACTAGAGGTAGTAAGTACATTGGATGACCTGCTATGAGATCATCACATGGATGTCATATTCTAATGTCAGTGATAATCTCATCATAGCAATGGTGCAAATATCCTTAGACTTAAGGTACTCAAGGATATCTTGGATACTGATTCTGTGCTTTGACTCCATTCCTTGTTGCCTTACAGAGGTCGCTCGTAGGGTGGTGATTGGGTACAGCTTGAGGTATTCGAAGGTAATTGAGTAGCCAATAAAGGATTCATCACTTACGTAATAGCGAAGATGATACCCATAGCCTCTTGTCGAGGTCATTACTTGGAAATCTCGGCGGAGTTCATATGTCATGAAGAGTGTCTTCAGTGACATATAAAGTAATGAGTCTCAGGACGAGAACTGATATCACTTGGACTACATTTGACGTAGTCAGTCTAGTAAGAGTTGACACTTTGTCCATACTCATAACCAAGTGGGGTATAGCATGGTGAAAGGACGAATTGCACAGTAATTATCTATGGAAAGGTTCGTGATATGGTCCGTGATGAACATAGGTTCATTCGTCAAACCAATTACTTTCCGGTCAATTGGGGGTTATGATGTGTTGCTAGATACCGCTCATGACTTACTCAGATTAAGTGTTAATCTAAGTGGCCAATATAACCGGGAACCTAATGGGTCACACGCATAAGAGTGACTCGGAGAATTTGTAAAATAGTTTTGGATAGAGATCCAATATATGGAGAGCAATAGAATTAAATAGATCCTGATGAGATCGAGATATGTCCCGATGAGATCGCGATATCGATATCTTGAAACAGTCTTGATGTTTTTCCATCTGGGACACGTAAATTTGGTAGGACCAAACCCTAGTGTGACTGGACCACTTCAGCATTTATATATATATATCTTATTAATTAATTAAGTAATTAATATATATATATACATATATATATATATATGTATATATATACATATATATATATATGTATATATATATATATATATATATATATATATATGTATATATATATATATATATATATATGATCAACGTGGAAGATGATAAGCCTTATCTTTTTCTTAACTTTATATATATATATATGAAGGCTAACGTGGATCAAAGAACCACCATTAGCATTTAATGTCTTTAAGTGTTAAAGGCAAAAGTAAAAAAAGATAGAGAAATGAAAGTGTGATGATCGTGGGTTTTCAAGAAGGGTTCTTAAAATCCTAATATCTCATCTCTTCTTCATCTTCTCTCATCAAGGCTTCATCTTCTCCAAGCTTCTTCACCATCGTTTCTCCTTAGCTCTCCAAGAACAAGGTAAGAGCTAGCACTCTTTCCCTTGTTCTAGCTATTCCCGGGTCAAAGGGTTTGCCCCAGTTAGGTTCTCCGATCTCTGCGTGGATACCGTCAGAGACGGTCTCTTTTGGTCGTTATGGTTTGACATTGTTATATAGACACATGGATCTTAGCTTTTGGGAAGGTCCCGGAACAAAAATTTTTGTTTTTCGCACCGTGTGCATGTAATGCACACACCGGGATTTTCCTACATTCAATAATCTGGAAAGGTCCATAATAACGGGATGAGAGCTTAGGGCATATCCTTCGTGCAACAGAAGATTGCCTATATGGTTGAAGTTTTACAAAAACAAAATATCCCTCTTGAAAATGTACTTCCCTCCTATGATTGTCTGCAGCTCTCTTGATCATAACCTGGGCACGGTAGAGGTTATGCTTTAGCTATCTCAAAGCCTCATCTCTATCAATCAAAGCTAACTCTACCGATTCTACCTGAGTTTCTCCTTGAGAAAATTGAAGTAGGGTAGGAGTTAGATGACCATAGACAACTTTGAAAGGAGTTTTCCAGAAGGAAACATGGAAACTAGTATTATACCAGTATTCAGCCCAGGCTATCCAATAGGACCAGTTCTTAGGTTGTTTAGATGAAAAACAACAAAGATAAGTTTCTAGACATCGGTTTAGAACATCCATTTCTCCATCCGTTTGCGGATGGTAGGAGGAACTCATCTTTAGTGCTGTGCCTTGTAGTTTAAACATCTCCTTCCAGAAATTGCTAGTGAAGAGTGGGTCTCTATCACTCAATATAGAACGAGGAAAGCCATGTAACTGTTCTACCTTACGGATGAAAGCTTCAGCCAATGTTTTAGCAGTGAAAGGGTGCTTGAGGAGTAAGAAATGAGCATATTTAGATAGGCGATCCACTACCACCAAGATGACTTCAAAACTATGAGATTTAGGCAGTCTTGTAATAAAGTCCATGGAGACTTAATCCCAAATCAACTGAGGTATGGGTAGGGGTTGCAAGAGGCCAGCAGGGGTCATGGCCAGATATTTATTCTTTTGACAAACAATACACTCACGTACATACTGCTAAATGGAAGACTTCATGCCTAATCAAAACAATCCAGAAACTAACCTTTTATAAGTCTTGAGGAAACTTGAATGCCCTCCTGAAGGTGAAGCATTGAACTCATGCAAAAATTGAGGGATAAGCACTGAAGTTGCTGAAATGACTAATATGTTTTTGTAGAACAATAGGCCATCTCTGAAATGATAACCAGATTTAGAATGTGAATTTTGCTTGAGGGTTTTGATGATTAGTTGTAGCTGGTCATCTTCTTTGAGTTCTTGACGTACAATGTCCATATCTAGCCAAAAAGGAGCTGGAATGGTTGAAAGTAGTAATCTGTCTTCTTCCACCCTGGAGAGTGCATCTGTTGCCCCATTTTGTTTGCCAGGTTTATAGATTACTTCGAAGTCTAGACCCAACAACTTGGCTTGTCAACATTGTTGGTCTATAGAGGGAATCTGTTGGTCCAATAAGTGCTTCAAGCTCTTATGGTCGGTATAAATCTTGAAATGCCTCCCAATTAAAAAATGTTTCCAGTGCTGTATAGCCATTACCACTGCCATCACTTCTTTTTCTTAGATTGATTTAGAAAATGTTGATTCAACCAAAGCCTTGCTGAAATATGCTAGTGAGCGACCCTCTTGAATTAAAACAATACCCAACCCTCTACCCAAAACATCACATAGCAAGAATGGGAGACAAAGTTATCCTCTTCTTCAATTAATCAAAAGCAATTTGGGACTCCCTACTCTAGTTGAAACCATCTTTCTTGGTAAGGTCAGTAAGACGCTTAAAAATTTTAGCATAATCTTTGACGAATTTCCGATAGTACCAGGTGAGACCAAGGAATCCCCATACTCCTTTGACATTCTTAGGAATAGGCCACTCTAGGACACTTTGAATCTTTGATGGCTCCATTGCTACCCCTTTACAAGAAATGATGTGGCCCAAATACTCCACAGACTTCTGCCCAAAGACACACTTTTTCTAATTTGCCAACAACCCATTGTCTAATAGTAATTTTATCACACAAGCTAAATGCTCCAAGTGTTGATCCCAACTGGAACTATAAACCAAAATATCATCAAAAAATACTAAAACAAACTTTCGTAATAGGCGTTTAAAAATTGAATTCATTGTAGATTGGAAAGTAGCAGGGGCATTCATGAGACCGAAGGGCATAACTAGGTACTCATAATGCCCTTCGTGAGTACCCATTTTATAAAAGTCTTCCTCCCAGAACCTGATTTGATGAAAACCTGACCATAGATCAACTTTAGAGAAGTATCTAGACCCGTGTAATTCCTCCATCAGTTCATCCACTACTGGAATTAGGAACTGGTCGGGTATTGTGAGCTTATTCAAAGTGCAGTAATTGACACACATTCGCCAAGAGCTATCTTTCTTTTTAACAAGGATAACTGGGCTTGAGAATGGGCTTACACTATGCCGAATAACCCCTATTTTAAGTAAATTTCGGATCTGCTTCTCAATTTCATCCTTGTGGTGGTGTGCATGCCTATATGGACGAATATTCACCGGTACCGCCCCCTCCTTTAAGTTAATAGCATGATTATGAACCCTCCTAGGTGGGAAGCCCTTAGGTTCCTGAAAAATTGACCCAAACTTAGATAAGACAGACCGTAACCCCTTCAACTGATTTACCTCCAAGATGCCCATTTCTTTGGTTAAGGATCCTCCAATTCTCATCAACCATAACAACCTTTCTACTTCTAGGTTCTGATATTTTAAAATATGTTGTAGAGTATGAGGGGAAGAAGCTTGCATGTTAATCCCTTGCAAAGTGAATTCTATTCCTCTTCGATCAAAAGACATATACATCTTCTTCCAATCAACCTTCACCATGCCTAAAGTTTCCAGCCATGCCACACGTAGGATTAAATTGGGCCCTCCAGTGTCAAAAACATAAGCATTCACGGTGAATTCTTCCCCATTTAGTTCTAACCTTATCTCATTACAGATTCCTTGAGTTCAACTTTCAATGAAAGCACCAATTGATAGAGATAACTGTAGAGATTGTATTATTTATGTATATGAGAGTTACAGCTATAGATTCCTCCTGAGAAATTATCCTAGGCCAATACACTAGACAGTGATCAATCATGAATGTCCCGCCTTTCTCCTAAGTTTAGTCCATATACTGCTGTACTCTACACAACCTCTCTCCATATCAAACTCGCAACAGATTGCCTAACAACCTGCCTATGTGGCCATGGTTCTTTTCCCCATCTTACCCTTATGAATGTAGGTTTGGATTGGCTTAAGTTGTTGCACTATGGGTTAGGATTAAGTACTAACATTATGTGAGATTGGATTGTACTCCATTACCTAGAGACGTTTACACTCCTCGTAAGAAGATGAAGTGTCTCTTCATATCAACCAATGGTACCGTTAACTCTCCTGATATAAAGCAAGATATGGAGAAGAAACATTAAATTTCACTATTCTTTAGAGTTTTAACTTGTTATTTTGAGAGCAAATCGTCCCTATTATCTTTAATATACCTATTTTAGAGGAAAGGAAGATCATTTCAAGTGTTCGACAGACCTATCACATTTTGGAAGTAATACCAAATTCTTGTTCCTCTGTTTATGATATCAAGAGTAGTAAGGATATGATTAGTTTGAGTAGAGGAACAAACTCCAAAGATTCTTTCTTTAGTGATGTCAACTTAGTCGCTTCCATCTATATAAGTGACAATCTTGAGTCTAAAAGTTCAATTGGTGCTGTGGATATTAAGAACCAAATTAGAATATCTTATAAACATGAGAAAATCAAATTTGGAAAGAGACTTCGATTGAAAAATTCTTCATCGAACTCATTGGGATTATGATGACAGCATCAAAGCAAGATCCCGTCCTAATAAGCGCAAGAAGAAGCGGCTTTCAAAAGATGAGGGAGAAATTCAATATACTTGAGAGTATAGGACTGAGTGAATATGTTATGTTGGAACCCCTCCGCGGTGAGTCGCGTGCCCGACATCCTACGTGACATCTGGACGCGCATCTCATGAGGGAGGAATTTCTCACCACGAAAGAAACCTCAAATCGAACTTAATTTAACGTCATCCGAACAAAATTTGATAAATTCACCCTAATTATCCTCCTATAAAAATGATTTGCTTAGGGCCCATAATTAGATCCGATTCCTAAGCTAAAATGAAATTCCATATCGCTAGGTCATTTAGAATCAGAAATCGCCTCAATCGGATCTCTATAGTTCACAAAATCGTCCGAAAATGGAATTACATTCAAGATCGTTACGTAATTTACTCTCTTTAATATTATCCGTAAAGTCCAACCAAAACTTGACACTCTCATTTTACCAAAAAGGGGTATAAAATTTTTTTAGAAATCCAACGCTTCGAAAATTGTGAAAATCGGAGGTCAAACAGAGGAGAAACGAATAAAATAGGAAACGGGGTTTAATTTCTCTAAATTGAAAATTCAACTTTTAAAACTAATGAAAACTTCTCTAATTTTAAACTTTAATAACTCCGAATTTCGAAAATTCGATATCAATAAAAAGGTAAAAAGAAGCTCTACAATTTCCTAGAAGGATTTAAGAACTAATTTGGCCATTAAGGGGATCAAGAATTGCTTCAAAGTTTAAGCCCAAACTCAAATTTTCCTACACAATGCCAAAAGTTTGTAAATTGATATCTTTTAGCACACAAATCTAAAAATGTCACATTTTACCTCGTTGGAACGATAAAGAGATAATTTACAACTTTCATGAAGAGTGCAAAAGTCATTTTAGTCATTTAAAGGGGTAAAAATACCCTCAAAGTTTCTGCCTATAAAAATACCAATGGAACGATAAATTGACCAAATGAGCGATTACACTGTAATCTTTCTAACCTTATAACTTTTTATTCTTAACTCCAATAATTGTAAATGATACCTAGTTGGAAAGGGGAAAGGATAATCTACATGTTCTATGAAGGGTGGAAAAACCAAAACAAGCTCTAAAGGGGTGAAAAACCCTCCCAAAGGTTCTGTCGAAAATTGTCAAATGAACAATAACTAAACTAGGTCTAATCCTCATAACGTTTTACTCCTAACTCGAAATAAGGCATAGTATACCTCAATCAATAGAAAGAAGAAAGGATGATCTACAAGTTTCATGAAGGGAGAAAAAATCAATTCAATCATTTAAAGGGTTAAAAACCCTCTCAAAGTTACTGCCTGTATAAATCCAATAAAACAGTAACTCAATTTAAATGAATAGTAACTGTCATCTTCTCAACCTCATAACTTCTTCATCCTAAGTCTAAATTTGACTAATTATACCTCATTTTAAAGATAGAAGAACAATCTACATTTTCTCTAAAGAAAGAAAAAATCAAAATTGTCTCTAAGAGGGTGAAAAAGCCTTCTAAAGGTTCTATAAAAATTTTAGTGGTTAACAACAGTAGCTGAAACCTTTCAGTTCTCATAACTTTTTCATTTTAAGTCCAATTGTGAAGAATTACATATCATTAGAAAGATCTTAATATGCACTACAATCTTCAAAAAGGCATCTCACTGAAAATCTAGCTCTAAAATACTCTAAAACCCAAAATAAGTTGCAGTCCAATTTGGGAAAAATTGGACAGCATTTCCCCTAAAAATGCTCTAGCCAAAACTTTAATTTGATCTTCTAAACTCCATTACCTGCATAAGGCAAACTCAATATCCAAACTTCCACAACACAACTCAAACCATGAATCCCAAATTCTAATGGCAGTAACACACTCTTAGGCATCTATCCATTTCAAAACCTAAAGAAAATACAAACTCATCCCTGCTTTTATCAATATCAATCCTACATCCATACATTCTTAGAAAGCATATACAAAATACATTTCAAATTCAAAACCCTTATATATACATGAAAACAAGTCGATACAAAGCTTCAAAGGGCGTTTAGCCCGATTACATCCAAAATAGCAAAGTAAAAGTACAAAGAACAAGCTAATGCCTTAATTTCTCAAAACACGACTTCAAAAGCAAAATGCATCGGAGTATGCCTCAATCCCGATGCGGTGACTCGGTTTCTCGCTCGACACCTATGGAGGGGAAATGGGGGGTGAGCTCGACGACTCCGTGGGTAGTAACTTAATAAATGAGAAATAAGCATAAACCATTAACATTCTTTCATTTTCAAAACAATATCACATTAAGGAAAACAATGAAAATTTTCAAATCTCTTCGTAACATTTATCACATCAAACAATTTACAAATGTAACACATCACAAAGAAATCTCTCACAACATCACAAATAAGGTGGTTCAGGTGGATCCGAAACGGAACGTACTACACATTCCCGCGAAGCGGTCAAGTGTAGTTGTGACTGATTGGAATCCTTGAAAGGAACTCCGATGCCACTAACGGGCAGGCGGGAGAAGCCTATGGATAGACAGGTGCAACTGACTCTGACGGGACCACCACAAACCCAAAGAAAGCACATAATTCACACAATTCGAAATTATTAGCCGTAACTGGCCATTACAATTTTACTTTCGCATGATTGGGCCAAACTAGCAAATCTTTTCTGAAATCACACATTTAAGTCTTTTTCACATAACAAAACATTATACAAATGATTTCTAACATAATTTACAATCAAAGAACATCCCATACAAATGAAAACATAACAAAGAGTAATTTATGCAAAAATTCAAAGTCATTGGAAAGCATTATTTTACATTTATTATAAAACTTAAATAGGCCTATTATCTCAAGTATTAAGAAATCACCCACCTTAATTCTTTTAACTTTGGGATTGATCAAATGGCCTTGCTTCTTCCTCCAAATGCCTCGCTTCACCTTCACTAAGCATAATTATAACATAAGAACATAGGATATCAAAATCGAACATTTCTAATGAAAGGAAAACTTGAATTAACACCTACCTAACCTTACCCATACCTTAACTAAGCTATTTAAACCCAAAATCCATCAAGAAACTTCAAAAATTTCAAAATTTCCCTTACCTATATGAAACCCACGAAATTCTATTCTTGCTTCCAATAGAGGATTTAACTTTCCTCCACCTTCTTCCTTCTCACAGATCACTCTAATTCCCTTTACTAATGCAAAATAAACCAAGCTCTTACTTCTCTTCTTCTTCTTCTTCTTCTTCTTCTTCTTCTTCTTCTTCTTCTTCTTCTTCTTCTTCTTCTCCTTATCTCCACCGAAAATCTTCTCCCCTTCTCTTTTCTATGTAAGTTTCGTATGTCTCTTGTAAAAGCCTTAGGGAAACTTTGTTTTAACTTATAACCTACACTAAAACTACGTAGTTTTAATAAGTTACTAATCCTTGCAATTTCGTTTCTTTCTTCATGTTATAAGGCTACATCATTAATTAATTCTTTCCTTCTTCATTTAATATCATTTAAAAGGGCTAAAAGCCCATCTCCTAAGCCTTAAGCTTTAAGAACATATACAAACTTCCTAATTTACCCCTACATCATCTTATGCCTTTAATTTCTAAAAATTTATCAAAATTCTAATTTTATCTAAATTCTTCCAATTTATAATCATTAACGAAGCACTAAAATTTTAAATTATTCTAACTAAAAGGAATTAATCAATCTAAACCTCAAAATAAAGAAAACCTGCTTAATGCGAATCGGGGCCCAACATTTCTCCCCCCTTAAAAGAATTTCGTCCTCGAAATTCGTACTTGTATCAATGAAGAGATGAGGATACTTCTCCTTTATAGCTTCTAATGGCTCCCACGTGTCCTCCTCTACTGAATAGTTCCTCCACAAGGCTTTTACCAACTGCACAGTCTTGTTCCTGAGAACCTTTTCTTTGGTATCCAAGATCTGCACTGGAAGCTCTTCATAACTCAAATCATCACTCAACTGAACTTCATCAGCTTGAATGACATGAGAGGGATCTGATCGATATCTTCTCAGCATAGAGACATGAAAAACATCATGAATATGTGATAGCTCAGGAGGCAATGCTAACTTGTACACCAACGGACCAATCCGCTCCAGAATCTCATAAGGTCCCATATACCTCGGACTCAACTTACCCTTCTTACCAAATCTCAGAATCCCTTTCCAAGGGGAAGTCTTAAGAAAAACCTTCTCGCCGACATTATACTCCATCTCTTTCCTGTGAGCATCTTCATAACTCTTAATCTTGTCCTGAGCTGCCTTCAGCCTGTGTTTTATCAAGTTGACCTTATCAACGGTCATCTGTATCAACTCTGGACCCAAAAGTTTCCTGTCTCCCTCTGCATCCCAACACACTGGAGTCCTACATCTCCTCCCATACAAAGCCTCATAAGGAGCCATCTGAATGCTCGAATGATACGAATTGTTATATGCAAATTCGATCAAAGGCAAGTGCTCATCCCATGCTCCTCTAAAATCCATCACACAAGCCCTAAGCATTCCCTCAAGAGTCCGAATGGTTCTCTCAGATTGACCATCGGTATGAGGATGGAAAGCAGTGCTAAAACTCAACTTAGTACCCAAAGCCTCCTGCAAACTGCCCCAAAATCTTGAAGTAAAGCGAGGATCCCTATCAGACACAATCGAATCCGGGATCCCATGCAATCTCACAACCTCGTCAATATACTTCTTCGCTAGCACATGCAGAGGACCTGTCTGTCTGATTGCTAGAAAATGGGATGATTTTGTCAATCTATCCACAATCACCCATATGGAATCATGCCTCCTACTGGTCCTGGGTAACCCCATCAGAAAATCTATAGTGACTCTCTGCCATTTCCATTCAAGAATGGATAATGGCCTCAACTGACCTGAAGGTGCCTGTTGCTCAGCCTTGACTTGCTGACACACCAGACACTTACTCACATACTTGGCCACATCCTTCTTCATACCTCTCTACCAGAAATGTTCCCTGAGATCCCTGTACATCCTGGTGCTACCTGGGTGCATAGTATAAGGTGCGTTGTGCGCCTCATCCAGAATCGCATCTTTTACCTCCTTGACATCAGGAATACAGAGCCTATTCCTGACTATCAGGAGTCCATCATCACTCAACACCATACCGGACTCCTTCCCCCTCTGCACCTCTTCCCGTAGCTTACTCAATTCAGGATCCTGAACCTACAATTCTCTCACTTTCTCTCTGAGGATCGGTCTTATCCTGAAAGTAGCAATCATGCAATCAGACTCTTCCTGCTTCAAACTGATCTTGAGCTTAGCCATCTCTTCCAATAGCAGTAGATAGACTGTCTGCACATATGCTATGGAAGACTTCCTACTTAAGGCATCTGCAACCACATTGGCCTTACCTGGATGATACTCAATCAACAGGTCATAATCTTTGAGTAGCTCAATCCATCTCCTCTGTCTCAAATTCAGCTCCTTCTGACTCAACAGATATTTGAGACTCTTGTGATCTGTAAAGATCCTGGTTTGCACTCCATACAAATAATGCCTCCAGATCTTCAAGGAAAAGATCACAGCTGATAACTCCAGATCATGGGTCAGATAGTTCACCTCATAAGGCTTTAACTGCTGTGAGGCATATGCTATCACCTTATCTTCCTGCATAAGGACACATCCCAACCCCTTTTTGGAAGCATCACTATACACAGTATAACTCCCTCTCCTCCTAGGCAAGCCGAGCGGAGCACTAGTCAATCTATGCTTCAGTTCCTCAAAACTCTTCTGGCACTCATCACTCCAGATAAACTTCTAGTTCTTTCTCAACAATTTGATCAAAGGAGCAGCAATCATCGAGAAACCCTCCACAAATCTCCTGTAATAGCCTGCTAAACCCAAAACGCTCCTCACCTCTGTCACTGTAGTCGGAGCATGCTAGTTCACCACAGCTTCAATCTTTTTGGGTTCCACATGCACCCCCTTCTCAGAAACAATGTGACCAAGGAAGAACACTTCTAGAAGACAAAATTCATATTTAGTGAATTTGGCATACAGCTCTCTCTCCCTCAACCTTTGCAATAAAGTCCTCAAGTGCTCCTCATGTTCTCCCTCACTCCTGGAATATATCAGAATGTCATCGATGAACACGGTAACAAACTGATCCAAAAAGTCCTTAAAGACCTTGTTCATCAGATCCATAAAAGCAGCAGGAGCATTGGTCAATCCAAAAGGCATAACCAGAAATTCATAATGGTCATACTGTGTCCTGAAGGCTGTCTTGCTCACATCAGACTCCTTAATCCTGAGTTGATGGTAGCTAGACCTGAGATCAATTTTAGAGAAGACCGTTGACCCCTCTAGCTGATCAAACAAATCATCTATCCGAGGCAAAGGATACTTGTTCTTCACTGCCACCTTATTTATCCTCCTGTAGTCAATGCACATCCTCCAGGTTCCATCTTTCTTCTTAACAAACAAGACCGGCGCTCCCCAAGGTGAGGTGTGTTAGTAGTGTGCCCTAGGCCAATGGACATTTGTGATTCATGTATTAATATTATGACTTGTTAATAATATATTATGAGGTATTCCTTTATATATGCATGTATTTCGTTTATGTAATGCGATTTACATTCCATGAATAGTATTAGACTTATGTCATCAAGTATGTGACTTGATAGTAAAACCATAAGCGTTATAACACTATTCTAGACTGTCCCTGGTCGATCATTATTGGTGGAACAATAATGAATTAAGACTAGTATGTGTTCTGATTGATGATCACGTTTTACTGAACATAGATATGAGATATCGAATCAGAAACATAGATATATGTTAGAGAACATATATTGAACCGACCCACATAAAGAATACTACATGGTTTCATGTCATTAGTGATTCTTTATATAGTTTGACTTTAGTCCTTTGACCTGAAGTCATCATGGTTCCCTACATGAGGAATTTAGTGTTTTGATATTAGACTAAGTTATTTTAACCGAATAACAAATAGTCTTATGTTGGACACTAAATGAATCATGCGGAGGGATGTGAATGATGTCGATGGGATTTGTACCTCTCTTAAATGAGAGAGATATCATTTGGGCCTCTTGACAAGTGTGGTGAAGAAATGCATGGCGTGCTCAAATGAATTGATGAAGAGTCATCAAATGTCATTTGTTATAATCAATCAACTTGGGGATCAAGAAACTATGATTAATCAAAGGTTGACATGTACCATGCCTTGTGATTAATCTTGATATTGTGTTACAAAAGGTGAGCCTATAACCATAATTCTGAGTTAAATCGGATTATCGATCCTCATTTGATTTGGGTAGTCATAATGTCTTGCTAGAGGCCGCTTATGACTTATGGGCCTTGAAGTGTGATCAAGCCCATTGTCAACATCAAATAAGCCTACAAGGTCACACACAAAGAGTAATGTGATCTGGGCTTATTCTCTTGGGCCTAATTTATTAGGTGTTGAATAAATATATTTAGATATATTTATTGGGCTAGATTGAATTAAGTTGTCGGGCTTTTATTATATATGATATAATGGGCCGAAACTTAATGGGGCCTAAATGGGATTAGGGTTTCTCTATAAATAGAGAAGCTTAGGTCTCATTAGGTCGAAGGAAGAAGAGACGAAACCCTAGCCGCCATCCAAGAGGAAGATCGTGCGGCGTTCAGAAAGTGTTTTCAGGACGTGCTAGTATTGGAGTTATGTAAATATAGTACCCTGGAAAGCAAGTGTATTTACATGTAACTTTATCTTCTTGATTCTGATTTTGTAATGAAAATATTTATTATTAATAAAACAAAAGAGTTTGGTTTTATCTATATGAGCAATATATATCTGGTCATAAGGTACCAAGATTCATTTGTAAGTAATATACATATACATAGAGATGTATGGGAAACATGTATATTATTAGAATCTGAATTAATTGATTCACAGTTGAATAATCAAGTTGGTCGTTTGATTATGGTTTAGACTGTAGTGTTGCGATTTATCTCTATATAAGTAAAGGAGTTTACTTAAAGGGAATGATGAGTTTTATATCATGATAGTAGTAGACTATCGATAATGGCACTATTAAATGAATCTAGAATCAAGTATGTTTTTAAGAATAAAGTGGGTCGTTACTTTAATCTTAAAACATACAACTTAAGCATTCGCTTATTATGAACCACAATCTTGATGAGTGGTGAACTCATATGTGTTTCATTATAATTCTTGATATGATCGGAATGGATTTTACAGGTATTAATCCGAGGTATGCATGTTGGAATTATTAATTGAAACATGTATCGGGAACATTCACTCAAATAAAGAGTTTATAGTGTTATCATCTCTTCAGATGTTTTAAGGAGATTTGGTGATTAAAGCTGGCGCGATGGTTTGATGGACTAGCTACCCATCAAGTCTTAACACTAAGATGAGATCTTATGTGTTAATCACCATATAAAGTAAAATGAGAGATCTAGAAGGAAAAACCAACATAAGGGCAAAACGGTAATTTTACCCTTTGTTGTGCGGATGGCTATAATAAGGTTCTAAATAGGGTTTGCAATTGGACATATTCTCATAATATTTAATAATTCAAGAGTTCAACTAATTGTCTTTAGTGGAATGACATTTGGTTAATAAGCTAGAATTAATTCAATGAGATTGAATTATTTACGGGCTTATTGGAGCTTGAA
This sequence comes from Erythroxylum novogranatense, assembly GCA_029891385.1. Lineage (NCBI taxonomy): Eukaryota > Viridiplantae > Streptophyta > Magnoliopsida > Malpighiales > Erythroxylaceae > Erythroxylum > Erythroxylum novogranatense. The sequence continues at coordinate 50,053,531 of CM057235.1, read as the reverse complement.
TTATCAAAGTCCAATAAGATTCCCCACTTGGCTTTAAGGAAGGTTATCAAGCTAAGTAAGAAGTAGTTTGGAGGCTTTAGAAGTCCATAATTGAATGATGGGCTTATGCTAATTAATGGTTAATTGGAAGCCCATATGTTCATTTAGAAATGGGCTTGTTTTGGTTTAATGTAATTGATTAGATTAATTATATTAAAACAATTTTTTAAATGGAGAAGAAGCAATTTCGAAATTGTGTTAGGTTAGATGTGTAACCACACATTTGACATTAAAATACTAAATAAAGATGGTCTTTATTATGGTTCATCATTATTAAATGGAGTTATGAACTTACCATTAAATGGTTTAATGGTTGGCTTTTAATGTTGGCATGTAACCTATTTGCATTCATTAGATTAAAGATGAAAGATGTGCATTAGATGGACCATCTTCCTTCTTTCTTCTTGCCAAAACCGAAATGGGTATTCAATTATAGGTTATGGTCTTTTCAAATAGCCATTTTAAAGATAAATGAAGTAAGTCTCATTTATTGGCTATTTGATGAGTGATTAATGTAAGAAGTGATGCATTGGATGCCTCTCACTCTTTCCATTCATGCATATTTCGAAATTGAGATGTAAGAAATGGTTCTTGCATGGTTTTTAGACATTCTCTCCTTTCATGCAAGGTAGAACCGAAATTCCTAAGTGAAAGAATTGAAAGAGTTTCAATTTTGGTTCTTCTTCTTCTAAGAAAATCTCCTCCAAATATTTCTTCTCCTTTCCCACCAAAGGATTTTGTTAGCCTATTTGTCCTTGAAGAACAAGTGGTAAATCTAATTGGTTGAGGATACTACAACAAGGAAGAAGATAGATTGCTAAAGGAAAAGACTCAAAGGCAAAGGATTTGGATACAAGAAGGAGAGGATAGCGCAGCGATGATTTAAAGCTGTAGCGAAGGAGTCGGTAATTCCTTTTATCTTGTTCTTGGTTTTATTATCCTTATACCATATCATGCATGGATTAGCATGTTGTTTTGGATATATTGCTTCCGCTGCAAGATGATTTCTTAAAAAGTTTTGAAATCTATCGTTTCTCCAAACTAAGCATGCTTTCTTTTTTCCGATCCAACAATTGGTATCAGAGCCGATTTTTCATGCATGATTTCGGTTCCTATATGGTGGATGCATGGGTTGGCAATCTTTTTATGTATACTGCATATTTTTATGTGATAGAAATATATATGGTGTATGTTGCTCTTTTGGTTGTCCATAGAAGTTAAATTTTATCTTTTAAGATTTCTTCATTTGGTTGTAACAAGGAGGGTGGTCTATCATCACCATGTTTCCTCCTTGGTTTCTTTTTCTATTTTATTTGATTTTGTAATGTACAAATTGATGTAATGATGAAGAAGGAGCAGCCATGGATTGAAGAAATGGAAAGGTAAAATTTTCGGTGTATCCTTTTGTGTTTGGCATAAGTTTTGTGAAAACTAAGTTGCTGGAATTTTGTTTCAATGAATCATATTTCAGTTATGATTGGAAAACAAGTGCTGGTTTTTGTTTCAAAGAATCCAATTTCGGTTTTGCTAAAATACTAAGTGCTGTTTTTAATTTTCATGAAATGAGTTTCGGTTTTAATAAAACAAGTGCTGGAATTTTTGTCAAAACAAAGATTTGGTTTCTAAAAATCTAGTGCTGGAATTTTATTTTCAAAATGACAAAATTCTAATTTCATAAATGCCATTACATTTTGTTTATCGAATGGGCCGGATCATGTTAGCGAAGAGTTCGAAGTGGAAGATCCAAGATGAAGAAGCATGTTTTGGGCCTAAAAGGCTTGTAATTATTTTATGTTTCTAGGATGGACAATCAAAAGTGACTTTATTAGTTCATGTGATGAATGGAGAAATGAATGCTTGTAATATGTGATATTATGTGATTGCATGTCATTTAGAAAATTGCCAACCCTAGGCCTTGCCATGCATTCATTATGTATGAGATATATAATGAAACAATATAGGATGGATAATAAATTGTTTCTAGACAAGATGGTATTTAAAACTTAAAGCCCAAAAAGATTGAGTGAGAGAGGATGCTCTTGTGAGAGTCCACGGTCTCCAAATGATGGCCCGTTTGCATGTGGTGAAGTGTTACTCCCCATCGGAGGGCATGGATCCTAGATCTTGCATGGTTTGGGCCTCCTTAAGGATAAGTCCACTTAATGATAGCAAATGTGACCTCCCACCGAGGCATGGTTTGTAGGTATCTTTAGTGAATGAATCAAATGGTTATACACTCAACATTTTTTATCAATAAACTGCCCACCGTAGCTCTGTTGGTAAAAGTATGGACCAAATTAAGCGCTTCTTAAAAAATTAAGCATGAGATGCTTGGTAGTTTTTGAGTGGGAGGGTCCCAGTTTTTCTTTTAATAGATAAGATGGCCCACCGTCACTTAGTACATTATAGATAAGAAAATAACCGTCAGTATAATGTTTTAATTTTAAGTTTTGTTAAATCTATCATCATGCATACATGCATCATGATTTTAAACAAAGTTCCATAAATTGTTGACTAGTATGCTCATGTTTTAATAATTTATATTTTTGGACATAATCAACCACAAAATGAATCCACTCACCCCGCTCTTGACTAATAACAAATTGGAAAATGGAGACAAGTTTAATGAATGGAGACGTAACCTTGACATTGTTCTTCAATATGAACGTATTTCATGGGTGTTAACTGAAAATGAGCCTACACCTCTAAGTGGAGATGCAACTCCTGAGCAAGTCCAACAACATGAGCGTTGGCGGAATGCTGACAAGACTACTAAGTGTTATATTCTGGCATCTGTCAGCGGCATGTTGCAAAAGCAAATTGCTTGTATGAAAACTGCTAGTGCAATGGTCCATCACCTACATGAGATGTTTGGTGTGAGGACTAGATCTGCAAGAGTGAAAGCTATCCAAACCTTTCATAATCTCAGACAGAAACCTGGTGAACCGGTGCGGGATTACATGATGAAGGTAATCTCTGCGATCACTAAAATTTGAGATGCTTGGGCGGATATGGATGCGGACACGCAGATGATTATGATCATCAATAGCTTAAACTCTTCTTTTCAGCAGTTTAAGTTGGACTATGAGCTCAACAACAAGGATTACACCTTGAGTGAGTTGATGAATACCCTCAAGAGCACGGAGGAAATATTGAATATTAAGGCTCATGGGCCAGAAGCTAATGTAGCTTCTTCTTCTAAGCCAAGGTAAGGGCAAGGAAAGAAGAAGGGTCCACTGAAAAGAAGGCCCAAATAGGGTCAAGGCCAAACCCATGAAAAAGAAGGCCAAAGAGAACATCAAAGGAAAGTGTTTCCTTTGTGATGAGATGGGCCTTTGGAAAAAAGCATCCGATCTACCTAGAGTCCCTCAAAGCAAACAAGGTATGGGCTTCCTAAGTTTGTTAGGAACTAGAAATGTGGCGATTTATCTACTTCTTGGATATTAGATTCAGGAGCCACTAACCATGTTTGTAATTCTTTGTAGGGTTCCAAAAAAGGAAAAGACTTCCTAAAGGCCAGTTTCAAGTTAAGATAGCAGATGGTTCCTATGTTTCAGCAGAATCAGTGGGAGTAGTTATCTTGGAATTTCCTAGTGGTCATAGGTTATATTTGGAAGATGTTTATTACTTTCCAATGATTGTAAGGAACATGATTTCTGTTTTTTGTGTAATAAAATCTGGCTATTCCTTATATTTTGAAAAGGTTGTTTCAATATATGAGAATAAGGATTTTATTTGTGAAGCGATAATTAAACAGGGATTGTTTTTTATAGAACCTATGAAAGGCTCACTAAACACCACAGAATTGATAAAACCAAGACAATCCAATATCTCTAGCATTAATTCAAAGTATCTGTGGCATCTAAGGATGGGTCATATCAATCAGAAAAGACTTGGCAGGCTAGTAAAGGATGGGATCCTTATGGGCTTGGATAGTGATCCATTACCCACCTGTGAATCTTGTATTGAAGGAAAAATGACAAAAGCCTCATTTCCTTCTAAAGGAAGCAGATTTGAATCCACATTGGACATGGTACATCTTGATGTGTGTGGGCCCATGAATGTACAAGCTAGAGGAGGTTATGAATATTTCATAATTTTTATAGATGATTACTTAAGATATGGCTATTTGTATTTGATGCATAAAAAGAGTGAATCTTTTGAAAAGTTCAAAGAATTCAAAGCTGAAGCTGAGAAGTAACTTGGCAACCCATTAAAACGACTTGATCGGATCGAGGTGGTGAGTATTTATCTGGAGAGTTCCAGCAATATTTAATTGACAATGGAATTGTTTTCAATTTGTCAACTCCTCGTACACCTCAACAGAATGGTGTAGCAGAGAGGAGAAATAGAACTCTATTGGAAATGGTAAGATCAATGATGTCCTATGCTAGCCTTCCAGAATCGTTACGGGATATGCCATACAAACGACAACATATCTTCTTAACTTTGCTCCATCCAAATCGGTGCCTAAAACACCTAGGGAGTTGTGGACTGGCCGAGTGCCTTCATTGAGGCACTTGAGGACTTGGGGCTGTCCAGCCCATGTTCTAAAGCCTGAATCCACAAAGATGGAACCAAGGTCAGAAGTATGTTTGTTTGTAGGATATCCTACGGGAACTCGAGGGTACTATTTTTACAGTCCTCATGATAGGAAGGTATTTGTGTCGACAAATGCAAACTTCTTAGAGGAAGAGTTTGTGAGAAATCACAAAGGAAGAAGTGAAGTAGTACTAAAGGATTTAGGAATTTCATCCAAACCAAGAGTTGTTTTGGATATGACAGAACAAGATGTCGAAATGGATTCAAGAGTTGAATCAGAAGTGCAACCTGAACATCAAGATGTGCCTAGACGTAGTGGGAGGGTTGTGAGACAACCAGATAGGTATATGGGTTTAGGAGAAGGCTTAATTGCCATCTCAGACCAAGAAGAAACAGATCCCGTTACGTATACACATGCTATTAATGATGTTGATGCAGGAAAATGGCTCAAGGCAATGGAATCGAAAATAGATTCTATGTATACTAATGAAGTCTGGGTCCTTGTAGATCTACCACCAGGTCTAAAAATCATAGGGTGTAAATGGATCTACAAAAGGAAAAGGGGATCGGATGGAAAGGTAGAGACCTTTAAAGCTAGATTGGTAGCTAAAGGCTATACTCAAAAGGAGGGTATAGACTACGAGGAGACTTTTTCTCCGGTTGCCATGCTTAAGTCCATCAGGATTCTTTTGGCCATAGCTGCCTATTTCGATTATGGAATATGGCAAATGGATGTCAAGAATGCATTTCTTAATGGGGATCTTGAGGAGAGCATTTATATGGCCCAACCAAAAGGATTCATTGAGCCAGGTAATGAGCATAAGGTTTGCAAGTTGCAAAGGTCCATTTATGGACTTAAGCAAGCATCTAGGTCTTGGAACATTAGGTTTGATAAGGCTATCAAAACCTATGGGTTCATACAAAACCTAGATGAGCCTTGTGTTTACAAAAGAATACAAGAAGGTAAGGTTACTTTCCTAATCCTGTATGTTGATGACATTCTGCTCATTGGGAATGATGTGGGAATGTTATCTGCAGTTAAGGGATGGCTGAATGAACAGTTTTCAATGAAGGATTTGGGAGAGGCTACCTATGTTCTAGGGATCAAACTTATAATGGATCGTAAGAACAAGAAGATAGTTTTGTCCCAACTAACCTACATTGAGAATATGCTCAATAAGTTCGCCATGCAAGATTCCAAGAGGGGTTTCACTCCTACTAGACATGGAATCAAACTTTCAAAGGAACAAGCACCTAAAACCCAAGAGGAGGTTGAACGCATGCGTAACATTCCATATGCTTCGGCAGTTGGACGTGGAGAAGTGGATGTGGTAAAGATTCCCACTGAGCAAAACCTTGCTGATCCGTTCACAAAGACATTGACTCAGAAGAGCTTTAAGGGTCACCTAGAAGGGATGGGAATGAGGGATATGTCAAACTTGCTTTAGGGAAAGTGGGAGATTGTTGGACTTATGTAAATATAGTGCCTTGGAAAGCAAGTGTATTTACATGTAACTTTATCTTCTTCAATTACAGTTTTGTAATGAAAATATTTATTATTAATAAAACAAAAAAGTTTGGTTTTATCTGTATGAGCATTATATATCTGGTCATAAGGTACCAAGATTCTTTTGTAAGTAATATACATATACATAGAGATGTATGGGAAACATGTATATTATTAGAATCTGAATTAATTGATTCACAGCTGAATAATCAAGTTGGTCGCTTGATTATGGTTTAGACTGTAGTGTTGCGATTTATCTCCATATAAGTAAAGGAGTTCACTTCAAGGGAATGATGAGTTTCATATCATGATAGTAGTTGACTATCGATAATGGAACTATTAAATGAATATGAAATCAAGTATGTTTTCAAAAATAAAGTGGGTCGTTACTTTAATCTTAAAACATACAACTTAAGCATTCGCTTATTATGAACTATAATCTTGATGAGTGGTGAACTCATATATATTTCGTTATAATTCTTGATATGATCGGAATGGATTTTTACAGAGTATTAATCCAATGTCTGCATGTTGGAATTATTAATTGAAACATGTATCAGGGAACATTCACTCAAATAAAGAGTTTACAGTGTTATCATCTCTTCTAGATGTTTTAAGGAGATTTGGTGATTAAATTGGCGCCAGTAGTTTGATGGACTAGCTACCCATCAAGTCTTAACACTGAGATGAGATCTTATGTGTTAATCACTATATAAAGTAAAATGAGAGATCTAGAAGGAAAAACCAACATAAGGGCAAAACGATAATTTTACCCTTTGTTGTGCAGATGGCTATAATAAGGTTCTAAATAGGGTTTGCAATTGGACATATTCTCATAATATTTAATAATTCAAGAGTTCAACTAATTGTCTTTAGTGGAATGACATTTAGTTAATAAGCTAGAATTAATTCCAATGAGATTGAATTAATTTTGGGCTTATTGGAGCTTGAATTATCAAAGTCCAATAAGATTCCCCACTTGGCTTTAAGGAAGGTTATCAAGCTAAGTAAGAAATATAAATGGAGGTTAATTAGAAGCCCATAATTGAATCTTGGGCTTGGTATAATTAAAGAAGCCCAAATGTACATTTAGTAATGGGCTTGGTTTTTGGTTTAATGTAATTAATTAGATTAATTATATTAAAACAATTTTTTTTAAGAAAAAGATAGCAATTCCGTTGCAAATAATGATTTCTTAAAAGTTTTGAAATCTACCGTTTTTCCAAACAAAGCATGTTTTCTTTTTCCGATCCAACAAAAAGTACCTAGGGTTCTTTTTCAGTCTTGTCAAATAAGTACCACCATAAAGGGTTTTTTTTTACCCTAGCTCATATTTATTATAGTTTTTGATAAAAAGATAGTCCATATCACATGATCGTTGCTTGACTAAATTCCACAAGTAGAACATACTAGCGAGGATCACTACACTATTGTTCTCTCTTCTCCTAATAATGGCATATGGAATGACCTTATGCAGATATTTCAAAGTTAGGGATAAGATATGGGTGTTTTTACCCTTAGATGGGTCATATATAGTCATTTCACCCTCAAATTAAATTTTAAAATTCTTAAGGGACATGATTGTTAAGCTCAATAAGAAATTCAACCAAAACACTTATATTCTTGCAAATCTAGGGTATAATTGTAAAACAACATCTCTAACAAATTTTCTATTAACCTAAACTTGATTGTTTTCTGAATGAACCTAAATAAAATAACTAGGCTACTACTATAGCAGTAGTGAGTCTAGGTCGATCCTATAGAGAGAGAGTGCAAAGTTTATGACATTGAAATTAATCGGTGTTTAGGTTTAGGGGGTTTTGGATTTTGGAATAAGAAAATAAAATGAAACTAGACTAATAAAAAAAATTAAAGAAAACATGCAAAAAATGATAAAAGTGGGAAATTCGATAGGAACCCAGTTCTTTGGTTCAATTTCGACCTACATCCTAATTAAGCCTATTTCATTGATTTATTGTTCTCAAACCTCTCTTAGCAACTATTAATTGTGGGTAAATAATTAACCTAAGTTTTCCCTTGGATTTTTTTAATCAAGATACGATTGTTAATTTAACCTAACCACCGAATAACCTAAGATACAATCTCTAGATTTAATTAGGTAGTAGCATTACGAATTAGGAAAACCAATTAATCACGGCAACAACCACATACGATATGTCATTTAACCTAAGTCATGTTATCCCTAATGATTATGAATTATTAGTCACTACGCATGAATTTCAATATAACAATTAAGGATTATATTGGAATTCTAGCAATTAGTTTTCAATTAAACTATTCAATGAATGCATTAAAATTATCTTTTCACAATACGTAATGGGTTCATACACAAATAACTAAACAATAATAAAAATCCAATTATCCATACACAATACCTAAATTAATTAATATATGATAACACAATCAATTTCTAATAAGAGAAAGAAACAAAAAACAATAAAAAATATTTAACCCAGGTCATCGGTGTCGATGTTACCTCCAAATCGGCATCGAGATGTTATCCTTCTATGAGTCTCTTCTGGGAAAATATTTCAGCCCTCATTGATAACCTTATTGAAGACCCCTTATCACTGCGCCTCCACTCCTCTCTCATGCAGCTCTCCTCTCTTCACTATTCATTGATGGGACAAATTAACTCTTTAGACCAAGGCACTATTCATGCCTCACCACCTCTCTCGCTAACTCTCTTTTGTTACCCCTTCCTATTCTTCTCTGCGTGTTATGATGTGACGAATAAGTATGTGGCCACATTACTGTTCACCCTTCTTTTTTTTTTTTCTTTTTTTTTTCTTTTTTTTTTTCTGTTGCACATTGTTACTATGCGTTTTAAGTAAAACGAATGCATTAAATGCATAATATCTATATTGAACACAGACGTAGTCTGCATTTAACACACAATGCCTACATTGAACGTAGATGTTGTATGTGTTTAACACAAACGTCTATGTTGGACACAGACGTTCCAATTTACTGCGTTGCCGTTTCTTCCTTGGCATCCTAGTCTTCTGCTACGTTGTTTTACTCCACCTACTATTGTGTCAGTTTTGTTCTCTTCTTCTTTGCATTCCATTTTTCTTGTCTTTTTTTTAAGGCAAGTAAGTATTAATCTTCTGAAAATGGCCCATATGTCGTGCTTTCGAGTCACTTTAACTTCTTTGCTTTCAAATTGTACCTAAAATCATATATGAATTAAAGTGAGTATCTTAAGTATTTTCATATCAATAATCACTGAATGTTATGGGATAATTTCATAATCAATTAAGCACCTATCAACCTCTTTACTTTTAACACTAAACATGTTGTTTGTAAAGCAACTTAATCCACACTCTTATTTGATTCTAAATTTTTAATTCAAGGATACAATATCTTTCCTTAAAATAAGGCTATACAAAAGTGAACATTTGGTGTTCACTTGGGTTTGTCTCTTACAAGTGTGCTCCACTACTCAATGTTCCCTGAATGGCTCTGATCTTTGTGCTCCATCTTTTGAATTGATGTGAAATCATCTTTATAATTGTACTAAATATTTAAAGGCTAAAATAATCAACACAAAAAATTCCCAAAAATTGCATTTAGAGTCTTAAATTGGGATTTAAACTAAAAAAGTATTTGAAAGTTGATAGAAAATGTTGTCATATACCAAAAGTATATTGGAATGACTCATTTAGAGGATTTGAGAGGAAAGTGAGAGGAAAGTGAAAAGGATTATGAAAATGGGGGTTTGACGTGACCTAGATACACAATTTGTGACATACTGTGAGTATTGAGTTAGATAATTTAAGGACATGGTTTGGGATATGAAGATGGCACATGTTGGACCCCGTTTCCGGAGCCCAACATTCGGAGACAAAACAAAACCCGTCATCCCATGGTGGTGGCTTGCCCACAATAGTTGAACATCGAACAATTAAAAATTTAAGAGTCATAAGCCAAAATCCAATCATATTTCATAAATAAATTCTAAAAGAATTTATACAAGCCCTTTTCAAAAAAATGAAAAAAAATAAAAAAATATGAAATACACACAATACAATTTGAATGCTTATGTTTACAATGATTCTAAATTACAAAAATTTCCTGAACTAACTTTATTACAAAAGTTTCTAACTATCTTGGAGTTCCCAATGCCTTGCAAAGATCGTTAATCTTCTCCTTCTGCACTTGAGGAGGGAAGCGTGGGGTGAGCTACATAGCTCAGTGGCTAATATGTTTATAGCCATTGGCAATGAGCCACACAATCAACCATACATATAGTTAATATACATTTAAATCTCATTGGACTAGCAATTCGATCATTCATAATTCAAATTCACAACTCGTAATTCAACATATCATCACATAGAACATGTCAAGTGTAATTAATCATCAAAACATAACACTCAATGTTGCATCATAACCTGACAAATCAAAATGCAAATGCACATATAAATGGCTCGAGGGTTCCATGAAACAGAATGAGGAAACTGAAGTGTACCCCATGAACAGAATGAGTCCAATTTCGAAGCTCATATACCACAAGCGGGCAGCCGGGAGAAGGCTCTTGTCAACGTGCACATGACGAACAGAATGGTTCCACTCTCGCCCAAACAGAATCACATAAGCATGTTCAGAATCATTTTATCAAAATGATATGCTTTCATGCATTTTCTTATTTTTTTTCATTGAATTCAAAATGTGATAACCTTTCTCAAGGTATAACATGGTCATAATTCATCATACAAAAATCCATTCGTCTTTCATGACATGACATGATAATGAATCATCATACATTTTTCAATAATCACATTCATTCAATTTAAACAATCTAGCACACATTCACGCATAAGACAAAATGGTTCATTTTAGTCATTCACAAATTTGCATTCTCATGTTTCTTTCATTTCATCAAATTCTCATATCTTCATACTTTTCATTCATTTCAAGAAAACATGTCATATTTTATCATGCATTTTCAAATATTCACCACAATTTAACATTTATGAAATTTAAACAATAACACACACATAGGGCATTTACACATCACACAACAACTATAAAAATATTACCTACCTATTAACTTTCGAAAATCCAAACTCAATTTGTGCCCTTCCTCTTGCTCTTGGGTAGGTTGTTCTTGATTTTTCTAAAACAATCCAATTTTTCATTCAATTTCAATTCCATAAAAATCCCTAAAACTTCAAAAATCACAACCAATGAAATAAAAAAAAAATCAATCTCAAACCTAACCTACCCATAGTCCATCTAACTTAGAAAAACCAAAATCTAACTTAGAAACCCAAAAGTCAAATGGGTTTCCTTAATCCATCTTTCTCCATTCATTCCCAACACAAAACCCATTTTTTCTATTTTCTTTTCCAAACCAAATAAGAAGAAAATAGCATAGATCTTACCTTGTCAAACTTGATTACTCCTTCTTTCTTCTTCCTTCCTTCTTCTTTCATGATTTCTCCTTTCTCTCTTCTCTCCCACGGTTTCTCTCTTCTTTTCTCCCTTTCCCACATTTCTCTCTCTTCTCTCTTGTTATACATGACAACTCTCTTCTTTTTCTTATTTCAAACCCATTTATTTGGTCTTTTTCCCATTTTACCCTTCATTAAACTTGTACTTCCCATTTTGCCCCTTATGTCTATTAAAACTAACATCTTAACTCCTTATTTTGATCAGGTAAATGAAGTAATTTAATAGCACCTCCTCCTAGTGATATGTTCCTGTATGTCTTATGTTTCTATTGACACAAAAATTACTCAATTTAGTTTAGTAATCTAAGACTTATGGCCCAAACACTTTCAGACTGTTACTAAACTGAGACTGTACACTATACCCAACTTTACTCCAGAAATTGAAAGTCTAGGAACTGAATTGAAGTTTGATTCCTTCAAATAATTTGTAGCTCCATATCTCTAGTTTATTTAGAAATAAGAATCAACTCATTTGGAGCTCTAAAGATCAAGATATCCTCAAAATATTAAAGCATGTTCAGTAAAATACCCAACTCATATTCTCCATCCGAAACCATTACTTTTATTCAATCAATCTTTTTCGAATCAAGTCCAAATGCTATAAATTATTTTGAAGAGATAGAGAAACGTATTATGAATCTATCACTTCAAGAATCACCTTAAACGGAGGTCGGAAGAAGACGTTATGACTAAACGAATTCAACATGTTCATGTCCAAACTCACATTGTACATTCCTTGGCGCAAATGCCATAACTCTCACTAAGGAGGTCGGATTGACTTCATTTTTAGACGGTTTGAAAGCAGATTTCTAAGGCTACAACATCTTGAAGACCCCAAGATGAAATTCTATCATTTGGAGGGTCAAAGCATGGACCGTGTAAATTAATACGGACAGGCTATATAAGTAGTGTAAGTGTAACCTTCGGGTGAAAAATCCTATGCAACATTACCTACTCAAACGGTCATATCTCTCAACTTCGACATCCAAAAATTGCATACTTGATAGCGTTGGAAAGTTATAAAGATGAGTTACAACTTTCATGAGACCTCAAAACCAAATCTTGCCTCTATAAGGGTCAAAATTTCAAAACAATGAACCTGTCCCTAAAGCTCCATCCTAAACAGCATCCAAAATTATAATGATCATATCTTCCAACTCCATTGTCCAAAAATTTCATACTTTATAGAGTTAGAAAGCTAGGAAGATAAACTACAACTTTTATGAAGACAATTTTGTCGAAATCTTCCTAGATTCTCCCAGAACATTTATCCAAGTTCAGACCAAAATTTTAACTCTCATGCTCAATCACTATTCTTCCTCTCAACTTCCATTTAACTCAATATCATCCAAAACATATTATAGTCCATGATTGATCATGAACATCAATAATAAAACACATACACATATACCCATTCATCATCAACTTACTACATTCACTACCTTAATCTTGTATATCATTTCAAATTCAAGAATTCTCCTTTTTCTTTATTCATGACTAATCACTAACAATTTCCCATTTAACAGTTCTAACTTTCAAAAAAAGTTCGGGGTCCAATAGCACATGCCATGGGAGTTCCAAAAAAAGTGTTTAAAATCCACAAACAGGGATATGGATATGTCCTCAAATTGTGGATCTTATTATCTTCAACTTCCAAAAGTACAACCTAGGGAACATATATGTCCCTAAACCACGGATCCCACTATCTTCATCTTATTAAATACACGTTGTTGGGTCCCGTTTCTGGAATCCAACTCTTACCAAAATATCATCATACTTGAGCGTGGTTTCCTTGTAATTCTTCTTATTCTAATACCACATTTGTTGGGACCGAAACCCAACTGCTTAAACTTAATGTTATAACTTTTTCTCTGATACCATTTCTATTGGACCTCGTTTTCAGAGCCCAATTTTTTGAGTCCTGAAGCCTTGTGTTTATTACCTTGCAGGGTCATTAGCTGTCACTCCACAATCATGGTGAGCGCACATTATTTAACCATCAAAATCATAAGTTGACTTATTCATACAAATTGTAGCTTTAAGTCTCAAGTTCATTTTGAAACAACAATCACCTCAAACGGAGTTATATAACTCAAGATATGCTTAAAAAGCCTAAAGGCGCTCATCTCATTCACTTTAATGCAAACTTCCCCAATTCAACTCCAAATGGTACCAATTTTTATGGAGAGGAAGAAATATGTCTTAGGAACCTATTGGTACAAGAATAACCTCAATTGGAGGTCGGATGCGAGAGTTATGCCCAAAAGAATAGACTATGTTCACACCCAAAAACAAAATGAACCTCTTTTGGCGCGATTACCATAACTTTTAATCTAAATGTCATATTGAGTTCGTTCCTTTACCATTAGCAAGAAGACATCTATATCTAAAACTGTAATGAAGACCAAAAAATGAGATTCGACCTCCAACTATGTCCAAAATCGTCATCTTTCCCATAGATGTCCGTTAACAAACATGAATCGAGTGCAGGATGCCAAATGACCCGAGAAAGTCCGTTTAACAGAAATTGACTGGCCAAGGGGTGTTTTGGCACCTGAGAATGTCCGTTTAACGGACTCCCATGTCCGTTTAATGGACATTGGGGCTCCCCAAAGCCCCCAATGCCTCTCCAATGCTTCCAAACTTCAACCTTACATCATATACACTTGCACACTTCACAAATTCACTCATTCTAAAATCTAAACACTTCATAACACTACAAACTCCAAGTTCAATTCACCAACTTCACAAATTACAACTTAATTGGTTCATCAAAACCATGAATTTCAATCATTAATCATTAAGGCTATCATAAACACCACAAACCATATGATCAACAAAATGAGTCGTAACTGTATTCTCCCAATACGCATAACTTCTTACTCCAAATCCCAAATATTAGATATTATACCTCAATGGAAAGATAAGAAGATTCTTTACAAATCTCATGAAGGATGCAAAAATCAATTCCATCATTAAAAGAGGTAAAAATTCACACAAAGGCACTACTCATATAAGGACCAATGAAACAGTAAAATAGCATTATGAATAGTAACTGAATGTATTCCCAACCTCATAACTTCTTCATTATAAGTCCAAAAGTGACAAATTCTATATCGTTGGAAAGCTCTCAACAAATAATATAATCTTCAAGAAGACACCTCAATTCAATTCAAACACTGAGAGGGTCTAAAATCTAAGCGAAGTTTCTGTCAAATTTTGCACAAATTTGACAACATCTCCTTTGAATATTTAACTAGCCAAACTTCAATCCAATTACCATCACCTGCATAAAACTTAATATTCACAATCTTCAATCTTTTAACTACCAACCAAATCCAAAAATCCCACAACTACTCAAATGGCAGCAAACGCAAGCTTATATCTCTACTCATTCTCAATCCATAAGCAATCCTCAACCCACTCTATTTACCAATTCAAACCATACAATGATGCATTTGTATAAAACATATGCAAAGTACATGAATTACATTAAAACCCAACACTCTTGCATTACATGAACAATATGAGTTCTTACAAAGCTTTAGAGGGCATTTAGCCTGATTACAACCCAAATAACCAAAAGTTAAAATACAAAGTGAATCAATTCTCCAAAATGCAACCTAATACTTTATTTCCAAAAATGTCTTCTAAAGTAAAAGCATAGGGGTGATGCTTCAATCCCAATACTGTAACTTGGTTTCCCGCTCGTCACCTGTGGAGGGAAAAAGGGGTGTGAGCTCAACGACTCAGTGGGTAACAGCTTAATAATTAAGAAATAAGCAAAAACATTCTTTATTTCTCATTCTCAAAGCAACTTTCAGATTGATGAAAACCTTTCAAAATCCTCAAAACGTTTCACAATTTCATTTCATCATTAATCGAAACACTTTCAATTTATCAAAACCTCTTGTAAAACTCATTTCAACACACCAATTACACATCAAGATCACATAAGCACAGAGAAAGTGGTAATTCAATCTATCAAAAGCATTTACAAAACAACATAACATACAAAAACAACTTAGACAAGCATATCACATAATCACATATAAGTTGGTTTGGGTGGGTCCATCAGGACGTACTACACATTTCGGCAGAGCGGTCATGTGTAGCCGTGAACACATGTGGGAGTCTGTGAGGAGCTCCATGGCCACTAGCGGGCAGGCGAGAGAAGCCTATAATTAGACAGGTGCACCTATCACACATAAGGGACCACCACAAACCCAAACAAGCATACATATCACATAATTCACACAATTCATAAACATTATCCACAAATGGCTCTTGCAAATATTCACTTTCATAAGATTTTCACATAATCGCCGAAATAACATATTTGAATCTCTTTCACTTGACAAAACAAGGTAACAAACATTTCCATAAGGCATTTACATCAAAAACATCTTATACAAGATTAAACCATCATAAAAAGCAACTCATTCACAAATGAAAGGTCATAGGAAAAAATAAAAACCTTCAATGACATTTATTTCAAAACAATTGAGTAGCCTATTATCTCAATCATTAAATTATTACCCACCTTGTTCCTTTAGCTAGGAGTTTGAACAATTGGCCTTTCCTTTCACTCCAATTCTCTCTCTTGACCTTCATCAAAGAAAAAATCATCCCATACAACATGAGATATCAAAATTGACCATCCTTAGGAGATGAAAGCATGAAATTTAACCCATCTAACTTTACCCATACCTAACTTTAGCTATTTACACTAAAACCCATCCATAATTCCAAAAGAATTCATATTTCTCTTACCTTAAGGAGAGACCCACGAAAATCCCCTTTTGCTTCTCATGGATGTTTGATCCTTTCCCCTCCTTTTTCCTTCTCCTTTCTAAAGCAAGATGAAACTAAATCCCTAACCTTTCTTCTTCTCTCTTCTTCTTCTTCTTCTTCTTCTTCTTCTTCTTCTTCTTCTTCTTCTTCACTTAGCCGAAATCTCCCTCTTCTTTTCTTCCTCCTCCTTGAAATTTCGTAGCCTCCCTTCCAAATGACTTAACTAGAAAGCTTTTTAAACTTTAAAACCTAGGCAAAACTACGTAGTTTTATAAAAGCTTTCTTACTTGCAATTTGTTTTGCCTCTTCCCCTCACATACGACTATACCCCCATTTGCCTCTCTTCCTTTTCATTTCATTTAAGCTAAAAGACCAATGAAGCCCTCCATGAAAGCCTTAAGTCTTAAAAAACAAGAGTAAACTTCCCAAATTGCCCTTACTTCATCTTATTCCTTTTTAATCTCTAATAACATACTCCACTTTAATTTAAACATAATCCATCAATTAATTTCCATTTCTTAAGAGCTAAAACCTCAAAAATAATTTAGACAATACCTCAAAATAATTTAGACATGCTTAAATAAAAAAAAATTCAGGGGCCAACACACGCCCAAGGATATGAGTACGTGTTAAGCTATAGATCCTACTAGAAAACTCAAAAATTAAGATGGTGTAAGGCACAGTCATATCCTCTATTGCATTTAATAATATATTTGATACATAGTTGATTTTTTAGCTTTCTGTTGACATATTTCTTAGTTCTTTTATCTCCAATCTTCTTCAAAGTTTCTCTTTAAGATTGCATTTACCTTCTTTTATAGTCCTAAAACTATAAACACATAAAAATAAAAACACAAGATAAACCAAACATAAATAACATAAATAAGTTATAAACTTGTTTATTTATCTAATAAAACATATCAAAATAAATATCTATTGAACATCTAAATTATTGCTCCATAATATCAAAAAAATAAACCTAAATGAAAAGAGTAAAATTATAATTAGGTTACCTCATAACAAGTGTTTCTTTGCGAGTCTTTTAGTTGGACTTTTTTCTTTATAATTCTCTATATAATATCGGAACAATTAGATTTTCCCTAATCATTAATAGGTACAACTGGCATCTTATTATTGTAGAGCATAATCCCTCTATTTATCTTCTTAGGTATCAATTCACCTTTCCTAACATAAATTACTATACTTGTTATAGGTAGGACAGGTCTAATAAGGATTAGTGACTTTTTCTATTCCTCATTAATATTCAGAATATTAAAATATGATGGGAATATAAACCTATCAATTTTCACCATTACGTTCTCTTTAGAATCTCTAAGACTTCTTATTGAATTTTAAACAACATACATCTCTCGCCTAGCAGTTTTTGATTCATCCAATCCCAATCTTTTTAATAAATTATAATAAATTATATTGTTGTTCCTATATTTACTATTGTGTTATTAACGTAAATATCACTAATTATTCTTGAAATGATAAAAATTCCTAAATCACTCATATTTGGTAGTATCATGTCTAGGAGGACTTAGATGTTGTTTTCATTTAATTTTGACTCTACAATGTCTGTTTTAGAGTCTTTCTCTTTTGGATCTTCTACTTTTGACTCTTATTTGTACTTTACCTAAGTACTAATGTAACACCCCACTCCCGCATGACCTGAACCCGACATCGATGGTGACATCCGAGTCTGTGCCCTGTGAAGGTGGCGTGCTACATCACTCAGTCAAAATTCAGTATAATTTTGTTTTAAAACATACACATACTTTTTATATTATGCGGAAAACAATTTACATAAATAATTCAATGGCCTCGGGGACCCTTTTCATAAATACAATTTAATTCAATCTGTTGACTTTACAACATGACCTAATTATTTGTACCTAATCATTTGTACAAAATTTTGAAAAACACAATTATTCTCAGACACTACTGCAGACGCGAACTGATCCCGACCCCTATTCTCACTCGCATGCGGTTGCTATATGCCCATTGCCTAACGGGGTATTCTTCTGGGTCCTGAAAAATAATTGCAAATTTTGGGTGAGTTTTGCGAACTCAGTGAGGTAACTATCATCGATGGTTCACTCAATTCATGCAACGCAACAATTCACATAACATATATTCATATTGTTGCATATTTGATCACATTTTATAATTTTCACTTGAGCATAGACAATTAGATGCATTTCATTTGATTAGACATCCATATCCAATTGAATTCACAATTCACTCAAGCATAATACAGTTGTTTCATATTTCACATTCAGAAGTACCACATGATTGGTACCACAGAAGCATAAGGCAGTTAGCCTTTCACTCAATTAGAATCAAATGCATATGACATGCGCATGTGACACTTTTCTAATTTATTTCGATGTTGTGACCGAGCGCCTGAACTGTCCCTATAAGGGCACATTAATCATTGAGACAGAGGCTTTGAAACTGTCCCATTAAGGGCACATTAATCGTTGAGCCAGAGGTTCTGAAACTGTCCCAATAGGAGCACATTAATCGTTGAGCCAAAGGCTCTGAATCACTGTGGGGCTCGAGGCCCAAATATAAATGTTGAGCTTATAGCTCTCGGTGGTTGCTCCGTTCACAACTATCATTAAATGATCATGCATTCATGCATGGAATGCATATGTCGCAATTGAGCAATACCACATTACAATCAAACCCAAATGATCGCATTCAAACAATTAGTTCACAATTATTCACATTAAACTCACAATGACAATTTATCACATTGAAAACACGAAGGTCTCATATTCTCATACAAGTAACACTTCTATGTCATAATCTCCCAATACATCGGACACTTTCGGTCCGGAATCCCGTCATAAACAACGCACAATCCCAACATTCTTCTCCACAGAATTATAAGCACAAAATAATAAACACATAATAATTGAGAAACCATCTAGGTCACTCACCAAATAGTTTCTGAGCTAATGCCAAGAAATCTCGGCAACGTCCATGGGATGACGTTCCAACTGTGCCTCTAATACATTCAAAATATTCACACATTACCAAATGCACAATCAGAAATATTAAATAATGCACATGTAGTAATTTAGATGTGTACAATGCATGTTCGTGACATTCCTGGCACTATTTCACAATTTTTTGTCACAAAAATTTCCTCTAGAATTTAGAAGCCATATACACTAAAACCACTCAATTTGGACCTCTATAGGTCCAATTATTAATAAAAGACGGATCAAAAAATTCATTACCCGGTCCTCTTACTTCGCCCTAATCAATCTCTAACAATTTTAGCTCTAAAAATTCCCAATTTCACAAATAAATGAAATTAAATATTTCACGAATCCGATGTCTCGAGAATCAGGTCAATCGGATCTCGGACAGAAAAGATATTCCCAAAACATGTTCAGACCAACACGCTACATGTAAATTCACTCTAGAAATTGAACATCTTAGGGGCTAAATTGAAGTCTGACATCTTCATAATATTTGTAGATCTATGTCTCTAGTTTAATTAGAAATAAGAATCAGATCGATTGTAGCTCTATAACTCAAGATATCTCCAGATTACTGAAGAATGTTCAGATTTTTCCAACCGGTCTGCTCACTTTGATCCGATCAAACTTTCTCAATTTGATATAAAAAATCATAAATTTGGTATGGAAAAATATAGAAATGTCTTAGGAATCCAATGCTTCAAAAATCAGGTCGATCGGAGGTCGGATGAAAAAGTTATGGCCAAAAGAAAGAAGAGAGGTCGGTCGGCAGAAAATTGACCCCGCGACCGATCGACAAGCGCGCGGGTGCCTGCTCGCCCGATCGGAAGAGCGGCCGAGCGCTGCGCTCGCCCGAGCGATCGCCCGGGCAAGCGCACGCGCGGGCGATCGCTCGTACCCTCGCCCGAGCGATCGACCATGCGATCCAGACCTCCTAACTTCTAACCTTCATATCTTTTGGATCTGAACTCCAAAATTTACAAACTTGGTACCGTTGGAAAGACAAAAGACAGATCTACCATTTTCATGAAAGACTCAAAGATCAGATCCACCTCTAAAGGGGTCAAAAATTCACTCCAACATGACCAATCTACAAGCTCCTCACAAACAGTACCAAAACTTGTAAACATCATAACTTTTCATCCTCTTAGCCAAAAATTCCAAATTTTATATCAATCAAAAGATCAAAACAAATCCTACAACTTTCATGAACAACTTGGAAGCCAATACTAGCTGTAGCCAAATCAAATTCTCAAGCAAAGCTTCTACCTACCCAAATTATTATCAACAATAGCCCAATCTTCCAACATGCATAACTCCACATTCCCTTGGCGAAAAATTTCATACCAAATAGGAATAAAAATTTCAGACAATATACCACAATTCTCAAGAAGGACTTAGAACCAAATTCCATCTCTAACTAGGTCAAATCCTCCCATTAATGTGGCTGTCCTGTTAGGGAGTATTAAAACAGCAAATGACCTAAACCATGTTCAAACTTTGAAAGTGCATAACTTAAAATCCTTATATCCGCAATTAACATATTATACCTCATTAGAAAGCTACAACAATCCTCTAAAACTTTCCAGAAGATCACTTGAGCCAATTTCACCCTTAACAGTCCACAATTAGCACCAGAACACAAACAACACAAAACCTATACACTTAGAGCCATTTGCACTCAAAGCACATTTTCAGCTGAGTGACCACCTGAACATTAACAATTCATAACTTTCAATGTACAAATCAAAAAAATTCATACTTAGTGGAGTTAGAAAGCTAACAAGTAAATATTCAACTTTCATGAAGACTAATTCCACAAAATCAGTCTACTTTAGCCTAGAAAAATTCCCAAAGTTTCTGGTCTTCAATGTTAGACCCAATATCAGGGCACTATTCAAACAGCACACATAACTCACATTCCCAAGCAAAATTTAAAACCCTTAAGGCCATAATTGGACAAAAATTCCTTCATGTGAAATCTAGCCAAATTTCTTAAGTTTAATTTAAGCCAAAGCTCATCTCAATAAGACCACCATGTCAAAAGTTATGAGCAAAAATCTGAAACCTACTCAAAGTAAAATTTTCCAGATTTCATATCAAACTCAACTTCTTTCATTCCAACACCAATCCTACATCAATAAGCATCCAATTTAATCTCTAATTCAGCCACAAAATCATCAAGACCTTTGAAGTGAATCACACGTTAATACAATACTTTAGGAAACGATATAAGAATGCACAAGAAGGGGGGTTGAATTGTGTATTCCCCTTTTTTTTAAAAAAATCTTTCAAAAATTGTTTGTTAGAAATAAAATTCTTTTACTTTGAAAACTTTGTTTACGAACTAAGTAATGATAAAACTTGAATCTAAAAGAGAGATAGAGTAAGAGTAGTTGACACAGCGATTTATCCTGGTTCACCCTAAACCGTGGGTTACGTCCAGTCCTCAGAGTTCTTTATGAGATTTCACTATCTCTTCAACTTTTACAAGTATTCTTTATGAGCCTCTTCAGGTCTCTACAATCAGTATTCTTTCATACTTAGCCTCTGTAGGCTATCTGTACTTATTTCTCACAGAAAAGTGTTTGAAACTTGTTACAGTAAAAAAAATAGCTCTTGGCTAATTTGTACAATATGCTTTTTACTATCACGTAGATGTAATTCAGCTAATTTTTCAACTAACTTTGCAATCTTTGACTTCGACTTGTATTTATAGCCTTCGTCTCCTGCTGCTTCTTGATTCTTGTTTCTGGATTCTTGCTTCTTGAATCTTGTTTCTTGAATCTTTAAAAGAAACGGTTAATCAGTTGAGTTCTGTAACTAACTCGAACTGACTCTTGCGTCTGCTTTTCAATTCTTCTTCTGCGTATGTTTTTCTTTATTCATTTCTTCGTCTGTTTTTCATTTTGCGTCTGCGTCTGTATTTCTCTTTTTGCGTCTGCGTCTGCTTTTGTTTATTCTGAGTCTGTGTCTATCTTTTCTCTTTGCGTATGCATCTGCTTTTGTTTATTCTGCGTCTGTATTTTTACATCTGTGTTTCTGCGTCTGTGTCTACGTCTATCTTTTTATTTGTCTGCGTTGCTTCGTCTGTATTGCTTTTCTTTTATTTTTCTCTTTGTTATACATCAAAATTATATCTGAGTAAAGTCATTTTGACTTAACAATCTCCCCCTTTTTGATGATAAAAAATTATATACAAAAAAGAAAACAAAATACAATGTTTAAAAAACCAAACCCAAAAAAAACTTATCTTCAGAGCTGTTCTTTAACTTCTTCCTTTCTTTTCTTCGTCTGCTTCAGTCACACCTTTTGTGATTATTTTCTGAACATTCTCTTCTCCTTGTCTCATTCTCTTCTCCCCCTATTTGTTATAATAAAAAATGATTAACGACGATGGCTCTTCAACAGTTCTGTCATCATCTTCTTCAAATCATTCATCGTCTCCTTTATCTCATTGACTTCTCCGCGTAATTTGCTGATTTCAGCTTGTGAGTCCAACGGTGAGGATGATTGATTGTTCTCTGCTGAGGGTGAAGTGAACGCAATTGTTGTAGCATATGCATCCGAGGAAGGAATGTACTCTTCATTAATCTCAATAGTTAGTGGACGAATGAATACATTTGACTATGAGATGTCCAATTCATAGGGAGCAGGTAGCATAAGCAACTGTCTTCCTTGCAAGGGTATGCCTTCAGCTTGTATAGACAGTGTATTAGATAAAGGTCTAATATGCAAAACTGTCTGGACAAGTGATTCAACAAACGTCCCTGTTATTAATCTTCCCCCTACTGGACAGTCTTCATACTTATTATTATAGCTACAACTAGCTCCATCAGTATTCTCTTTAGAAGCGCATGCTTCATCAATTTTACGCACTTCTTCTTCAATTTAATCTGCGGATAGGTCATCAATAACTTCTTCAGGAAATAGCTTCGACTTTCCTTTATTCAAATCCAAAAGATATCTTGGCTGAATATCCTGTACAACCTTTATTTATGTCTTCTCTGTGATCGGATAAATAGTACACGGTTTGCTGGATATATTTGTAGGGTATGGCTTCGTAGCAGCATCCCTCAGGACATAGTAGAAAATCTTTTCATCTTCTTTCAGTAAATCCTATGTGACACTATTTATCGAAATAGGTTGTACGACAGTCACTATCTTCTTCATTGGTTGACTACAGATGGCGATCGCAGTCTTCCTCCTGGTAACAACTTCAACCATTCTGACCTTCAACTTGTGTCTTCTCAAAAATTTGGAATAATTGAATATGATCAGATCAGGTTCATCATTTTTCTCCTGTGGTTCTTGAACTAAGTTTGATTCTGTTGTTGCCTCTAGTTGCGCTTCAATAGGATTCTCCTGAACCAGGCTTAGCTCCTCTGGTTCCTCCTGTTGAGCAGTGGGGATTTCCTGAACTCTACTATGCTTAATTTCTTTTTCTTTTTGAGCAACATTAAATGTTTCTTTCTTCTGACTAACTTCCCCAGCAGTGGACACAGTCTTCTTCCGACTAATCTTCTTAGTCTTTTCTTCTGCTTCAGTCAGTCTTGAAGATTTCTGCACTTGAGATTTTTCTTTTTCAGATTCTGATTTTCTCTTCTTCTCAGTCTCTTTAGCTTGTTTGGCTGTATCTTCTTCTAGAATAGAGACCAGAGATCTTGTTGCTTTGGGTGCGCGAGATTGAGAACCTTATGCTTCACTATGCTCTCTAGCTCTCTTTTCTTCTTGTTGCCTCAGAGTCCGAATCCTCGGTGATCTCTTTGCCTTCTCTGTAATTTCACCCAAAAGATTTTCTCCTTTTCTTTTCATCGTGCCTTCATATGTCCTCTGAACTAGGTTCACTCCGCTTTGAGGACTCGCCTGTTTTATCAACGGTCTTCCGGTCAGTCTCCTTCTTTCATCTGCAGGTGATCTCATACTTACTTGGGATTGAGATCTTGAAGCGGGAGTCTTCTTCGATACACTCTCTCCCTCAGTTCTTGTTCTCCTTGAGTCTGCTTCTTCTTTAATCACTGTCCTCAGACACATTCGCCATATAGTGATTGAGTCAATAGTACTCTTTACAGGTACAATCCTTCTATTTCCTTTGTGTAGAAGGACTCCGGATTCCTTAAAAATCCTTGTAAGAAGCATGCTGTAAGGATAGCTGTTTGTATCCTTCATCCCTTTAATCATATAATGGAAGATTAAGAAGGGTAAGTCCATAGGATTGTGATTCAGCAGGTAGAACAAACATTGTTCATCTAGGGTGGTCACCAAATGCCTTGAACCTACTCTGGGTAAGATGCAATTAAACAAAATCGCATGAAGAACCCTAGCTTTAGGGACCAGACTTGAAGTCTTCCTCTCCGAAGGGTCATTCACTCCATACAACTGTTTGCTAACATCTTCTTCCTTCATGTTGACCATTGTCATCCACTTAGCCTTGGTTGACAGAGTCTCACCAATCGATGGACAATCGGTCACCATCCTTATCAGCTCCTTTGTCACGACAACAGATATACCGTCTACTGAGGATATAATAGTGTTGTCTACAAGTTGAGCATTCTTCTAAAAGTCAAATACCTCATTGGTGTAGACTGGTTCTCGTACCTGGAAAAAATTCCTCCAACTAGCTCTTTCAATCTCAGGTTCTACGTCCATACCATCCTTCCTTAGCGACTCGAAATCCACATGCCTTTCGAATATCATAGCTGCCTCCATTGTTTCAGAATGAAAACTGACTCCGGTAAGCTTTTCTTATAGGGTAGGATGATTGAGAGAGTTTGGAAAACAAGATGAACCGTCAATAGATGAGAGTAACCGCAATGATATCAACTTCAGGCTACTTGAAGTGTCTTATCACGCGTGCCTTAGAATCATCAGGATTATAAAGATCGTGAAACGTTTCCCTCCAAAACTTCCTTATTAGAGAAGTTACCAGCTGTAACTGACTATTTCTAACGCCGTTAATTTTGACTTCCCTTTAGCCTGACTGTTCGCTTAACATTACCATGTTAAGGTTGCGTCTGATCTTCTGGAACCGTTCTTCACTCAATGGTCTAGTGAAGATGTTCGCCAATCGATACTGTTTCAATGAACTGTAGTTTAACCACCTTCCTCTGAACATAGTCTCTCAAGAAGTGATGTCTGACTTCGATGTGTTTCACTCTCGAATGCTGAATCGGATTATTTCACAGATTGATTGCACTGGTGTTGTCGCAATAGATTGGAATCTGCTCTTCTTGAACTGAATAGTCTTCAAGTTGATATTTGATCCACAACGTTTGTGAACAACGACTGCGGCGGATATATATTCTTTGGCAGTTGATAGAGCGATTGAGCTTTGTCTCTTGCTTGACCATGAAACTAAGTTTGAGCCAAGAAAGTGACATCCTCCGCTTGTGCTCTTCCTTTCGATTCTATCTCCGACATAGTCCGCATCGCAATATCTGATTAACCTGAAATCTTTACCTTTTTCAAACATTAAGCAAAGATCAGTAGTACCTGTGAGATATCTCATAATTCTTTTAACAACAATAAAATGAGACTCTCTAGGATTGGCCTGAAACCTTGCACACAAGCATACACTGAACAGAATATCAGGTCTACTTGCTGTAAGATACAGTAAAGAGCCGATCATCCCTCTATACAGGGTTTGATCCACCTTCTTACCAAATTCATCTTTCGACAAGAGGTTTGAAGGATGCATTGGAGTCCCCATAGACTTCACATTATTCATATCAAATTTAGAAAACAATTCTTTAACATATTTTTATTGATGGATAAAGATTTTCTCTTTGGTTTGCTTAACTTGCAACCCAAGAAAGAACTTTAGTTCACCCATCATACTCATTTCAAACTCTTTCTTCATTAGACTCTCAAACTTCATGCATAACTTCTTTGAAGTAGCACAAAAAATAATATCATCAACATAGATCTGTACTAAAATGAATTCATTCTCATAATTCTTCCTAAAGAGCGTCTTATCAACTTGTCTTCTACTAAAACCATTTTCTAAAAGAAAGGTACTCAGATGATCATACCAAGCTCTAGGAGCTTGCTTCAGGCCGTATAAGGCTTTATGAAGTCTATAGACATGGTCTGGATTCTTAACATCCTCAAAACCAGGTGGTTGCTTAACATACACCTCTTCTTCTATAAAACCATTCAGAAAGGCACTCTTCACATCCATCTGAAACAGCTTTATATTATGATGCAGACCGCGATATGCCAAAGAATATCCTAATGGCTTTAAGTCTTGCTACTGGAGCATATGTCTCATTGTAGTCTATTCCTTCTTGTTGATTATAGCCTTGTGCTACTAATCTAGCCTTATTTCGACTCACTCTTCCTGATTCGTCTAACTTATTCTTAAAGACCCATCTAGTTCCTAAAATGGATTTCTTAGGGGGTTTCGGAACTAAGGACCAAACATTATTCCTAGTAAATTGATTCAGCTCCTCTTGCATGGCTAACACCCAAGCTTCGTCTCGAAGAGCTTCCTCAACCTTCTTAGGTTCTATTTCAGAGATAAAAGCCACATTAGCTTCTCTTCTGAATCTGGACCTTGTACTAACTTCTTCTGAGGTCTCTCCGATAATCAACTCTTCTGGATGAGAACTTTTATATTTCCAATCTCTTTTTAGTCTAACATTTTCTGGAATATCTTCAACTTTGTCTACTTGAGTACTTGGTGTTGGAGTTTCTGTTGTGTCTTCTAAGTTCTTTGAAGGACCTTCACTATCCATGTCATCTTCCTTATGGGGTTGGGAACTATCATCAAACTTGACATGGATGGTCTCCTCAACTGTCTTTGAAATAAGGTTGTAAACCCTGAATGCCTTAGACGATGATGAGTAGCCTAGGAAGATTCCTGGATAGGTCTTTGAATCAAATTTATCCAACAACTCCTTTGTATTCAGAATAGAGCATTTGCACCCAAATGGATGAAAGTAGGATATGTTCGGTCTTCTTCCATTCCATAACTCATAAGGAGTCTTCTTCAACATGGGTCGCAACAGAATTCTATTCTGAATATAGCATGCTGTATTCACAGCTTCTGCACAGAAGTACTTAGGAAGATTCATCTCACAAAGCATAGTCCTAGCCATTTATTGAATCGTCCTGTTCTTAGTTTCAACAACTCCATTCTGTTGTGGAGTCCTAGGAGCAGAGAAATTATGGAAAATTTCATTCTCCTCACAGAATAATCTAAACTTCTCATTCTCAAACTCTCCACCATGGTCACTCCTGATAGTAGCTATAGACATTCCTTTTTCATTCTGTAACTTTCTGGAGAAGGTCCTAAAACACTTAAAAGATTCATCTTTGTGTGATAAAAACAATATCCAACAAAATCGAGTAAAGTCATCAACAATAACAAGTCCATATTTCTTTCCGCCAAGACTTATTGTCCTTGTTGGACCAAATAAATCCATATGTAACAACTCTAAAGGTCTAGATGATGTTACAAAATTTTTAGAAGAAAAAGTAGTTTTAACTTGTTTTCCTTTCAAACAATTTTCACAGAAAAATTCTTTGTCAAAATTTATTTTTGGTAATCCTCTTACCAAATCATGTTTTGCCAACTTTGAAATATGTTTAAAAGAGACATGACCTAGTTTTTTATGCCAGATTAGTCTTTCTTCTTCGGAAGATAAAAAGCATGAAACATTTTGACTTTGAAAATTTTCTAAATCAATTTTGTAAATATTATTTCTTCTCTTGGCAGAGAAAAGTATAGACCCATCTTTGTTTCTAACTTCACAAAGATTTTGATTGAATGTGACTGTGAAACCAGAATCACACAATTGGCTGACACTGATCAAGTTATGTTTCAGACCATCAACAAGCAGTACATTATTTATGCATGCAAAGGAATCTTTACCTATCTTACCGATTCCAATAATCTTGCCCTGCTGGTTGTCTCTGAAAGTTACCGATCCTCCCTTCTTATACTGAAGGTCTAGGAACATAGACCTTCTTCCCGTCATATGTCGCGAGCATCCACTGTCTAAATACCAATGGTGCTTGCCGCATCTTCCAAGGAAGGATATCTGCAGGAGAAACTATTTTATTTTTTGGCACCCATATTTTCCTGGGTCCTTTATGGTTAGTAGTATGCATATGATGAGTTCTTTGATGCATATTACTAGAACGTTGATTAACATAAGATTTATTATAGTTTCTCTTTTGAGAGAAAGGGTTCTTATGAGGATGAGTCTTATTGCCTATAAACCCTAATCCGGTTTTATCACTCGGATGTCTACATTTTCTAAGCATCTCATTCATTTTCTTTGTGCTCTCGGTGAAAGTAGCTAAATCAGCTGACAGATTCTTAATTGTAAGTTTCAGCTGATTGATCTCTTCTGATCTGTCTACGACTTTCTTTTTCTCCTCTAATTGCTTCTTTAGAAACATATTTTCTCTCTCTATTACTTTTATATGTCTAATATTTTCTACATACTTTTCCTTTAACAGTTTGTACTGTTTCAGAATAGCATGAGAATCTTCTAACAATTCTGAGTAGGCATCGTGCAGGTTATCATAATCAGATTGTACCTCCTCATTACTTTCTTCTTCGGCTACCAGGCAGATGTTTGCATGTGCAGACGACTTGGAACCTATATCTGATTCTGATGAATCTAGGTCCTCCCACGTTGCCATCATGCTTTTCTTGCCTTCTCTACTCTTCTTTAGAGTAGGACATTCAGACTTGTAGGGTCCAGGCTGATTGCACTCGTAGCAAATGACAGATGACTTCTCTGGTTTAGCTTCATCTTTGCCATTCTTCTTGAAGGTCTGATTTCCTTTGGACTTCTTCTTCCACATGTGTCTTATCTTTCTAGAGATGAAAGATAATTCGTCATCTTCATCACTAGACTCTTGTTCTGATTGGCTGGAGTCGTCATTCTTTGATTCTTCAATCTTTAACGCTTTCGATGACTTCCTCCTTCTTTGAGTCTTGTGATTCTTTTGTCCGGCCTTCAGCGCTATCGACTTGTCCCGTCTGGGCTTGTCTTCAGCATCGAGTTCAACTTCATGAATCTTCAAGGACCCAAGCAACTCGTCAAGCTTTAGCACACTCAAATCTTTGGCTTCCTGCACCGCAGTAACTTTAGGTCTCCACCTCTTCGGAAGACTTCTTAAGATCTTTCGAACATGATCTTTATTGTTGTATGTTCTTCCAAGAGCTTTCAATCCATTGACAATTGTTTGAAATCTTCCAAACATTTGGTGAATAGATTCTTCATCTTCCATCCTGAAAAGCTCGTACTGGTGCAAAAGAATGCTTATCTTAGATTCTTTAACTTGGCTTGTGCCTTCATGAGCAATGGACAATGTGCCCCACATTTCCTTCGCAGTGTCGCATCTGTGGACTTTGTCATACTCGCTCCTGCTTAGGGCACAGGTCAAGAAAAACTTTGCTTTTGAGTTCAGCTGTATCCTCGCCTTTTGGTCAGCCGTCCATCTGATTTTTGGAATAGAATTTTATCTTCATCTACTGGTGTATAAGGCCCATTCTCTATCACGTCCCAAAGGTCGACATGAGTAGATTCTATGAATAGCCGCATCCTATCTTTCCAATAATGATAATCTTCTCCGTTGAATGTTGGAGGTGTAGTGACTGAGGCTCCTTCTGCGATGTATATATGTGATTCCGCCATTATCTTTAATCCACACTTTGCTACAGTGATTCTTGGATACCAGGCTCTGATACCAATTGAAGTGAATCACACGTTAATACAATACTTTAGGAAACGATATAAGAATGCACGAGAAGAGGGGGTTGAATTGTGTATTCCCCTTTTTAAAAGAAAAATTCTTTCAAAAATCGTTTGGTAGAAATAAAATTATTTTATAGAACTTCTGATAGATTCTAATTAATCAAAACTTTGAAAACTTTGTTTACGAACTAAGTAATGATAAAACTTGAATCTAAAAGAGAGATAGAGTAAGAGTAGTTGACACAACGATTTATCCTGGTTCACCCCAAACCGTGGGTTACGTCTAGTCCTCAGAGTTCTTTATGATATTTTACTATCTCTTCAACTTTTACAAGTATTCTTTACGAGCCTCTTCAGGTCTCTACAATCAGTATTCTTTCACACTTAGCCTCTGCAAGCTATCTGTACTTATTTCTCACAGAAAAGTGTTTGAAACTTGTTACAGTAAACAAAATAGCTCTTGGCTAATTTGCACAATATGCTTTTTACGATCACGTAGAAGTAATTCAGCTAATTTTTCAACTAATTTTGCAATCTTCGACTTCAACTTGTATTTATAGCCTTCGTCTCCTGCTGCTTCTTGATTCTTGTTTCTGGATTCTTGCTTCTTGAATCTTGTTTCTTGAATCTTTAAAAGAAACGGTTAATCAGTTGAGTTCTGTAACTAACTCGAACTGACTCTTGCGTCTGCTTTTCAATTCTTCTTCTGCGTCTGTTTTTCTTTATTCACGTCTTCGTCTGTTTTTCATTTTGCGTCTGCGTCTGTATTTCTCTTTTTACGTCTACGTCTGCGTCTGCGTCTACTTTTGTTTATTCTACGTCTGTGTCTATCTTTTCTCTTTGCGTCTGCGTCTGCTTTTGTTTATTCTGCATCTGTATTTTTACATCTGTGTTTCTGCGTCTGTGTCTGCGTTTATCTTTCTATTTGTCTACGTTGCTTCGTCTGTATTGCTTTTCTTTTATTGTTCTCTTTGTTATACATCAAAATTATATCTGAGTAAAGTCATTTTGACTTAACAACTTTCACTTGAACATAACCCCACAAAATTCTAACACAAATACTCAATCATTTCCTTTTAAGCATTACTCATCTAACATTACTAAAATCCATCCCAAACACACAATTTAACTATACTTTACATGTTATATTATTCCTCCTTACACAAACATAAATTTATACCCATCCAAGCTAATCCCAAGTACCATGAAATTAATGTTCAAGACATCCCAAATAAAGTATCAACTACTAATTTAAGATCATAAAAACAAATTACTCACTTAACAAACCTTTAATGCTTCAATTCTTCACCAACTCACCAACTCCTCCTTTTCACTTCACATACACGACAATCACAATTTTTTAGGGATAAAGAAGGCTTAAGCTAGAACACATGAAAAGGAAACACTTATGATAAAAGAGCTGTAGTTGGAGGAGAAGAATAGCACCTTACAAGGGGAAAAGCATCAACGAAGGAGGAGGAAACTTTCGAATGAGAAGGAAAATAAATCACTTTAAAAGCATCCTTCACTCTCTCAAACTTAGAATGTCCTGGAAGCTTACCAAAAGGTAAGATATTTATTCAACACTTACACATACGATTAAGTAGGCAAGTGACATGTTTTTAAGGGTTCATTTATTTCCTTTCCAAAACAATTTAATTTATAGTCCAATTTCTATCCAAATTCCAATGGCTCAAAGTAATAAATCCTAAAATCATGTATCTGATTTTTCAGTGCCATTGGACAGTCATTTTCGGTACCGAAAACCAAATCAGTCTGTCACTTGTAAATTTTTTGGTCCGGAAAGGTATCCCGAAAAATTTCCAAAAAAATTTCTAAAATTCCAAAAAAATGAAAAACACACAAAAATCCACTCCAATTTGATTTTCAAGCACTAAATCATATGTTTCTCACAATAACACATATGTCAGGAAATGTCATGAATTCATGCACAATCATGTGCATATACAAAAATTACAATTTATGCATATATAGAGGCCATATTAGGCATGACCATGCCGAGATACGTTTACACACTCATATTTCATTCCAAATTATCATTTTACCCTTCCCATCGGTGATGGGATGTTACAACTAATATCTTTCTTCTTGATTGTCTGAAACAATCTAGCAATTTAGAGAATTTTTAGTTTATACTCCCTCGGTAATGTTCTTACCTTGCTTTCTTCTTACTCATTGATGTTGGTAAACTCAGTACTCTTTATGAAAAACTTCTTCTCAAACTCCCTACGATTTGGTATGGTCTTATTAGGCAAGGTGTCTTATACTCTCTTCGTGATCACCTTTATTAGTTAACTTATCTAAATTTAAAGATTCCTCATCAAAGGTTAATAGTTTTATAATTGAAAAATAGTTTGTTGGGTAAAATATTTCATTGTATCTTCCAAATTTAGTTACTTTTTGTTTTACACAAGTTGTTAAAAACTTAGCAAAACCTATTTTAAAGAATGTTAATTTCTCTAGAAGAAATTATGATAGTTTCTCAATTAAAAATTATGTCCTATTGTAGTCATTATTTTTTCTTTAGAAGCTTCTTATAAAATTCACTTGCTCAATATTTCTAGCTTCCTACTTCATTCCTTGATGTCTTCTCCCACAGAATTCACAACTCAACTTAATGGAGAACTTCAATGTAATTTTGACATCTATATTGTATGTCCCAAAAGATATGTTTGATCCCACCCTTTTTAACTCTCAATAGTAGTTGTCTATGGTCATCACGTTTATTAGCTTTAGATCGTATTCTAAATTCTTATTGTTCAATATTCTACCTCCTACAACATCTATCAATGCCTTGTAGAGTGTACTAGACTATTGTAGAATATCTAGGCTTGCACTTATATTAGAAGTCCATAATGTGGGAATTTCTTTACTAGATCCTTGTATATCTTTTATGTCTCATACAAGGTATCATTGTCAAACTGATGAAAAGAAGAGATATCATCTCTTATTTTTGTTGTCTTCAATGTTGGAAAATATTTTGTAAGAAATTAATTGATCCAATATTGATCCCTCAATTTGAATGAAAATAACCTCAACCTAATGACATCTTTAGTCATTCAATTAAATTTTAATATGTCACATATCTATTAAAAAAAATAATGATGTATGCATTGGGATCCTCGTGATGTAATCAAATAAATTGTACATTTTGTTAAAGCATCTAGATTATGTTGTACTTAATATTAAAATAGTGAGCATTTATGTCCAATATTAGATTGTTTGATTGTGTTCCGTCATAGTTCCCTTTATTCTTTCATAATTTTAGGTTGTAATTCCAATATATAGCTAAGTTCTCACTTGGTTCCCTCTTTTTGATTTCAAACAAAACTCTCTCAGGTTTTAGATCTTCTTCAATAAATATGAAGTATTAGTTTTTGTCACATACCATAAGCACTCATAAACTCAAGGAAAATAAAAACAAAAATAAATAAATATAAATATAAATTAGAATAAAATAAGAAAGAATGATAAAATAAAGTAAGAAAAGATATTCAAAACTCGAAAATTAGTAAACAAGTTTCTTAAAACTAGTAGATCCTCTCAATAATGATGCTAAAAATTGGTATGTAACTGATATATAATTTTAATGCTATCAAAATTTTATTTATTACAAATCTTCACCCATTATCTGTAACATCCGTTACCCGTGTTAAGGTAAGAATAGTGAATTATGAGAAATTAAAAAATACATATCATGTTTTGCATATTTTTGCACATACATGAGAATTTTGATTATTGCACATGAATATGATTATACATGCATTCATTGATATTTTCTGGGTATAATTGATTTATAAATGTAATTATATTGAGAGTGGTGGTTTAAATGTGTTAAAAAACTAATTTGGTGTTGCTACTTTTGTTTCAAAATTTTTGGTGAATTTTAGAAAATTTCGAAAGTTTGGGGTACATTTGGACTAGGACAAACGCTAAGTGGTAGGATAAATTGATGCATGAAAATTTTGAATGATTTAGCCTATAATTGAATGACATTTGGTATTGTTAAATTGGTGACAAATGGACTAGTAATGAATTGATAAATGGACCAATCATTGTGTGACAAATGGGCAAGTAAGTTGATGACCATTGGCATATTTGATTAATGGACAGGTGACTTAGTTAATTTGAGACATTTGGCAGCACCTATGCTTGATAGGTGCTGAAAATGCCATAAGACATATGGCCATTCCTTTAGTTGACACCTAACACCTTAGGTGTAAGTTTCAACAGGGGCAACTCCAACTATGGCCATTTCTCTTCTTGCTTCCTCTCACACACCACCGAAAACACTCTTCCTTGTACCTCCTTATATTTTTTTATGATTATGTATGATTATTACACCAAAATTGGTGCTTCACCCTCACAAAGTTAAGTAGATAATCAGAAAGTTGCCTTGTCCTAGCTGAAATCTTTCAAATTTCCACCTTGAATGTGTGATGATTCTGCATGTTTGGAGTACTGATTGAGAGTGAATTCTGGGCTAGGATTTGAACTAATCATGTAAGTAAATGATTAGTGTTCATAGCATGTTATGATAGAGAATTTATGATGAGTGAATTAGGAAAGATTGTATAAGATGTTGATGTGGAAGTGTGTTGGAATATTATGAACTGAAAAATTTTCACTAAACATGTCTTGGTATTTTGATTCTAACTTGATATGTGTATTTCTAAATGAGTTTATTCTTGATTCATATTAAACTAGAGACATAAGTCTACAACTTTTCTGAATAAGCCTAATGTTAATTCTATCTCTAAGCATTTCAAAATCTGGTTGGAATTAGAGTTAGGAATTCTGTTACAGTTTAAAAACAGTTTGAACTCTTTTGGATATAACTTTCATTATACTGAATCAAATTGCACAATTTTTGTGTTATTAAAAACTGGAAACATAGTAGAACGATTGTCTAGAAGAAAGTGTTACTGAAATACACCATTTTCCTTATCATAAAGATCATGCAAAGTTATCCCGAAAGGGGGTGTTAGGATGAAAATGTTGAGGTGTGCTAGAATTTGATAACTAAAATGTTCTGAACATACTTCGGTATTTTGGTTATATTTTGATCTATATATTTCCAAATTAAATGATTCTTGTTTTAAATTGAACTAGAGAAATTTTGATACAAATGTTAAGAGCAATTGAATTCTGTCCTTAAGGGTCTTGAAATTGAGCTTGAAAGTAAGTCCTGGCTTAGGCAGTAGAACTACCAGGGACAAAAATCTGTCATGTAGTTATCGAATAAACTATATTGATGTAAACCAAATTAGACCAATGTGTCTTAACCAAAATTGTATCTTATTCTCTTATATTTAAATTGGTATGAATTTTATAATTTTTGGAGATGGGGATTGAGAGATATAGGTTGTAAAATTTAAACGCATAATTATTAACCAAAATTTTGAATGTACACAGTCTGTGGTATTTTGGGCATAACTCATAGAATAATGAACCAAATTGAGTGATCTTAGTATTAATAGAGACTTAAGACATAGGAGAACAATTTATTAGAAGGAAGTGTTACCAAATTCCTTCAATTTTTTAATGAAATTAATTGCGCAAAATAGACTCGAAAGTGTAATTTTAACCAAATCTGAGTTGATGAATGGAATGTGGATATCCTAAGGATTTGTGTAACAAAATAAATGATAAGAAACTCGAAATTGTCATGAACATGCATTGTACATAGTTAGTATACATGAATGTGCATTAATGAATACAAAATTGTGCAATATTGTGATATGTGTATGTGTTGTATGTATAAAGGAGCACATTGAACGACAACATCCAGACATTGCCAGGACATCAAGGTAATAGCTGTTTGGAGCATATTGTGAGTAACCTAAGATGGTCTCACAATATTGTTTAGTACACTATTGAAATGTATTGTGATCTTATTGAATTGTACTGAGTTGTGTTGATTGTGTATTGGATTCCAGACAATATTTGTCTTAGGCGTTTTGATGCATGAGAATGATATTGGAAGTGCTACTTGAATGTGAATGCGTCTACCTAAATGATTTTCTAATTCTTAGCTGAAAGGTTGAATGCCAGACCTAGTCCGATGACCACTGCTACTGTGACTATTACTGTAATTGATACTATGATTGATATATTATTATATTGTATGAAAATGAAAGTGATTGAATTGATGACTAAATTATGGAATGCACTTCATTCCGATGCATGTAATATAAAGGAGTTGTGACTGATGTAGCAACTAATATTGTTACTGATATGAGCTTTAAGCTCCCGCATAGTTATCAAATAGTTATTTAGATGAGTACTTTCGCTAGCAATACTTTTGACTTCATGATTTAATTCACCTAGATTGGATATCTTATTTAGATTGACAGGACTTCTTATACACTAAAACTATACTCTCTCAAGCTAAAACCTTATACCTTCCAATTGGTTAGCCCATATCTTTATTTATGCTAACATCTTTTCAAATTCATTGAGTTTTATGAAATATTATAAAAGGTTTCACCCTAACACCAAGAAGATTATGTAGGCCTCCCTTAAGTACTTTATTCAAATCCCTCTATCTAATTTAAGGTCAACTTAAAAGCAAACTCTTTGGAATCCTCCACAAGAGAATTAAGATCATATTTAAATTCTAGAATGAATAAATAATAATTAATACTAATAAAGATAGCTCACAAAAATATATCATATAGCCTAAATTAAATTAAATCAATCAATATATAAAAACTACTACGATTTTTTGTATCTCAATAGAAAAAGTATTCAATCATAAAACATATTTAAAACAATGAAATGAAATGGTAAAGATAGAGTGGTTATAATAGAAGTAAGGCTAGATAAACTCCCTAATTTTGTCAACAGTTTAATCCACTGAGATAATGTTTGGATCCCAATTCTTTGGTGAAAAATAACTTAAAATTGATTACCTAAGGGTTAAAGAAGTCTTCAATAGTTAGCCCTAGCTTTTGGAGAAAAAGAGGATATTTTTTAGGTGACTTTTCTCCCCAAAAAAGTCTAAAGTCCCATAAAATTAAGATTTATGCCCTTAAATACATTTTCTTAATGAAAAAAGGATGATTTTTAAATGTGCTTTCTCAAAAAAATCTAAAGTCCCATAAAAATTGGGATTTTCCCTTTAAAACATTTTATTTTATCTAGGTTGCCATCTGCCCATGTTTATGGCCTAAACCATAGGCCTTAATATTTGTTCTAGGTAATAGATACAACCTTGATTTTTAGTCATGATTGCAGGCTGTGGATCTCACTGTCTTCTTAAAAAGGAATTTATAGTATCTACGACTTTTGCATCTCCTAACCATAAATCATATTATTTTCTCTCGAGCTTACACATGGTCTTATACACGACTATGGCTCAAACCGTTTCACTTACTACATTTAATCCTTTCAAAAATAGATTGGCACATGAGCATGGACCATATTCTGTTCCTCTAAAAATTATGAATTTCTTTTTATTTTTAATTAGAATTTCCTTTAATTCTTAAACAGTATCATCTTAACATCTAATTTGCATAATTACTTGAAAAGTTAACAAACATTAAGTAAAGCAAGGTAATTAAGCATTAAAATCAAACAAAATGCTTAAGAAATACATGCTTAATTCATGCATATCAAGTATCACCATACTTAATCTTTTTTTTTTGTCCTCAAACAAATTAATCCCTTCATTCTTTAACTTAAAAACGTAATTCCAAGAAACAATTCAAGTAATCAAAAAGAGTAATCAAGATTATCCATCACGCATTAAGTTGCAATGTTTATCAACTAGTTAGGCTTTTAAATACTTGTATTAAGTCATAAATCAATTAAGTTTACCTTAACAATCCTTCAAACATCAACTTAATTTACAATTCAACCCAATGTATGAAGTAGATATATATAAGAAAGATGCTTCAACTTTCAAATGTTTTGATACCTTGAAATAAAAGAAAAAAAATGATAAAATTTGAATTAGTAAAGGAGAATTTAAAGGCTTCTTAGAAAAGTCTCTTAACCTTTTGATGTGAAAGAAAACACTTTATCATAAATGCCCCTAGTTACTTGATTAGGCCACTATTTTAAATGGATACAACACTACTCTTCAACTTTAACATTTTCACTTAGATTAAAGCCAATGGAGAAAATTTATTTATGCTCACTTATATACATAACTTTTATATTTATTTATCTATAGTTTTTAGTTCGATGCTAAAATATTTAGAAAGAATTCAATTTTAACTAATGATATGCCTAAATTATATAAAACTATTATAATACAAATTAAGTATCTAGTATTACAATTATTGAAACAAATTAAAACAATTAGTAATGCTCATAAGTGTTAGCCTAAACTCACTAAATAAAAAACCAAATTTATAGTTTTCATATTGATTAATCTTCTTTTGTTGATAAAATTTTCTTAAATTTGTTTTAGTTTAAGTTAATTACAATAAAATCGATAAAGCGTAACAAATAGGGTCTGTTAATCATTTAGTTCCTCCATACACTTAATTTGTATATTATCCCCAATATATGTAATCTAAAGAATGAAAATAAACATTAAAGACAATAAATTGAAGGCGGAAATAAAATCATCATCTAACATTACTTTTATTTTTGTAAAAATGTAACTAATGATAACATAAAATGATAAAAAACACCATTGGATATCAACATTAAATTAAGATAAAAGTATTAAAAAAAATAAAAAAAAAACAAAACGTTAGGATATACAAAGTAAAAATACAATGTTAAAATTTACATGCCATAATAAAAGGGAAAAAAGAGGCTTGATCCATAATAGGCTCATCATCATGATCAATCTCCTCCTCAACTATTGTGGAGGATTAGGCAAGCTGCTCAGAGCAACCTATATGATGAAAGTAAGTAGATAGTTGTTGCTCCATCCATTTCAACTATCGTCCATATTTTTTAAATTTCCTCTACTTCCTTTAAAGTATGAGGTCTATCTTATTCATTCTTCATATTAAGAATTGTCCTATCAATCCATTACTATAATAGTTGTCATGTTATGTGCTAGACCTTTCTTAAAATAAGACAACTAGTAGATGCTACCTCAAGCCATAAAACACTCAATTTTGTAAATGCCTATTCAGTATATATCCAGACTAAGATGAATGAAGTAGATAAAGAAAGAACATCCTTCATCACCCACAAGGGCATCTATTCTTACAACGTAATACCATTTGATGTAGTGGTTATTTACTAAAGGATAATAAGCCTTTTTTTTCAAAGGCAATCAAAGAAGAATATAAAAATGTACATAAACAATACGACGATGAAAATAAGAGAAGGGGTGAGAATATATCATACATGGGAGAATGTATGATACACTTTGAAAATATATAATGAAAATTAACCTTATAAATTGCATAGAAGCTGAAAAGTTACTTACTTTTATAGTAACATATATGGGTATATAAATCAAATGAGTAGAAAAAACATACAAATATGAACGTGGAAGTTCTAAAAATAATCAATGATGTATAAAAATTAATAATTAGGATAGCAAGTGTTTCTAGATTCCTATCTAGATTTACATTTTGCTACTTACATAAACCTAAAGAGTTCAAGTGGACAAAAGAGTATCATCAAGCCCTTGATCAATTAAAGAATTTTTAAAAAAACAAACCACTTTTGTTGACACCACTTCTAACCTTAAAACTTAAGCCTATTAAATTTATATTAGACTTTAGGTTAATGAGGTATATGATATAAGGATGGCAAAGGGTTAAGTTTAAAATAACAAAGTTTTTCCTAGCCTAAAACAAATTTGGTTGGCACTTTCTAGCTTAAGTTTAACCTAAAATGGATGTAACAGTTACTTGTTGTAAACCTAGAGTATTTATTTAATCTCAAATGAATAATGTATTTCTTATACTAAAGTGATCTATTATTATGATCATAAATCATTTAATTGTATTTCTGCAATCACTTTATTGTCAAATACTAGATTGTCAAGATCGACTATAAGTACCACCATATTCTACTAGATAGCGTTCAAAAATGGACTAACTTGTTAATCTCAGGCTAGTTTATCATCCTTAATATGAGATAAAGGAGCAAATTTGGTTATGAAAGAGAAATTTTTAAGTAGTGAAAAAACAACATACAGGCTAAACTCAAGATCATCCTTCAATAATAAATCATAGAGAACATCATCTCTCCAAAATAAGAGCAAACAATGTTATGACTCTGAAGGTGCATTTTATGAAGAACAAGAAGAATCAAAGTTATAAGATAAAGAGACGAATCAATAATATGATCCTAGATAATAAAGAATATACCTCTCCTATAATTGAATACATCCAAAAGGACAAGCTCCTTAAACATTCAAGAGAGGTTAAGATAAGCATATAGTAAGCTGCTAAATATGTCATTATTGAGGGATAGCATTATGCGCTTTTACACGTTACCTTATTTAAAATATATACCTTAGAAACAAACATGGAAAATTCTTGTAAGAGCTCATAAAATAGCATGTGGAGGTGATAAAAAGGATCATCTATAGCATAAGGAATTTTAAGGTAAGGATATTATTGGATTATAGTTTATAATAAAACCAAAGTTCTACAAAAAAAAAGTATGACAGGTATCAAAGACATTACAAAATATACCTTTTGCTTATTTTGATTTCTACCTTATATAAAATGTGATTCCTTTTACATAATTGGGATAGGCATTATAAATAAATTCCCTTTTTAATGAGAAAATTGAATGCCTAGCAAAGCCACTTACTAATATGATATGAAAGTCAATGAATAACTTCTTGAAAAAGAATATCCTTTGCAAATATAAAATTCCTTTTAGTAATTATGATAGATAATGATACATAATTTGATAACAAGGCCTTTAAAGAATTATGTGATGACTTAGAAATAAAACATCACTTTGCTTTGGTAGCACATCCATAGGTCAATGAATAGTCTAGGGTAACAAACAAGATTATATTGCAAGGATTGAAAGTTAAGATTAATGACACTAAAGGTAAATGGAGTTATATAACATACTATAGCCATATCAAACAACTTCAAGAACGCC
Organism: Erythroxylum novogranatense; assembly: GCA_029891385.1. Lineage (NCBI taxonomy): Eukaryota > Viridiplantae > Streptophyta > Magnoliopsida > Malpighiales > Erythroxylaceae > Erythroxylum > Erythroxylum novogranatense. The sequence continues at coordinate 50,012,388 of CM057235.1, read as the reverse complement.
TACGAAAGAAATATCATTTAGCCTCATCTTCAAGGTAAAAGCCTTAGTACCTATAAAGTTAAGATTACAAAGTCTACAGATGAAAATTTGCCATCCATATAGTAATAATGAGTAATAAAGGGTTAAAAAGATAGACTCTCGAATGGTAAGACACCAAAACCTCAAATATGGTGAATTAATCTTATGAAAGATGAAATTCTATTAAAGATGTAATTTCAAGGAAAGCACTCTAAATTGATCTAAACCCTACCACCTTAAAGAAATGATCAAACCAGGAAGCTACAAACTTGAAAGGTTGGACACTTTAGAAAACAAATTTTAAGATTTTGGAATGTAACATACTTAAAATAATATTTTCCATTAGAAAATATATTTTAAACTCTCATATACTTTACGTGTTACACATTTACATGAATAAAAAACTGAACTAATTTGGCCAATTCAACCATAAAAACCTTCAACTAGCTATCTTTCCAATTCGATTTAATTTAATAGCTTTTGTTGTTAAAAACATATCACTTAATAATTATTTTTATTTTCATAAATTAATCAAAATTTATAAATTAAAATAAACTAATTAATTTTATTTAATAATCTCCTTTTTCAATTAAAATTTAAATTCTTCAATGGATAAGGATGGTCTCTTTTAATCCTATATCAAATTCTTCAATTTTATTCAATTTTAATCCATTTTGTAATCGCTAATAATATTTGAATATTTTATACCTTAAGCCTCTTGTTTTACTAGTTTAACTTATGATCTAATTTTAAAACTTTAATTATTTTAATAAAATGGTTTATATTTGGATTTCAATAACTCTTGGCTTCAAAGTTAAAAATTATAAGTTAAAATAGTTTAAGTCTAGGACAAGTTCGTTAGTTCCGTAACATAAAAAATAAAACTCATAGATCAAAAGACTTCAGTTCAATAAGAAATCCACTAGTTTACAAATATAAAAACTAAAACTTATAAACCAAAAGACCTTAGGCCTACGAGAAATCCACCAACTCCTTAGTATAACAATGTCATCTATATGTCAAAAGACCTCAGGTCAAACAAAAGCTTTTAAAGTTAAAAAGTAAATGCAAGATGAAGAAGCTTAGGATAAATCCTTCAAAGAGAAATGAGAAATTCCAAAATTTTAAATTGAAAGGCATAAAAAAGCTTAAACTTTATAATGATATTATTTTTACTTAGAAATTTTTCCAAATTATGTTGGCAACCTATGATCGAGCTTAGACTCTATAAAATCACTATATTTACTATTTAAATTTTTTAAAACATGATGAAAAAGTATGAACATGCCTATACTCAATAGATAATTCATATTTAATTAGAAATTTCCTCAAATTATATTAGTAAGGCATGATAGAGTTTAGCTCAAGACACTTTTCATATTTGCTTTAAAAAACCCAAGTTCTCTTGAGAATGCATGGTTGAGGTTAAACTCAACAAAATTTGCATATTTAGTTAGAAAAGTTCAAAATTACATTGAAAATCCATGATCAAGACCTAAACACAACAAGCTTGTTATAGTTACTTGAAAATTTCTCAAATCATATTGATAAGACATAATCAAGCTTAGACTTAATGGAGTTGCCATATTTACTTCGAAAAAGTTTAAAATTATGTTTATAAGGCATGATCAAGGCTAGACTCGACCAATATGTCATACTTAGAAAATTTTATAAATTATGTTGACGAGGTATGATCAAGTCTAGACTTGACCGATTGATTATATTCACTCAAAGAAAGGTTCATATTATATTAACATGGTATGATTAAATAAACATGACATATCTGTATATTTATTTAGGAAAAATTATATGTTTAGATCAAGCCTTCCATATAAAATATGATTTCTATAGTGCTCATACATAATATACTTGAAACCATAAAAGTTTAGGGCTTAAAGTTCCTAAATCATCTTTACACAATACACACCTATAATTATATAAAAAAAATATAATTAAATGGAAATGGGATACCACTAAAAGCTATCGTGTGATTACCAAAAGCAGGCATTAAAGGCAATGATTAAAAATTGAATCGATCGTACTAATTCAACCGTAAAAACCTTGAACCAACCAATTTTGAAGTTTGGTTTTTAACTTTTTTATTTGATTTACTTTAATAACCTTTGTTGTTAAAAACTTATCAGTTTATTAATTAATATGTCGATTTAGTAAATTGATCCAGCTTTATGAACCAAAATAACTAACTAATTTTTATTTAACATTCTCCTTTTCAATTAAACTTTAAATTCTTTAGTGAGTAAAGATAGGCTCCTTTAAACCTATTTCAAAATTTTTAATTTTATTCAATCTTTAACTATTTTTATAACGATCTAATACCGGTTGAGCTTTTTAAACCTTAAACTTCTTGTCTTACTTGTCTAACTTTAGGTCTAGTCTTTAAAACATCGGTCAAAGCTCCCTCACTTGTAGTCTTAGTGACTTAACTTCACCATCAATTTTATATGACTAATTGGACTCCCAAATTTAAGCCAACATAGGCTCAATAAAAACATAGAAAGTGTTAGTTTAGATCTACAAAAGATACGGTACTTTTTTGTGCAAGCTTTTGACAGACCATAAACCATATCATTATCATGGTAATTAAATTATCATAGTTCTATGTTTTAGAAAACTTAATACTTATGGTAATATGAACAATCTAAAACTTATATTTATTATCCTCAAACTTTTAATTATACTCCTTAATTGGTTATTTGTACCCTTTACTTTTCATCTTTTAGCCATGTCTCCTTTTTCTTAAACTCATTGAGATACTTAAAGAGTTATTCCCTACCAAGCTTATTTTTTTAGCAGAAGACATTTAGATCTTGGCAGGTTTTTTGGAAAGCACTACTCTGTATTTCTGCCAACCCTACTCAAATCTCTAAAAATGTTCTTATAGCTTATGAATAAGGAAGAAACAACTTAAACATAAAAGAAAAAATAATATGCTTTTCAAAAATGATGAACAAAATGAACAAAAGGAAAAAAAAGAATATAAAAGCTGTTATGGCCATATGCATCTTGGAGTAGGTACAAATGAACTTCATATTTATGTCCTCCAATCTGACGTTGTCTTTGGGAGTGCCTATTGCATGCATCATGTCTAAGCTAACTCATTCCTCCTAACATTAAATTAATAAGAAACTTATCATCTTCTTTAACATGTTTGAAAGGCATGTGGATAGAACAAATATTTTTCAAATAAGAAAAATATGTTGGAGAAGGCAATAAGAAATGGGTGGAAATTATAGGAGTAAACTTGATAATATTGACTTCATCACTATGAGTCACTTTTAGTTTGTTTTTCTCTTTGAAAGATGAAATTAAAGGCTTTTCCCCTCGTTTTTTTCTTTTGAAAATTTGTGATAAATTAAACCATGAAAGCCAATATCAAGTTTTACATAAACTAGCCCATCATTGTGAATGGGATACAAAACAAGTAGGAAAATATTACCTTATGAAATAGTCTTCAAATTGCCAAGAAAGCCATTAATTCCATATTAAGATAAGATTGGAATCAATCTACATTTTGTCTCCAAATGTGACAATGTGTAACCTGATTGCATCAAGAGTCTCTCTAAATAATCTTGAATGTTGTTTCTCTTTAACCTTAAAATTCCCATATTTCTTTCATCCCAAATAACTTAGACAAGATAAGATAAAGCAATAAAGAAGCACCACTATTTTGTTTTATCGTGCATGTTTAAAGCTAAGCAACAATTTACAATCTAATCCTATTCTTCTATGGATTTTTTAAGAAGCATCTTATTGGAATGTCCTTCCACAAAGATTAAGTGAACTGACATTTAAAGAATAAATGGTTTATGTTTTCTTGTTCTTGCTTATATAATACAAATCTATTTGAAATAACCATATACCTATTCAACCTATCAATTGTAGGCAATTTGTTCTTGATAGCTCTCCGTATAGTGATTGAAGCTCTACGCAACATATACTTGCCCCAAACTAGTTTATTTTACGGTACTATGTTTCCTTGTTCTTGAAAGAGAAAAATTGGTGAATTTACCATGCTTAAACAAAGTCCACCAGTTGAGATCTGTCTTATATTCCTTCATTTCAATGTTGTTGATCTAATTATGAAAACTATAGTCTTGAATTCTCGATAGAATTTCAATCTTGTATGGAAAAGCACATGCAACATATTGATCTTCACTAATAATGTTTTTTATTAAATTAATCTCATTAGTATCTTGACAAACTCCAGTAGTTAACCATATGTCAGACCAAAAGAATGTAATGACCCCCTTTCCTAACAATCTAATTATATATGACCTAAGTTTACTTTACAATTTGAAGATTATTTTTATTGTATTTGAAGCATTTCGTGTATGTTGGTCTTCCATAAACTCCAACCTTTGATGTAATAAGCATTTATCCACTTAACCTATAAAGATTGCTTACTTTCAATGATCATCCACAACTTTTTAGTATGCTTAACAAAGTTACAGATTTTAAAAGGGATCACATTTAATCACCATGCTTTTCAAGGAACATACCTTAAACCATTTAATAGGATTGGAGTGTTTTCTTATTTTGTTTCAAGACCAAAGAAACTTTTTGAGATACCTATTAACTGTCTTGATAACACCACTGGGAAGAGACATGTGAGCTACCCAGTGTAGGCTAATAGCATTGAGTACAAAAGAAATGAGTTGAGCTCTCCCAACTAAAGATAAAGCCTTCATATGCTAACATTAGATCTTTGCCTATATCTTGTCAATAAGAATTTTGTGATCTCCATAAGTAAAATTATAAGCAAAAATAGGAATCCCCTATGGTGTGAGTGAGCATTTTGTTGATATTCATGATTTTCATTAAATAAAACAAGGTTAACAAAAAAATTGTGTGGATTATAAGAAAAATAAAATAAGAGAAAGATAATTATAGGGATGTTATCTCTATAATACACTCCTAACTAGATTAAACCCATCTTGAATAGGAGTGTTTTTTGGAGAAGAACGTAAATTTGGCTTAAGAGCCTTTAAGAAAGAAACCTTAATAGGCTATGTTATCTTTAAGCCACTGAACAAACCAATCATCTAAATCCCTCCAAATAATTTTAAAGCTTTATTGTGTTAGCTGTTCGTATATGCCATATTGATGTTATTGATTAATCTTTATTCTATGTTTATAAGGTATATGAGTATTCTATCTCTGTAGTCTTCCAAATCACTTAGTTAAAGGACCAACTACTTATTCAACTTCTTGATGATTCTAATGAAGAAAGCATCTAATTTCTAATGTAGGTGGAGGTCGCTAAACAGTTATTATCATGTATCGACATCATATCAATAGAAATGGTTATAAAGCTAGGAATCTCAAGTCTGCAATGTTCTTTCGTTTTTTAACTTGCCATTTCCTTTAACATCCTCTGTAATTTGGTTTTACTAGATTATCTATTACTAGGTTACCCTAATTATCTAAATAACATAACTAGTTTAGTTGAAACATTGCAGAATTTCAATAACAATGTCTTTGGGTTTCTCAAGCACATCATTAATAGAATCTAATTCCTTATGGTGACAAACGTCATCAATCACAAAACAATCAAATCAAATCATCAAGTGTGCCTAGATCTATTGCGGAAGCATACTTGGATCCATGAGAACAAAGTGATTATTAAGTCTTACGATTATCTATCTTCCAAGTCAATATGTATGCCTGTTTTCTCTCAAAAAAACGTCTCTTCTCTGACTAATGGGATATCAAAAAAAGACAATTGTTCGTATAACTTGGGGATGATAACCCTAATTTCTTATATAATTGGTCTTATTTCTATTTTAGCCCATCATAAAATAGAAATCAGACTATTGGGTCTCTACATATTAAAGTCCATACTTTATTAGATGTTAAATAGCTCAAAGCCTTTAACCTTAATAGATCACTTTAACCGAGCTTAACTTTATGATAGCTCATAATATGCAATTAATTCATATATACATGTGTGTGTGTGTGTATATATATATGTACCCACACATTGGATTAAATCCAACAATCTCCCACTTAGGTCATATATATAATTCCTTTAATTGTATATCATGTCATAACCTTATAAGCTCAAAATTTGCTATCACTACCAAATACATCTTTAATCAATCTCGTTCATCAATTATAATAACATAAGATCAAAGAGATTTTCATTATATGCATATCATAACTAAACCCATTAATGGTCACTTACGCTAATATAATTGAATAACATAGATCAAGCATGGATGTGTAGCATAGAAATTACATATAATGTGATCTTAACATGCTTACTTCCAACTAGTCCAAATTCTTATTCATTAATGAGATCAACCAAATAGACTAAGGTTCAAATCATAAGAGTGTCTATAACTGAAAATCATTCGAAATAACAAACTCCCACTAAAATGACATATCTTCAATGGATACAACACCCATGTGAGCGACATACTCAAGAAAGACCTTGGGTGGTAATCCTTTAGTGAGCGGATCCACAACCATAGAGTTTGTCCCAATATGTTCAATAGACATCTGACCACTTGAACTCTTTCTTTGATAACTAGGAACTTGAGGTCTATATGCTTTGACTTCGTTGAGCTCCTATTATTGTTGGAATATTATAGCATTGCTGACTTATTGCCACAAAATAATTTTCTTGATCTTTCAATACCATTTATAATGCACAACCCAGTGGAAAAATTCCATAGAAAAATTCCATGATTGGATGCCTCATAATATGCTATAAACTCTACCGCCATAGTGGAAGAAGCTATAAGTGTCTATTTAGCACTCTTCCAAAAAAATAGCTCCTCCAGCTAGTAGGTAAATATAGCCCAATGTGGATCTCAAACTATCTTGGCATCTAGAGAAATTAGAATCAAAGTACCCAATGATCTCTAGCTAATCCGACTTCCTGTATGTGAGCATGTAATCTTTTATTCTCTGTAAGTACCGCATAACTCATTTGGCTACTCTCCAATGATCCATTCCAGGATTGTTTAACTATCTTCCCAGCATTCCAATAATATACATAATATCTTGGCACATACATAGTTGAGCATACATTAGATTCCCTACTGCTGAAGCATAAGGAATCTTCTGCATTTCTTTCGTTTCAAACTCATTCTTAGGGCATTGGTTGAGACTAAACTTGTCTCCCTTAGCAACAGGGGTGTCAAACCTCTTTAGACTTTTCTCGATATAGCTCTTTTGTGATAACCTAAGTACACCTCGAGAGTGATCTCGATGTATTTGTATCCCTAATACAAAAGAGGCCTCATACAATAAGCCTATATCATTGTTGGCAAGTAGTATGTCATCGAAATCTAAAACCAAAAAAATAAACTTGCTCCTGTTGAACTTGTGGTATATACAATCATCAATTGCATTCATTTCAAAACCAAACGAAAGAGCAACTTGATGAAATGTGTAATACCATTGATGGGAAGCTTGTTTAAGCCCATAGATGGATTTCTTCAATTTGCAAACCATTTGCCTTGGGTATCATGACACAAAAATTTCTGGTTGCACCATATAAATTGTCTCATTAATGTCACCATTGAGAAACGCAGTCTTTACATAGATCATCTGATGCAACTCAAGGTTGAAATGTTCTCCAAGTGTCATTATAGTTCTAAAAAAGTCTTTCGATGAAACTGGAGAAAAAGTCTCTTTATAATCAATGCCTTCTTTTTGTGCAAAGCCCTTAGCAACTAGACGAGCCTTATATCTCTCTACATTGCCCTTTAAATCTCTCTTGATTGCAACTGATGGGTTTTGCACTTTCAAGCAATGAGACGAGATCCCAAATGTCATTGTCTTTCGTGGACTTTATCTCCTCATTTATGGCATCAATCCACTTTTGAGAGTTAGAACTTAGCATAGCCTGATGGAAGTTGATTGGATCATCTTTCATAACTCCAATGTCAACCTCATGTTCTTGGGGAAATATTATGTAATCATATAGAATCACACTTCCACTTTCTATAGTGGATCTCCTTAATGACATTAGCTCTTGAGGTTGGTGAGTTTGTTCTTCTGGAATAATTTCTGTAATCAAAACAAGGAGCTCCTCAGCATTGTCTTGTTGTTCTGGATTTGTTACTTCGACAATATTAGGAATAAAAGCTATATCATTTTCAACAACAACTAGAGGAATATTAACATATTCCTCTTCAAAGACAATGTCTCTCACCTTATCTCCCCTCCCAAACTCAACATCCTCAAAGAATAAGGCATTTCCTATCTCAAAATTTAACTTTACAGTGGGATCATAAAACTTGTAACCCCTAGACCTTTCGGAGTATCCAACAAAATAGCAACTAATAGTTATGGAATCTAGTTTCTTTTCATTTGGCTTATATAGCCTTGTCTCAGCTGGACAACCCCAAATGTGCAAGTAGTATCAGAGTCTCTTTCATATTAGATCATTGAGAATTTTTTATTTATTTGTCTTTCATATAGACAGATTAATTTTGTTTCTTTAGATCTATATATATATACTCTTTGATTATGTTTTGGTTTAATCCTTTTGCGGTCTTATGACTAAAAAAAACTTATCGTGCGTTAACGATTCGTTGGTTTGAAATTGTTATTTTCTAGTTGTTTTTTCAAAAGCCTTTATTCATCTACCGAAATAGATGATGATAAGCTGGGTTATTTAATATTTCTCCAATAAACTTTCCTTTTTTAATAAAGGCCTTTAACAGTGGCCTTTCATATGCTCCTTAAAGGCCAAATGTTCCTTTTATGTTTTAATAAAAGCCTTTTACCCATTGGATTTATTCTTTAAGATGCCAACGACATAAACAATTTTTAAAGATTTATACATGCAACTTGCTTTTAGATTTGAATGAAGACATAAACAATTTTACATCTTTATATGCATGTTACGTGCTTCAAGATTTGGAACCAATTTTATTATAAATTATAATTTCTATTTCTATAGAGTTAACATAAAACCTATTTTATAAACAAAAGGAATATTTGGTCCTATGATACATTTAGTTATTTCTACAAATTTTATATTCGATTTATACATGATATTTTGATATATGTGGTTTTAGCATAAATCAATTATAGATGCATTTAGTTTATTATATCTTTTATGAAAATTGAATTCAGTTAAATACGGTTAATATGTTCAAATTGATTGTTTAATCTATGTTAAAATATTGGTATACTTGATCTTTTATTAATATTGTGAAACAAATTGATTGAAACAACATCTTGCCAAAGTCCTTATGTAAATTAATTTATTTTATAATATTAAGAAGGTTGTGTATGCATTATTGATACGAGTATTAACTGGCCCAAAGGAAGGTAAATATTTTGGTTGAAATAAATATACGCCTATGATGATAAATTTATGACAATTATAAGGTTAGCTATGTGAACAATTAATCGGTCCAAAGAAAGGTAATTGTTTGACATTTTTTATTGTTAATATTTGATTACTGCACCAAAAGTACCATTTGCAAGTTAATATTTATGTCTAAAGACTAAATATTAATGTTGTGCTGGGTATCTTATGATGGGATATACCATTATTTGATTTTATATGATTATGTAGAATTTATGTGAGCTTGTTTGTTAGTTGTTTTGTTCTCTGTACAATTGCTACTTCTACTTCTACTATTACTGTTAGCATCAATTCCATTCCAGTCCTTAATGGTCCAAACTTTAAGGCATGGAAAGAGAATGTAATGATTGTTCTCAGTGTCATGGATCTAGACTATACATTAAGGACTGAAAAACTTGCCAATCTCACGGCTAACAATTCCTCTGATGATAAGAGGGACATGGAAAGGTGGGAATGTTCAAATCGCATGAGTCTTATGATCATAAAGCGTGCTATTTCGGAAAAATTTAGGGGAACTATATTTGAAGGGGTAACTACTGCCAAAGATTACCTTGAGGATATCAAAAAGAGGTTTGCCAAAAGCGAAAAGGTTGAAACAAGTACGATTTTGGCAAATCTCATTTCAATGAGCTATAAGGGAAAAGGAAACATAAGGGAGTACATCTTGGAGATGTCGCATCTTGCTATCGAAACTAAAGGCAATAAAGTTAGAGTTGTCTGAGGACTTGCTTGTGCATTTAGTTTTGATATCTCTTCCTACACAATTCAGCCAGTTTAAGGTTAGCTACAACTGTCAAAAGGAGACTTGGACTCTAAATGAGTTCATTTCTCATTGTGTGTAAGAAGAGGAAAGCTAAAGCAAGAGAAGATAAAGAATGAACATTTGGTAACTACCTTAAAGGACAAGAACTTGAAAAGAAAGAAGGGTGAGGAAGCTGCGGGTGCCGCATTATAAAAAAAAACAACAAAAGCAATAGGATAAGCCTTTTGCCTGCTTTTTCTGTGAAAGTACTGCACACAAAAAAAAGGATTATACCAAATATCAAACATGGCGTGTAAAGAAAGATACATTTCTTGCTTTGGTTTGTTCTGAGGCTAATTTAACTTTGATACCTATACACACTTGGTGGCTAGATTCTGGTGCTACTTTTCACATCAGTGTGTCTATTCAAGGTTGCCTGAGTTACCGAAATTCAGTAGATAGTGAAAGATGCATCTATGTGGGCAATAGTAAAGTGGTAGAAGTTGGGGCTATTGGAACTTTTAGGTTATTGTTAAAGACCGGTTATTATTTGGATTTGAATGAGACTTATGTTATACTATCATTTAGACGAAATTTAGTTTCTATTTCTGTATTGAAAATTTTTGGTTACTTTTGTTTGTTTGGAAATGGTCAATTTAGTCTTTTTCAAAATTCAATACTTGTTGGTATCAATTCTTTATCATTTGTTAATAACCTATATTTGATTAATACAGTTGACTCATGAAATGAAACTTTGCGTGTATGTAGAGATATAAAGTGAAAATTAACCAATGAGAATTCTTCTTCATTATGGCACAAGCGTTTAGGGAATAACTCTGATACCACTTGATAGAATCTAATTCCTTATGGTGAAAACTGTCACCAACCATAAAACAATCATGTCGAATCATCAAGAGTACTTAGATCTATTGTGGAAGCATACTTGGATCCATGAGAACAACATGATTTTTTAGTCTTACGTTTATCTGTCTTCCAAGTTAATAGGTACGTCTGTTTTCCCTCAAGAACTGTCTCTTCTCTAACTGATGAAATATTAAAAAAAATAATTGCTCATATAATTTAGGGACTATAACCCTATTTTCTTATATAATTGGTCTTATTTCTATTTTAGCCTATCATAAAATAGAAATCAGACTATTGAGTATCTACACATTAAAGTTCATACTTTATTAGATGTCAAATAGCCCAAAGCCTTTAATCTTAATAGATCACTTTAACCGAGCTAAACTTTATGATAGCTCATAATATACAATTAATTCATATATGCATGTGAATATACCCACATGATGGATTAAATCCACCAGTCCTAACTTTAGATTGTCAAAACTTGACCATTTGGTCCTAACGTTACTGGCCCTACTAGAGGCACCTCTTTAATGTGGCATGCAACAATAAAATCTATGAATAACCTCCAAGCATGCAATGCAAGTGAAGTTGGGTGAAACATAGAAGTTGTCGCTTATAAGATTTGGAGGATGATGGGATGAATAAGAGAATGAATTCACACTACATTGTGATAAAATATTACTTTCCTAGGCCGAGATAACACGTTGGGCCCCGATTCTCTTTAAGCAGGTTTTCTTTATTTTGAGGTTTAGATTGATTAATTCCTTTTACTTAGAATAATTTAGAATTTTAGTGCTTCGTTAATGATTATAAATTGGAGGAATTTAGTTAAAATTAGAATTTTGATAAATTTTTAGAAATTAAAGGCATAAGATGATGTAGGGGTAAATTAGGAAGTTTGTATATGTTCTTAAAGCTTAAGGCTTAGGAGATGGGCTTTTAGCCCTTTTAAATGATATTAAATGAAGAAGGAAAGAATTAATTGATGATGTAGCCTTATAACATGAAGAAAGAAACGAAATTGCAAGGAAGGATTAGTAACTTATTAAAACTACGTAGTTTTAGTGTAGGTTATAAGTTAAAACAAAGTTTCCCTAAGGCTTTTACAAGAGACATACGAAACTTACATAGAAAAGAGAAGGGGAGAAGAGTTTCGGTGGAGATAAGGAGAAGAAGAAGAAGAAGAAGAAGAAGAAGAAGAAGAAGAAGAAGAAGAAGAAGAAGAGAAGTAAGAGCTTGGTTTATTTTGCTTTAGTAAAGGGAATTAGAGTGATCTTTGAGAAAGAAGAAGGTGGAGGAAAGTTAAATCCTCTATTGGAAGCAAGAAGAGAATTTCGTGGGTTTCATATAGGTAAGGGAAATTTCGAAATTTTTGAAGTTTCTTGATGGATTTTGGGTTTAAATAGCTTAGTTAAGGTATGGGTAAGGTTAGGTAGGTGTTAATTCAAGTTTTCCTTTCATTAGAAATGTTCGATTTTGATATCCTATGTTCTTATGGGATAATTATGCTTAATGAAGGAAAAGTGAGGCATTTGGAGGAAGAAGCAAGGTAATTTGATCAATCCCAAAGTTAAAAGAATTAAGGTGGGTGATTTCTTAATACTTGAGATAATAGGCCTATTTAAGTTTTATAATAAATGTAAAATAATGCTTTCCAATGACTTTGAATTTTTGTATAAATTACTCTTTGTTATGTTTTCATTTGTATGGGATGTTCTTTGATTGTAAATTATGTTAGAAATCATTTGTATAATGTTTTGTTATGTGAAAAAGACTTGAATGTGTGATTTCGAAAAAGATTTGCTAGTTTGGCCCAATCATGCGAAAGTGAAATTGTAATGGCCAGTTACGGCTAAAAATTTTGAATTGTGTGAATTATGTGCTTTCTTTAGGTTCATGGTGGTCCCGTCAGAGTCAGGTGCACCTGTCTATCTATAGGCTTCTCCCGCCTGCCCGCTAGTGGCATCGGAGTTCCTTTCAAGGACTCCCATCAGTCACGGCTACACATGACTGCTTCGCGGGAATGTGTAGTACTTTCCATTTCGGATCCACCCAAACCACCTTGTTTGTGATGTTTTGAGATATTTCTTTGTGATGTGTTACATTTGTAAATTGTTTGATGTGATAAATGTTACGAAGAGATTTGAAAATTGTCAATGTTTTCCTTAATGTGATATTGTTTTGAAAATGAAAGAATGTATAATGGTTTTTGCTTATTTCTTGTTTATTAAGTTACTACCCACGGAGCCGTCGAGCTCACCCCTCATTTTCCCTCCACACGTGTCAAGTGAGAAACCGAGTCACCGCGTTGGGATTGAGGCATACTCCGATGCATTTTACTTTTGAAGTCGTGTTTTGAGAAATTAAGGCATTAGCATGTTCTTTGTACTTTTACTTTGCTATTTTGGATGTAATCGGGCTAAACGCCCTTTGAATCTTTGTATCGACTTGTTTTCATGTATATAAGGGTTTTGAAGTTGAAATGTATTTTGTATATACTTTCTAAGAATGTATGGATGTAGGATTGATATTGATAAAAGCAGGGATGAGTTTGTATTTTCTTTAGGTTTTGAAATGGATAGATGCCTAAGAGTGTGTTACTGTCATTGGAATTTGGGATACTTGGTTTGAGTTGTATTGTGGAAGTTTGGATATTGAGTTTGCCTTATGCAGGTAATGGAGTTTAGAAGAGCAAATTAAAGTTTTGGCTAGAGCATTTTTAGGGGAAATGCTGTCCAATTTTTCCCAAATTGGACAACAACTTGTTTTGGGTTTTAGAGTATTTTAGAGCGAGATTTTCAGTGAGATGCCTTCTTGAAGATTGTAGTTCATATTAAGAGCTTTCTAATAAAATGTAATTCGTCACAATTGGACTTAAAATGAAAAAGTTATGAGAACTGAAAGGTTTCAGCTACTCTTGTTAACCACTAAAATTTTGCAGAACTTTTAGAAGGCTTTTTCACCCTTTTAGAGACAATTTTGATTTTTTCTTTCTTCAGAGAAAATGTATATTGTTCTTCTATCTTTAAAATGAGGTATAATTGGTCAAATTTAGACTTAGGATGAAGAAGTTATGAGGTTCAGAAGATGACAGTTACTTTTTATTTAAATTGAGTTACTGTTTTATTGGATTTATACAGGCAGTAACTTTGAGAGGGTTTTTAACCTTTAAATGATTGAATTGATTTTTTCTCCCTTCATGAAACTTGTAGATAATCCTTTCTTCTTTCTATTGAGGTATACTATGCCTTATTTCGAGTTAGGAGTAAAAAGTTATGGGGATTAGACCTAGTTCAGTTACTGTTCATTTGACAATTTTGGGCAGAATCTTTGGGGGGTTTTTCACCCCTTTAGAGCTTGTTTTGGTTTTTTCATCCTTCATAGAACATGTAGATTATATTTTCCCCTTTCCAAAGAGGTATCATTTGCAATTATTGGAGTTAAGAATAAAAAGTTATAAGGTTAGAAATATTACAGGTACTGTTCATTTGGTCAATTTACTGTTCCATTGGTATTTTTATAGGCAGAAACTTTGAGGGTGTTTTTACCCCTTTAAATGACTAAAATGACTTTTGTACTCTTCATGAAAGTTGTAAATTATCTCTTTATCGTTCCAACGAGGTAAAATATGACATTTTTAGATTTGTGTGCTAAAAGATATCAATTTACAAACTTTTGTCATTGTGTAGGAAAATTTGAGTTTGGGCTTAAACTTTGAAGCAATTCTTGATCCCCTTAATGGCCAAATTAGTTCTTAAATCCTTCTAGGAAATTGTAGATCTTATTTTTACCTTTTTATTGATATCGAATTTTTGAAATTCGGGTTTCGGGGTGAAAAGTTATTAAAGTTTAAAGTTAGAGAAGTTTTCATTAGTTTTAAAAGTTGAATTTTCAATTTGGAGAAATTAAACCCCGTTTCCTATTTTATTCGTTTCTCCTCCGTTTGACCTCCGATTTTTACGATTTTTGAAGCGTTGGATTTCTAAAAACTTTTATACCCTTTTTTGGTAAAATGAGAGTGTCAGGTTTTGGTCGGACTTTACGGATAATATTAAAGATAGTAAATTACGTAACGGTCTTGAATGTAATTCCATTTTCGGGCGATTTTGTGAGCTATAGAGATCCGATTGAGGCGATTTATGATTCTAAATGACCTGGCGATATGGAATTTCATTTTAGCTTAGGAATCGGATCTAATTATGGGCCCTAAGCAAATCAATTTTTTTGGAGGATAATTTGGGTGAATTTATCAAATTTTGTCCGGATGATGTTAAATTAAGTTCGATTTAAGGTTTCTTTCGTGGTGAGGAAGTCCTCCCTCGTTAGATGTGTGTCCACATGTCACGTAGGAAATCGAGCATGCGTCTCACCGGGGAGGGGTTCCAACACTTATGGTATCAGAGCTTTCGGTTGAGGTTTTGGTAGAAGGAGAACTTTAGGGTTTTCATGACCTATATTAAAATTGCATAATTTGTGTTCCTTTGTTTTGTTTTAACTAATTTTACATGCCTACATGGTGATTTTGACTAAATGTTGATTTTACATGATTTCAACTTGATTTTTGCATGATTTAAAAATCGTACTATACGCTTTGAAAATTGTCTTTGCATAAACTAAAGTTTTTCACTGATTTTATTTTGAAGGCGTCAATATGCCACCTCGGATTAGAACTCGAGGAGCTCGGCTTCGTTCTCGCTCTCTCCAGGGGAGTACCGATGAGTCCTATGTCCCACAGGATGCGGGGACACACTCAACTCCTGGCTCAGAGCCACCTAGTGTTCAACCTGAGGAGCCTCCTCCTCCTCCTCCTCCTACTATGCCTGCGATGGACCCGCAAGTTTTCCAGGCCTTTGCCCAGGCTTTCACTTTTGTCATGGGTCAAGGGTCTCGGACTTCCGTGCCAGTTTCTGATGTTAGGAGCTGACAGTTTGATAAACTACAGAAGTTCGGAGCGGTGAACTTTTATGGTACCACCAATCCGGAGGAAGCTGAATCTTGGCTGAAGAGGGAGAGAGGTGCTTCTTGGATGAAATGTTACGATGAGGAGAAGCTGGAGTATCTTTGTCGGTTTATTGCGGTGATGCTCTCCTTTGGTGGAGTCGATCCAATGAGTCGAGCTATACCACGATGCTTTCATGGAGGATTTTGGAGAATTATTCAAAAGAAGTATCTTTCCGGGTCTACATGTAGTACAAGGCGGGAGTTTCTCAATTGACTCGAGAGGAGATGATGTTAGTGAGTATGAGTGAGATTCACCCATTGTCCGGATATGTAGCTCATATGTGGCGATGAGGAAGACAAGTGTAGAAAGTTTAAGGAGGCCTCCACCTGGGCATCAAAGAGAAGGTAATACTTCATAATTTCTGTGATTATCAGTGGTGGTGGATCTTTGCACTCAGCCGAGAAATTTGGAGAATATTAAGGAGGTGGCAGGAAGAGGAAGAGCGAGAGAGCGGACATCTGAGGAGAGGGGCTGCGTCTGGTCGGTGATAGGGTGGCAAGAGTGCCCGAACTCTGTGTGAGCACTGTGGGCACCCGCATCGGGGAGAGTGTCACAGGTTGTCAAGCTCCTGCTTCAAGTGTGGGCAGAAGGGTCACAGAATTAAGGACTGTCCTCAGACGATTAGAGGGGAAGGATCCCAAGGTTCAAAGGAGAGCAGAGACAGTAGGGACCAGACCAGCTGCTGGGGTAGGCATTTCTGGGTCAGTAAGGAAGCCCAATCCTCCAGGGAGACCGAGAGTGCAAGCACAGGCTCGGGTGTTTGCTATGACTCGGGAGGAGGCTGCAGTCGCACCGGAGGTTGTTACTGGTATGGCTCAGCTTTTTCATTCTGATGTATATGTTCTCTTTGATTCTGGTTCCATGCATTCCTATGTCTCTGCAAGTATGATATTGCCTGGTATGCAATCAGTTCTATTAGATGATTTCCTGCTTGTTAGTACTCCATTAGGGAGGAATGTTATTGTGAGTCGGATCTTTCGAGATTGTGAGCTGGTGATCGATGGATCTAGTTTGGTAGTGGATCTGCTACCTCTAGATCTGAAGGGGTTAGATGTAATCTTCGGAATGGACGTGATGGAGAAGTATAAGGCGAAGCTGGATTATGGTCGAAAGGATGTGGAATTTGATCTGGGAGAGGGTCAGAAAGTAGTTTTCAGAGGAGATAGAAAGTTGACACCGCCAAGACTTGTTTCAGCTTTGTTAGCTGATAGACTGATGGGAAAAGGTTGTGAAGCCTTCTTAGCGTGTGTTATGGATAACAGTGTGAAAGAGAGCACAGTGGAGGATATTCCCATTGTGGGGAATTTCCTGATGTGTTTCCTGAGGAGTTGCCTGGTTTGCCACCGGAGAGGGAGATCGAGTTTGCTATTGACTTGGCTCCCGGGACAGCTCCTATTTCTATTCCACCTTACAGGATGGCTCCAGCTGAGTTGAAGGAGCTTAAGGAGCAGTTGGAGGATCTTTTAGAGAAGGGGTTCATTAGGCCGAGCACCTTGTAGGATCGCGTACGGTCTGAGTATTCACAATACGCTGCGGAAAAGACCATACAATAACATCACATATAATTGAAAACACGAAAGATTAACGAAAATACCTTATTTCCGTGGGTGGATTGCTTCTTTTTCAGATTCCAAGACACTGCAAATCGCTAATGCCCTCTACCGGTATCCACACGAGCATGCACGATCCGGGTTGCGACTGTAGTGTGCTAGCACGTCCTGAAAACACTTTATGAACACCTCACGATCTTCCTCTTGGATGGCGACTAGGGTTTCGTCTCTTCTTCCTTCGACCTAATGAGACCTAAGCTTCTCTATTTATAGAGAAACCCTAATCCCATTTAGGCCCCATTAAGTTTCGGCCCATTATATCATATATAATAAAAGCCCGACAACTTAATTCAATCTAGCCCAATAAATATATCTAAATATATTTATTCAACACCTAATAAATTAGGCCCAAGAGAATAAACACAGATCACATTACTCTTTGTGTGCGACCCTGTAGGCTCATTTGATGTTGGCAATGGGCTTGATCACACTTCAAGGCCCATAAGTCATAAGTGGCCTCTAGCAAGACATTATGACTACCTAAATCAAATGAGGATTGATAATCCGATTTAACCTGTTGTTGGATCGGAAAAAGAAAGCATGCTTAGTATGGAGAAACGATAGATTTCAAAACTTTTTAAGAAATCATCTTGCAGCGGAAGCAATATATCCAAATCAACATGCTAATCCATACATGATATGGTATAAGGATAATAAAACCAAGAACAAGATAAAAGGAATTACCGACTCCTTCGCTACATCTATAAATCCTCGCTGCGCTATCCTCTCCTTCTTATATCCAAATCCTTTGCCTTTGAGTCTTTTCCTTTAGCAATCTATCTTCTTCCTTGTTGTAGTATCCTCAACCAATTAGATTTACCACTTGTTCTTCAAGGACAACTAGGTTAACAAAATCCTTTGGTGGGAAAGGAGAAGAAATATTTGGAGGAGATTTTCTTAGAAGAAGAACCAAAATTGAAACTCTTTCAATTCTTTCACTTAGGAATTTTGGTTCTACCTTGCATGAAAGGAGAGAATGTCTAAAAACCATGCAAGAACCCTTTCTTACATCTCAATTTCGAAATATGCATGAATGGAAAAAGTGAGAGGCATCCAATGCATCACTTCTTACATTAATCACTCATCAAATAGCCAATAAATGAGACTTACTTCATTTATCTTTAAAATGGCTATTTGAAAAGACCATAACCTATAATTGAATACCCATTTCGGTTTTGGCAAGAAGAAAGAAGGAAGATGGTCCATCTAATGCACATCTTTCATCTTTAATCTAATGAATGCAAATAGGTTACATGCCAACATTAAAAGCTAACCATTAAACCATTTAATGGTAAGTTCATAACTCCATTTAATAATGATGAACCATAATAAAGACCATCTTTATTTAGTATTTTAATGTCAAATGTGTGGTTACACATCTAACCTAACACAATTTCGAAATTGCTTCTTCTCCATTTAAAAAAATTGTTTTAATATAATTAATCTAATCAATTACATTAAACCAAAGCAAGCCCATTTCTAAATGAACATATGGGCTTCCAATTAACCATTAATTAGTATAAGCCCATCATTCAATTATGGACTTCTAAAGCCTCCAAACTACTTCTTACTTAGCTTGATAACCTTCCTTAAAGCCAAGTGGGGAATCTTATTGGACTTTGATAATTCAAGCTCCAATAAGCCCAGAAATAATTCAATCTCATTGGAATTAATTCTAGCTTATTAACTAAATGTCATTCCACTAAAGACAATTAGTTGAACTCTTGAATTATTAAATATTATGAGAATATGTCCAATTGCAAACCCTATTTAGAACCTTATTATAGCCATCCGCACAACAAAGGGTAAAATTACCGTTTTACCCTTATGTTGGTTTTCCTTCTAGATCTCTCATTTTACTTTATATGGTGATTAACACATAAGATCTCATCTTAGTGTTAAGACTTGATGGGTAGCTAGTCCATCAAACTATCGCGCCGATTTAATCACCAAATCTCCTTAAAACATCTGAAGAGATGATAACACTATAAACTCTTTATTTGAGTGAATGTTCACGATACATGTTTCAATTAATAATTCCAACATGCATACCTGGATTAATACCTGTAAAATCCATTCCGATCATATCAAGAATTATAATGAAACACATATGAGTTCACCACTCATCAAGATTGTGGTTCATAATAAGCGAATGCTTAAGTTGTATGTTTTAAGATTAAAGTAACGCCCACTTTATTCTTGAAAACATACTTGATTCAATTCATTTAATAGTGCCATTATCGATAGTCTACTACTATCATGAGATGAAACTCATCATTCCTTTAAGTAAACTCCTTTACTTATATGGAGATAAATCGCAACACTACGATCTAAACCATAATCAAACGACCAACTTGATTATTCAACTGTGAATCAATTAATTGATTCTAATAATATACATGTTTCCCATACATCTCTATGTATATGTATATTACTTACAAATGAATCTTGGTACCTTATGACCAGATATATAATGCTCATACAGATAAAACCAAACTCTTTTGTTTTATTAATAATAAATATTTTCATTACAAAGCTCAGAATCAAGAAGATAAATTTACATGTAAATACACTTGCTTTCCGAGGCACTATATTTACATAACTCAACAATCTCCTACTTGCCCTAAAGCAAGTTTGACATATCCTTCATTCCCATCCCTTCTAGGTGACCCTCAAAGCTCTTTTGAGTCAAAGTCTTTGTGAACGGATCGCAAGGTTTTGCTCAGGAATCTTTACCACATCCACTTCTCCACGTTGTATTATCTCCTTATGAGATGATACTTTACTCAATGTGTTTGGCGACTTTGTGGTTACGAGGTTCTTTAGAATTAGCCATTGTCCACTATTATCACAATAAAGTGTAATGGCTTTTACGCCTCTGGAACTACCTCCAAATCATTTAGGAACTTCCGAGCCGATCGCTTCCTTTCACGCTTCACAGCGGCAACATACTCACCTCCATAGTCGAATCAGCAATACAAGATTGCTTGACACTCCTCCAAACTATGGCTCCACCTCCTAAAGTAAATATAGAACCGAAGTTGATTTCCTTGAATCAACATCGATTGAAATCGAATCCGATATATCTGTCGGAATAAGATTACTTCGGAGTAAACAAGCATTAAGTTCTTCGTCTACGAAGATACTTAAATATACACTTAACCACGGTCCAATGTTCCATTCTGGATTGGACTGAAATCGCTACGGTCCATCTGCGTATGAGATATCCGGTCTAGTGAACGAGATTGCATACATCAAACTACCAACCGCCAAGCATATGGAATGTTACGCATGCGTTCAACCTCCTCTTGGGTTTTAGGTACTTGTTCCTTTGAAAGTTTGATTCCATGTCTAGTAGGGTGAAACCCTCTTGGAATCTTGCATGGCTAACTTATTGAGCATATTCTCAATGTAGGTTAGTTGAGACAAAACTATCTTCTTGTTCTTACGATCCCTTATAAGTTTGATCCCTAGAACATAGGTAGCCTCTCCCAAATCCTTCATTGAAAGCTGTTCATTCAGCCATCCTTAACATGCAGATAACATTCCACATCATTCCCAATGAGCGTAATGTCATCAACATACGTGATTAGGAAAGTAACCTTACCTTCTTGTATTCTTTTGTAAACACAAGACTCATCTAGGTTTTGTATGAACCCATAGGTTTTGATAGCCTTATCAAACCTAATGTTCCAAGACCTAGATGCTTGCTTAAGTCCATAAATGGACCTTTGCAACTTGCAAACCTTATGCTCATTACCTAGCTCAATGAATCCTTACGGTTGGGCCATAAAATGGTCTCCTCAAGATCTCCATTCAGAAATGCGGTCTTGACATCCATTTGCCATATTTCATAATCGAAATAAGTGCTATGGCCAAAAGAATCTCGATGGACTTAAGCATGGCAACCGGAGAAAAGTCTCCTCGTAGTCTATACCCTCCTTTGAGTATAGCCTTTAGCTACCAATCTAGCTTTAAAGGTCTCTACCTTTCCATCCGATCCCTTTTCCTTTTGTAGATCCATTTACACCCTATGATTTTTAGACCTGGTGGTAGATCTACAAGGACCTGCACTTCATTAGTATACATAGAATCTATTTCTATTCCATTGCCATGAGCAATTTTCTGCATCAACATCATTAATAGCACGTGTATACGTAACGGATCTGTTTCTTCTTGGTCCGAGATGGCAATTAAGCCTTCTCTAAACCGAATACCTATCCGGTTGTCTCACAACCCTCCCACTACGTCTAGGCACATCTTGATGTTCAGGGTTGCACTTCCGATTCAACTATTGAATCCATTTCGACATCTTGTTACATCATATCCAAAACAACTCTTGGTTTGGATGAAATTGCTAACTCCTTTAGTACTACTTCACTTCTTCCTTTGTGATTTCTCACAAACTCTTCATCTAAGAAGTTTGCATTTGTAAACACAAATACCTTCCTATCAGTGAAAGGGTGTAAAATAGTACCCTCGAGTTCCGTGGGATATCCTACAAACAAACATACTTCGACTTTGGTTCCATCTTTGTGGATTCAGGCTTTAGAACATGGGTTGGACAGCCCTAAGTCCTCAAGTGCCTCAATGAAGGCACTCGGCGATCCACAACTCCCTAGGTGTTTTAGGCACCGATTTGGATGGAGCAAAGTTAAGAAGATATGTTGTCGTTTGTATGGCATATCCCATAACGATTATGGAAGGCTAGCATAGGACATCATTGATCTTACCATTTCCAATAGAGTTCTATTTCTCCTCTCGCTACACCATTACATTGAGGTGTACGAGAGGCGACAAATTGGAAACAATTCCATTGTCAATTAAATATTGCTGAAACTCTCCGGATAAATACTCACCACCTCGATCCGATCAAGTCGTTTTAATGGCTTGCCAAGTTGCTTCTCGACTTGACTTTGAATTCTTTGAACTTTTCAAAAGATTCACTCTTTTATGCATCAAATACAAATAGCCATGTCTTGAGTAATCATCTATAAAAGTTATGAAATATTCATAACCTCCTCTAGCTTGTACATTCATAGGCCCATACACATCGGTATGTACCATGTCCAATGTGGATTCAAATCTGTTTCCTTTAGAAGGAAATGAGGCTTTTGTCATTTTCCTTCAATACAAGATTCACGGTGGGTAATGGATCACTATCCAAGCCCATAAGGATCCCATCCTTACTAGCTTTGTCAAGTCTTTTTCGA
Source organism: Erythroxylum novogranatense (assembly GCA_029891385.1). Taxonomy (NCBI): domain Eukaryota; kingdom Viridiplantae; phylum Streptophyta; class Magnoliopsida; order Malpighiales; family Erythroxylaceae; genus Erythroxylum; species Erythroxylum novogranatense. Next base: position 49,989,584 of record CM057235.1, on the reverse strand, counting down.
TTGATATGACCCATCCTTAGATGCCACAGATACTTTGAATTAATGCTAGAGATATTGGATTGTCTTGGTTTTATCAATTACGTGGTGTTTAGTGAGCCTTTCATAGGTTCTATAAAAACAATCCTGTTTAATTATCGCTTCATAAATAAAATCCTTATTCTCATATATTGAAACAACTTTTCAAAATATAAGGAATAGCAGATTTTATTAGACAAAAATGTAAATCATGTTCCTTACAATCATTGGCATGTAATAAACATCTTCCAAATATAACCTATGACCACTAGGAAAGTCCAAGATAACTACTCCCACTAATTCGCTGAAACATAGGAACCATACGCTATCTTAACTTGGCGGCCTTTAGGAAGTCTTTTCTTTCTTTGGAACCCTGCAAAGAATTACAAACATGGTTAGTGGCTCCTGAATCTAATATCCAAGAAGTAGATAAATCTGCCACATTTCTAGTTCCTAACAAACTTAAGAAGCCCATACCTTGTTTGCTTTTGAGGGACTCTAGGTAGATCGACGGTTTCTTTCCAAAGTGGCCCATCTCATCACAGTGGAAACACTTTCCTTTGATGTTCTCTTTGGCCTTCTTTTCATGGGTTTGGCCTTGACCCTATTTGGGCCTTCTTTTCATTGGACCCTTCTTCTTTCCTTGCCCTTACCTCGGGCTTAGAAGAAGAAACTACATTAACTTTTGGCCCATGAGCCTTAATATTCAATATTTCCTCCGTGCTGCTGAGGGTATTCATCAACTCACTCAAGGTGTAATCCTTCTTTGTTGAGCTCATAGTCCAACTTAAACTGCTGAAAAGAAGAGTTTAAGCTATTGATGATCATAATCATCTGCGTGTCCGCATCCATATCCGCCCAAGCATCTCAGCCTCAGTGACCGCAGAGATTACCTTCATCATGTAATCCCACACCGGTTCACCAAGTTTCTTGCGAGATTATGAAAGGTTTGGATAGCTTTCACTCTTGCAGACCTAGTCCTCACACCAAACATCTCATGTAGGTGATGGACCATTGCACTAGCAGTTTTCATACAAGCAATTTGCTTTTGCAACATGCACGACAGAAGCCAGAATATAACACTTAGTAGTCTTGTCGAAGATTCGCCAACGCTCATGTTGTTGGACTTGCTCAGGAGTTGCATCTCCACTTAGAGGTGGAGGCTCATTTTCAGTTAACACCCATGAAATACGTTCATATTGAAGAACAATGTCAAGGTTACGTCTCCATTCATTAAACTTGTCTCCATTTTCCAATTTGTTATTAGTCAAGAGCAGGGTGAGTGGATTCATTTTGTGGTTGATTATGTCGAAAATATAAATTATTAAAACATGAGCATACTAGTCAACAATTTATGGAACTTTGTATAAAATCATGATGCATATATGCATGATGATAGATTTAACAAAACTTAAAAATTAAAACATTATCTGACGGTTATTTTTCTTATCTATAATGACTAAGTGACGGTGGGCCATCTTATCTATTAAAAGAAAATCGGGACCCTCCCACTCAAAAAACTACCAAGCATCTCATGCTTAATTTTTAAGAAGCGTCTTAATTTGGTCCATACTTTTACCAATGAGCTACGGTGGGCGGTTTATTGATAAAAATGTTGAGTGTATAACCATTTGATTCATTCACTAAAGATACCTACAAATCATGCCTCGGTGGGAGGTCACATTTGCTATCATTAAGTGGACTTATCCTTAAGGAGACCCAAACCATGCAAGATCTAGGATCCATGCCCTCCGATGGGGAGTAACACTTCACCACATGCAAACGGGCCATCATTTGGAGACCGTGGACTCTCACAGGAGCATCCTCTCCCACTCAATCTTTTTGGGCTTTAAGTTTTAAATACCATCTTGTCTAGATGCAATTTATTATCCATCCTATATTGTTTCATTATATATCTCATACATAATGAATGCATGGCAAGGCCTAGGGTTGGCAATTTTCTGAATGACATGCAATCACATAATATCACATATTACAAGCATTCATTTCTCCATTCATCACATGAACTAATAAAGCCACTTTTGATTGTCCATCCTAGAAACATAAAATAATTACAAGCCTTTTAGGCCCAAAATATGCTTCTTCATCTTGGATCTTTGCTACTGAACTCTTCGCTAACATGATCCGCCCATTCGTAAACAAAATGTAATGGCATTTATGAAATTAGAATTTTGTCATTTTGAAAAAAATTCCAGCACTAGATTTTAGAAATCCAAATCTTTGTTTTGACAAAAATCCCAGCACTTGTTTTATTAAAACCGAAACTCATTTCATGAAAATTAAAAACAGCACTTAGTATTTTAGCAAAACCGAAATTGGATTCTTTGAAACAAAAACCAGCACTTGTTTTCCAATCATAACTGAAATATGATTCATTGAAACAAAATTCCAGCAACTTAGTTTTCACAAAACTTATGCCAAAACACAAAAGGATACACGAAAATTTTACCTTTCCATTTCTTCAATCCATGACTGCTCCTTCTTCATCATTACATCAATTTGTACATTACAAAATCAAATAAAATAGAAAAAAGAAACCAAGGAGGAAACATGGTGATGATAGACCACCCTCCTTATTACAACCAAATGAAGAAATCTTACAAGATAAAATTTAACTTCTATGGACAACCAAAAGAGCAACATACACCATATATATTTCTATCACATAAAATATGCAGTATACATAAAAGATTGCCAACCCATGCATCCACCATATAGGAACCGAAATCATGCATGAAAACCGCTCGATACCAATTGTTGGATCGAAAAAGAAAGCATGCTTAGTATGGAGAAACGATAGATTTCAAAACTTTTAAGAAATCATCTTGCAGCGGAAGCAATATATCCAAATCAACATGCTAATCCATACATGATATGGTATAAGGATAATAAAACCAAGAACAAGATAAAAGGAATTACCGACTCCTTCGCCTGACTTTAAATCCTCATTGCGCTATCCTCTCCTTCTTATATCCAAATCCTTTGCCTTTGAGTCTTTTCCTTTAGCAATCTATCTTCTTCCATGTTGTAGTATCCTCAACCAATTAGATTTACCACTTGTTCTTCAAGGACAACTAGGTTAACAAAATCCTTTGGTGGGAAAGGAGAAGAAATATTTGGAGGAGATTTTCTTAGAAGAAGAAGAACCAAAATTGAAACTCTTTCAATTCTTTCACTTAGGAATTTCGGTTCTACCTTGCATGAAAGGAGAGAATGTCTAAAACCATGCAAGAACCCTTTCTTACATCTCAATTTCGAAATATGCATGAATGGAAAGAGTGAGAGGCATCCAATGCATCACTTACATTAATCACTCATCAAATAGCCAATAAATGAGACTTACTTCATTTATCTTTAAAATGGCTATTTGAAAAGACCATAACCTATAATTGAATACCCATTTCGGTTTTGGCAAGAAGAAAGAAGGAAGATGGTCCATCTAATGCACATCTTTCATCTTTAATCTAATGAATGGAAATAGGTTACATGCCAACATTAAAAGCCAACCATTAAACCATTTAATGGTAAGTTCATACTCCATTTAATAATGATGAACCATAATAAAGACCATCTTTATTTAGTATTTTAATGTCAAATGTGGTTACACATCTAACCTAACACAATTTCGAAATTGCTTCTTCTCCATTTAAAAAAATTGTTTTAATATAATTAATCTAATCAATTACATTAAACCAAAACAAGCCCATTTCTAAATGAACATATGGGCTTCCAATTAACCATTAATTAGTATAAGCCCATCATTCAATTATGGACTTCTAAAGCCTCCAAACTACTTCTTACTTAGCTTGATAACCTTCCTTAAAGCCAAGTGGGGAATCTTATTGGACTTTGATAATTCAAGCTCAATAAGCCCGAAATAATTCAATCTCATTGGAATTAATTCTAGCTTATTAACTAAATGTCATTCCACTAAAGACAATTAGTTGAACTCTTGAATTATTAAATATTATGAGAATATGTCCAATTGCAAACCCTATTTAGAACCTTATTATAGCCATCCGCACAACAAAGGGTAAAATTACCGTTTTGCCCTTATGTTGGTTTTTCCTTCTAGATCTCTCATTTTTACTTTATATGGTGATTAACACATAAGATCTCATCTTAGTGTTAAGACTTGATGTAGCTAGTCCATCAAACTATCGGCGCCAGTTTAATCACCAAATCTCCTTAAAACATCTAGAAGAGATGATAACACTATAAACTCTTTATTTGAGTGAATGTTCACGATACATGTTTCAATTAATAATTCCAACATGCGAGATAATCGGATTAATACCTGTAAAATCCATTCCGATCATATCAAGAATTATAATGAAACACATATGAGTTCACCACTCATCAAGATTGTGGTTCATAATAGCGAATGCTTAAGTTGTATGTTTTAAGATTAAAGTAACGACCACTTTATTCTTGAAAACATACTTGATTCAATTCATTTAATAGTGCCATTATCGATAGTCTACTACTATCATGATATGAAACTCATCATTCCCTTTAAGTAAACTCCTTTACTTATATAGAGATAAATTGCAACACTACGTCTAAACCATAATCAAGCGACCAACTTGATTATTCAACTGTGAATCAATTAATTGATTCTAATAATATACATGTTTCCCATACATCTCTATGTATATGCATATTACTTACAAATGAATCTTGGTACCTTATGACCAGATATATAATGCTCATATAGATAAAACCAAACTCTTTTGTTTTATTAATAATAAATATTTTCATTACAAAGCAGAATCGAAGAAGATAAAGTTACATGTAAATACACTTGCTTTCCAGGGCACTATATTTACATAACTCCAACACCTGTAACTATGGTTATAGGCTCAGTCCTTTTGTAACACAATATCAAGATTAATCACAAGGCATGGTATATGTCAACCTTTGATTAATCATAGTTTCTTGATCCCCAAGTTGACTGATTATAACAAATGAAATTTGATGACTCTTCATCAATTCATTTGAGCACGACCATGCATTTCTTCAGTCACACTTGTCAAGAGGCCCAAATGATATCTCTCTCATTTAAGAGAGGTACAAATCCCATCTACGTCATTCACATCCCTATGCATGATTCATTTAGTATCCAACATAAGACTATTTGTTATTCGGTTAAAATAACTTAGTCTAATATCAAAACACTAAATTCCTCATGTAGGGAACCATGATGACTTCAGGTCAAAGGACTAAAGTCAAACCATATAAAGAATCACTAATGACATGAAACCATGTAGTATTCTTTATGTGGGTCCGTCCAATATATGTTCTCTAACATATATCTATGTTTCTGATTCGATATCTCATATCCATGATCAGTAAAACGTGATCATCAATTAGAACACATACTAGTCTTAATTCATTATTGTTCCATCAATAATGATCGACCAGGGACAGTCTAGAATAGTGTTATAACGCTTATGGTTTTACTATCAAGTCACATACTTGATGACATAATTCTAATACTATTCATGGAATGTAAATCACATTACATAAACGAAATACATGCATATATAAAGGAATACCTCATAATATATTATTAACAAGTCATAATGTTAATACATGAATCACAAATATCCATTGGCCTAGGGCACACTACTAACAATCTCCCACTTGCACTAGGCCTAATCGGTCGATATCTAATACCCATAGACCTCGTGATGACTCTCATGTTTAGGCGTGGAAGAGGCTTAGTAAGTGGATCGGCAATGTTGTCATCTGTGCCCACTTTGCATATCTTCACGTCTCCTCTCCCAATGATCTCTCTAATCAGATGGAAACATATGAGTATGTGTTTGGATCTATGATGTGAGTTTGGTTCCTTAGCCTGTGCTATAGCCCCATTATTATCACAATAAAGGTCTATAGGACTTGCAATGCTAGGAATAACTCCAAGCTCAGTAATGAACTTCCTGATCCATACAGCTTCCTTAGCTGCATCCGAGGTAGCAATGTACTCAACTTCAGTTGTAGAATCAGCAACAATGTCTTGCTTTGAACTTTTCCAGCTCACTGCACCTCCATTAAAACAGAACACAAAACCTGATTGCTATCTAAAATCATCTATGTCAGACTGAAAACCAGCATCAGTGTAACCATTTACAACGAGCTCTCCTTCAAGTCCTCCATAGACTAGGAACATATCCTTAGTTCTTCTCAAGTACTTAAGGATATTCTTAACTGTTATCCAGTGACTCTCACCATAATTAGATTGGTATCTACTTGTTATGCTCAAAGAATATGAGACATCTGGTCGAGTACATAACATGGCATACATGATAGATCCAATTGTTGATGCATATGGAATCTTACTCATGCGCTCAAGCTCTTTACCTAAAGTAGGACAATCCTTCTTAGAAAGCTTGATTCCATGTGACATAGGCAAGAATCCTCTCTTGGAATCTTGCATACTGAACCTTTTCAGTATCTTATCTATGTATGTACTCTGACTTAGGCCTATAAGCTTTCTTGATCTATCTCTATAGATCTTAATGCCTAAAACATAGGCAGCCTCACCTAAGTCTTTCATTAAGAAACGTTTCCTTAACCAAATCTTGACACTCTGTAAGGTTGGAATATCGTTTCCAATGAGCAATATGTCATCAACATATAAAGCTAAAAAGACAACAGCACTCCCACTAACCTTTTTGTAAACACAAGGTTCATCTTCATTCTTGATGAATCCAAACTCTTTGACAACTTCATCAAAACGAAGATTCCAACTTCTTGATGCTTGCTTCAATCCATAAATGGATCTTTGAAGCTTGCACACCTTTCCCGAATTCTTAGGATGGACAAAACCCTCAGGCTGTATCATATATACATCCTCAAGTAAGTTTCCATTAAGGAAAGCCGTTTTGACATCCATTTGCCATATCTCATAATCATAGTATGCAGCTATGGCAATAAGAATTCTAATGGATTTGATCATGACCACTGGAGAAAATGTCTTATCATAATCAATTCCATGAACTTGTCGATAACCTTTAGCAACAAGTCTTGCTTTATAAGTGTGCACATTTCCATCCATGTCGAGTTTCTTTTTGAAAACCCATTTTCATCCAATGGTCTTCAAGCAATCAGACGGATCAATCAAAGTCCAAACTTGATTGTCATACATGGATTGCATCTCTGCTTTCATGGCCTTTAACCATTTAGCAGATTCTGGACTTTCCATAGCTTCTTGATAGGTTGTGGGCTCATTATGATCAATGAGCATCACATTTTCATCATCGATGTGAGAAATCCATATCTCTGGGCTCATGACGAATCTATCGATCTACGTAGGCCTTGTGTTGTTGAAGGTCGCTCATCAACGACTTGTGAGCTCGCTTCAATCTCCTTTTCGAGCTCAATGTCATTTTGTGAAACTTGAATTTCTTCAAGTTGCACTTTACTCCACTGCTTCCTTTGGAAACAAATTTCTTCTCAAAAAGAAACCATTTCGAACAACAAACACTTTGTTCTCTCGATGGGATGTAAAAGTAATATCCTTTAGTTTCCTTAGGATATCCCACAAAATAACATTTTTCAGATTTGGGTGCCAACTTGTCAGCAATTGGACACTTCACATAAGCCTCAAAACCCTAAAGCTTTAGAAAAGATAAATTGGGACGCTTCGGTCCATATCTCATATGGTGTCTTTTACTGACCTTTGAAGGAATACTGATTCAATATGAATGTCTGCTTTGTTTCTAAGCGTAGCCCCGTAAGTATTTTGGAAGATCAGTTTGACTCATCATTGATCGAACCATATCTAATAGAGTTCGATTTCTCCTTTCAGAAACACCATTTCATTGAGGAGTTCCTGGAGGAGTCAATTGTGAAACGATTCCACAATCCTTAAGATAATCATCAAACTCTAGGCTTAAATATTCACCTCCTCGATCAGATCGAAGGATTTTAATATTCCTGCTAAGTTGATTTTGTACTTCATTCTTATACTCTTTCAACTTTTCAAAAGATTCAGATTTGTACTTCATTAAATAGACATACCCATATCTACTGAAGTCATCTGTAAAAGTAATGAAATACAAATAACCTCCCCTCGCTGATATGCTAAAAGGACCGTATACATCGGTATGTATAAGGACCAACAACTTATTGGCCCTTTTCCCTTTACCTGTGAAGGGGGCCTTTGTCATCTTACCCAGTAAACAAGAATCACATGTTTCAAAAGATTCAAAAGAATCAATGAATCCATCTTGATGGAGTTTTGAAATGCGTTTACATGGCCTAAACGACAATGCCAGAGATAGGTTGGGTTCAAATTGTTAGATTTAAACTTCTTGGTATTTATGTTATAGATGGGCTCATTTGTAACAAACTCAGTGTCTAGAGTATAAATGCCATTTAATTGACGCGCAATGCCATATAAAATGTCATTCTTATAAATGAAAATACTTCTATTCTCAATAGAAAATTTAAATCCATCATTCTCTAAACAAGCAAAAGAAATAATGTTCCTACTCATAGTGGGTACATAATAACAATTCTTGAGTTCCAAAATGAGTCCAGTAGGCAAAATAAGATCATAAGTCGCTACGGATAAAGCAGCAACTCTTGCTCCATTTCCCACGCGCAGGTCGATCTCACCAGACATCAATCTTCTAGTCCTTCTTAGACACTGTACATTAGTACAAATGTGAGTTGCAGCTCCGGTATCTAATACCCAAGATGCAAAAGGAGTAAAATTGATTTCTATAACAAACATACCTGAAGAAGTAGTCACATCATTCTTCTTCTCTTTCAGCTCTTCCAAATAGAGTTTGCAGTTCCTTTTCCAAAGACCAGGTTCATTGCAATGAAAGCAAACTCCCTCCTTGGGTGTCTTAGTCTTAGCTTTAGGCTTGGGCTTGGGCTTGGACTTGGACTTGGGTACTTTACCTTTTTTCTTTTTTGTGCCCTTCTTCTTGAAAGGTTTTCCCTTTTGAACCACAAGAACTTCATTGGTGGTCTTAACCTTTCCCTTTAAGTTCTCTTCAGCAGTTTTTAGCATCCCATGCAATTCGTCAATGGACTTCTCCATATTATGCATGTTGTAGTTAAGAATGAACTGATCATATTCATCAGTCAAAGATGCTAGAATAAGATCAGTTGACAATTCTTGACTAACCGGTGCACCTAATTTCTCAAGATGATGAATGTAACTCTTCATCTTGAGGACATGAGCACTCACGGGTGTGTTAGGAGTCATCTTGCATGAATTCAATGCCTTAGTGGTTCGAAACCTCTCTTGGCGTGCTTGCTCTTGAAACATAGCTTTTAGTTGAGCAAGCATGTCATAGGCTTCCATTTCCTCTAAGTCCTTCTGAAGGTCAGAGATCATGGGGCCTAACATAAGGCATGACACATCCGTAGAGTCATTGATATGCTTCATGTAAGCATCCTTTTGAGCCTTAGGTGCATTTGCTGGTGGTTCCTCAGGGATGGGCTCTTCTAAGACATAAAGCTTTCTTTCTTGTTTGAGAACAATTCTCAAGTTCCTATACCAATCTAGGAAATTTGTTCCATTAAGCTTTTCTTTCTCTAAGATAGATCGCATAGAAAGGTTTGTGGATGGAGTAGCCATAATCTACAAAAATATGCAATAAGGGTCAACATTCATATATTATAAGGTATTAGCTCCCACTCAAATAAATAAACCTCAATTGAAAAATGGGAGATACAAGATCCATATTTCACTAAGTCCTAAGAAAGCTTTGGCTTAACACTCAAAACTTAGTTATTTAGGTAGAAAACTCTTTTCAATTACATCACATGTAACTCTTGATGGGCTTATGTTAAAATACATCTTATGTACTGCATGTATGTAAAAACCCAATTTTATGCCCTAAGCCCAAAATCGTTTTGATAGCTTAGTCAAGTTTAACCATACTTTACCTATGAATAGCACCATTATTCAAATGTCTTCCCTAGATGATCCTACATGCCTTGCTTTGGCAAAAACCCACATAAAGATAAGCTAGAGATAAACATTGGTAAAGATTTATGGAAGGCATATAAACTTGAAATTATGAAGAGGGTCGTTCTTAGTACATTATGAAGACTACTAATCCTATTAGTAAGGGTGTTTGTACTATGCTATTTCTAATCCTATACTACAACATACTTGAGTATATATATATTAGAAGTATAGAATAGTAACTTACACATGAATATAAATATTAAAAAAATATAAATAAACACATGTAACATCACCCAGAATATATAACACATAACGAACAATCAAGCGTAGGGGAAGCAGCCCCTTGCTGGGCTTGTCAGTCGACTGGAAGAGATGATAGTCGATTAGACGACTTGTGCTAGTCGACTGGAACCAATACCATTCGACTGGAAAAAACTTTTTTGCTGAAACACTCATCTCCGCTCTCCGATCAATCGACTGGAACACTTCTAGTCGACTGAAAGAGCTTGTAGTCGACTGGTCGACTTGTGCCAGTCGACTGGAACCAATCTCAGTCGACTAGAACGAACGTTTCGCTGAAACGCTCATCTTCGCTCTCTAATCAGTCGACTGGAACACATCTAGACGACTGGAAGAGATGCTAGTCGACTGGTCGACCTGTGCCAGTCAACTAGAACCAATCTCAGTCAACTGGAACACTTCTAGTTGACTGGAAAAGATGCTAGTCGATCGGTCGACTGCGCGATCATTGGAACCAATCTCAGTCGACTGGAACACTTCTAGTCGACTGGAAGAGATGCTAGTCGACTGGTCGACCTGTGCCAATCGACTGGAACCAATCTCAGTCGACTGGAACGAACGTTTTCACTAAAACACTCATCTCCGTTCTCTAATCTATCGACTGGAACGCTTCTAGTCGACTGGAAGAGATGATAGTCGACTGGAGTATCCTTTTCCAGCACGGATACTTGCGGTTTCCTATTCCACATCCATGTCTTACATGGTGGAAACCCTAGTAGCCACCACCTGTCGATCAAACCCTTCATGCTTGTCATATATTCTCATCAGTACCAAGATAATCAACAAATCCGAAAACAATATGCATGAAATAGAAAACACTTTCGTATCATGCAACCAAAAAAACGTGAGCACATGTAATCAAAACATGCATATTTTTATCTCTACAAAATCCAAATCCGTAAACACATGTAATCCAAACATCTATATATTTTTGATTATACAGAAGCCAAAATCGTCAACACATGTAATCAAAAACACGTATATTAACGATTTTACAGAAGAACCTGGCTCTAATACCACTGTTGGATCGCATACGGTCTGAGTATTCAAAATACGCTGCGGAAAAGACCATACAAAAACATCACGTATAATCGAAAACACGAAAGATTAACGAAAATACCTTATTTTCGTGGGTGGATTGCTTCTTTTTCAGATTCCAAGACACTGCAAATCGCTAATGTCCTCTACCGGTATCCACACGAGCATGCACGATCCGAGCTGCGGCTGTAGTGTGCTAGCACGTCCTGAAAACACTTTCTGAACGCCGCACGATCTTCCTCTTGGATGGCGGCTAGGGTTTAAATCTCTTCTTCCTTCGACCTAATGAGACCTAAGCTTCTATTTATAGAGAAACCTAATCCCATTTAGGCCCCATTAAGTTTCGCCCATTATATCATATATAATAAAAGCCCGACAACTTAATTTAATCTAACCAATAAATATATCTAAATATATTTATTCAACACCTAATAAATTAGGCCCAAGAGAATAAACCAGATCACATTTGTTGGAGTTATGTAAATATAGTGCCCTAGAAAGCAAGTGTATTTACATGTAACTTTATCTTCTTGATTCTGATTTTGTAATGAAAATATTTATTATTAATAAAACAAAAGAGTTTGGTTTTATCTGTATGAGCATTATATATCTGGTCATAAGGTACCAAGATTCATTTGTAAGTAATATACATATACATAGAGATGTATGGGAAACATGTATATTATTAGAATCAATTAATTGATTTCTGATTGAATAATCAAGTTGGTCGTTTGATTATGGTTTAGGCGTAGTGTTGCGATTTATCTCCATATAAGTAAAGGAGTTTACTTAAAGGGAATGATGAGTTTCATATCATGATAGTAGTAGACTATCGATAATGGCACTATTAAATGAATTGAATCAAGTATGTTTTAAATAATAAAGTGGGTCGTTACTTTAATCTTAAAACATACAACTTAAGCATTCGCTTATTATGAACCACAATCTTGATGAGTGGTGAACTCATATGTGTTTCATTATAATTCTTGATATGATCGGAATGGATTTTACAGGTATTAATCCGATTGTGCGCATGTTGGAATTATTAATTGAAACATGTATCGTGGAACATTCACTCAAATAAAGAGTTTATAGTGTTATCATCTCTTACAGATGTTTTAAGGAGATTTGGTGATTAAACTGGCGCCAGTAGTTTGATGGACTAGCTACCCATCAAGTCTTAACACTAAGATGAGATCTTATGTGTTAATCACCATATAAAGTAAAATGAGAGATCTAGAAGGAAAAACCAACATAAGGGTAAAACGGTAATTTTACCCTTTGTTGTGCGGATGGCTATAATAAGGTTCTAAATAGGGTTTGCAATTGGACATATTCTCATAATATTTAATAATTCAAGAGTTCAACTAATTGTCTTTAGTGGAATGACATTTAGTTAATAAGCTAGAATTAATTCCAATGAGATTGAATTATTTCTGGGCTTATTGGAGCTTGAATTATCAAAGTCAATAAGATTCCCCACTTGGCTTTAAGGAAGGTTATCAAGCTAAGTAAGAAGTAGTTTGGAGGCTTTAGAAGTCCATAATTGAATGATGGGCTTATACTAATTAATGGTTAATTGGAAGCCCATATGTTCATTTAGAAATGGGCTTGTTTTGGTTTAATGTAATTGATTAGATTAATTATATTAAAACAATTTTTTTAAATGGAGAAGAAGCAATTTCGAAATTGTGTTAGGTTAGATGTGTAACCACACATTTGACATTAAAATACTAAATAAAGATGGTCTTTATTATGGTTCATCATTATTAAGCGGAGTTATGAACTTACCATTAAATGGTTTAATGGTTGGCTTTTAATGTTGGCATGTAACCTATTTGCATTCATTAGATTAAAGATGAAAGATGTGCATTAGATGGACCATCTTCCTTCTTTCTTCTTGCCAAAACCGAAATGGGTATTCAATTATAGGTTATGGTCTTTTCAAATAGCCATTTTAAAGATAAATGAAGTAAGTCTCATTTATTGGCTATTTGATGAGTGATTAATGTAAGAAGTGATGCATTGGATGCCTCTCACTCTTTCCATTCATGCATTTTTCGAAATTGAGATGTAAGAAATGGTTCTTGCATGGTTTTTAGACATTCTCTCCTTTCATGCAAGGTAGAACCGAAATTCCTAAGTGAAAGAATTGAAAGAGTTTTAATTTTGGTTCTTCTTCTTCTAAGAAAATCTCCTCCAAATATTTCTTCTCCTTTCCCACCAAAGGATTTTGTTAACCTAGTTGTCCTTGAAGAAAAAGTAGTAAATCTAATTGGTAGAGGATACTACTACAAGGAAGAAGATAGATTGCTAAAGGAAAAGACTCAAAGGCAAAGGATTTGGATACAAGAAGGAGAGGATAGCACAGCGAGGATTTAAAGCTGTAGCGAAGGAGTCGGTAATTCCTTTTATCTTGTTCTTGGTTTTATTATCCTTATACCATATCATGTATGGATTAGCATGTTGTTTTGGATATATTGCTTCCGCTACAAGATGATTTCTTAAAAAGTTTTGAAATCTATCGTTTCTCCAAACTAAGCATGCTTTCTTTTTCCGATCCAACAATTGGTATCAGAGCCGGTTTTTTCATGCATGATTTCGGTTCCTATATGGTGGATGCATGGGTTGGCAATCTTTTTATGTATACTGCATATTTTTATGTGATAGAAATATATATGGTGTATGTTGCTCTTTTGGTTGTCCATAGAAGTTAAATTTTATCTTGTAAGATTTCTTCATTTGGTTGTAACAAGGAGGGTGGTCTATCATCACCATGTTTCCTCCTTGGTTTCTTTTTTCTATTTTATTTGATTTTGTAATGTACAAATTGATGTACTGATGAAGAAGGAGCAGCCATGGATTGAAGAAATGGAAAGGAAAAATTTTCGGTGTATCTTTTTGTGTTTTGGCATAAGTTTTGTGAAAACTAAGTTGCTGAAATTTTTGTTTCAATGAATCATATTTCAGTTATGATTGGAAAACAAGTGCTGGCTTTTTGTTTCAAAGAATCCAATTTCGGTTTTGCTAAAATACTAAGTGTTGTTTTTTAATTTTCATGAAATGAGTTTCGGTTTTAATAAAACAAGTGCTGGAATTTTTTGTCAAAACAAAGATTTGGTTTTCTAAAAATCTAGTGCTGAATTTTATTTTTCAAAATGACAAAATTCTAATTTCATATATGCCATTACATTTTGTTTACCGAATGGGCCGGATCATGTTAGCGAAGAGTTCGAAGCGGAAGATCCAAGATGAAGAAGCATATTTTGGGCCTAAAAGGCTTGTAATTATTTTATGTTTCTAGGATGGACAATCAAAAGTGGCTTTATTAGTTCATGTGATGAATGGAGAAATGAATGCTTGTAATATGTGATATTATGTGATTGCATGTCATTTAGAAAATTGCCAACCCTAGGCCTTGCCATGCATTCATTATGTATGAGATATATAATGAAACAATATAGGATGGATAATAAATTGCATCTAGACAAGATGGTATTTAAAACTTAAAGCCCAAAAAGATTGAGTGGGAGAGGATGCTCCTGTGAGAGTCCACGGTCTCCAAATGATGGCCCGTTTGCATGTGGTGAAGTGTTACTCCCCATCGGAGGGCATGGATCCTAGATCTTGCATGGTTTGGGTCTCCTTAAGGATAAGTCCACTTAATGATAGCAAATGTGACCTCTCACCGAGGCATGATTTGTAGGTATCTTTAGTTAATGAATCAAATGGTTATACACTCAACATTTTTTATCAATAAACTGCCCACCGTAGCTCTGTTGGTAAAAGTATGGACCAAATTAAGACGCTTCTTAAAAAATTGAGCATGAGATGCTTGGTAGTTTTTTTTGAGTGGGGGGGTCCCAGTTTTTCTTTTAATAGATAAGATAGCCCACCGTCACTTGATACATTATAGATAAGAAAAATAACCGTCAGATAATGTTTTAATTTTTAAGTTTTGTTAAATCTATCATCATGCATACATGCATAATGATTTTATACAAAGTTCCATAAATTGTTGACTAGTATGCTCATGTTTTAATAATTTATATTTTCAGACATAATCAACCACAAAATGAATCCACTCACCCTGCTCTTGACTAATAACAAATTGGAAAATGGAGACAAATTTAATGAATGGAGACATAACCTTGACATTGTTCTTCAATATGAACGTATTTCATGGGTGTTAATTGAAAATGAGCCTACACCTCTAAGTGGAGATGCAACTCCTGAGCAAGTCCAACAACATGAGCGTTGGCAGAATGCTGACAAGACTACTAAGTGTTATATTAAAGCCACGTCAATGGCATGTTGCAAAAGCAAATTGCTTGTATGAAAACTGCTAGTGCAATGGTCCATCACCTACATGAGATGTTTGGTGTGAGGACTAGGTCTGCAAGAGTGAAAGCTATCCAAACCTTTCATAATCTCAGACAGAAACTTGGTGAACCGGTGCGGGATTACATGATGAAGGTAATCTCTGCGGTCACTGAGGCTGAGATGCTTGGGGTAGATATGGATGCGGACATGCAGATGATTATGATCATCAATAGCTTAAACTCTTCTTTTCAGCAGTTTAAGTTGGACTATGAGCTCAACAGCAAGGATTACACCTTAAGTGAGTTGATGAATACCCTCAAGAGCACGGAGGAAATATTGAATATTAAGGCTCATGGGCCAGAAGCTAATGTAGCTTCTTCTTCTAAGCCCAAGGGTAAGGGCAAGGAAAGAAGAAGGGTCCAATGAAAAGAAGGCCCAAATAGGGTCAAGGCTAAACCCATGAAAAGAAGGCCAAAGAGAACATCAAAGGAAAGTGTTTCCTTTGTGATGAGATGGGCCACTGGAAAAAAACATCCGATCTACCTAGAGTCCCTCAAAAGCAAACAAGGTATGGGCTTCCTAAGTTTGTTAGGAACTAGAAATGTGGCAGATTTATCTACTTCTTGGATATTAGATTCAGGAGCCACTAACCATGTTTGTAATTCTTTGCAGGGTTCCAATGAAGGAAAAGACTTCCTAAAGGCCGTTTCAAGTTAAGATAGCGATGGTTCCTATGTTTCAGCGAGAATCGGTGGGAGTAGTTATCTTGGACTTTCCTAGTGGTCATAGGTTATATTTGGAAGATGTTTATTACATGCCAATGATTGTAAGGAACATGATTTCTATTTTTTGTCTAATAAAATCTGGCTATTCCTTATATTTTGAAAAGGTTGTTTCAATATATAAGAATAAGGATTTTATTTGTGAAGCGATAATTAAACAGGGATTGTTTTTTATAGAACCTATGAAAGGCTCACTAAACACCACAGAATTGATAAAACCAAGACAATCCAATATCTCTAGCATTAATTCAAAGTACATGTGGCATCTAAGGATGAGTCATATCAATCAGAAAAGACTTGACAGGCTAGTAAAAGATGGGATCCTTATGGGCTTTGATAGTGATCCATTACCCACCTGTGAATCTTGTATTGAAGGAAAAATGACAAAAGCCTCATTTCCTTCTAAAGGAAATAGATTTGAATCCACATTGGACATGGTACATACTGATGTGTGTGGGCCCATGAATGTACAAGCTAGAGGAGGTTATGAATATTTCATAACTTTTTTAGATGATTACTCAAGACATGGCTATTTGTATTTGATGCATAAAAAGAGTGAATCTTTTGAAAAGTTCAAAGAATTCAAAGCTGAAGCTGAGAAGCAACTTGGCAAGTCATTAAAGCAGCTTCGATCAGATCGAGGTGGTGAGTATTTATCTGGAGAGTTCCAGCAATATTTAATTGACAATGGAATTGTTTCCAATTTGTCAGCTCCTCGTACACCTCAACATAATGGTGTAGCAGAGAGGAGAAATAAAACTCTATTGGAAATGGTAAGATCAATGATGTCCTATGCTAGCCTTCCAGAATCGTTCTGGGGATATGCCATACAAACGACAACATATCTTCTTAACTTTGCTCCATCCAAATCGGTGCCTAAAACACCTAGGGAGTTGTGGACTGGCCGAGTGCCTTCATTGAGGCACTTGAGGACTTGGGGTTGTCCAGCCCATGTTCTAAAGCCTGAATCCACAAAGATGGAACCAAGGTCAGAAGTATGTTTGTTTGTAGTATATCCTACGGGAACTCGAGGGTACTATTTTTACAGTCCTCATGATAGGAAGGTATTTGTGTCGACAAATGCAAACTTCTTAAAGGAAGAGTTTGTGAGAAATCACAAAGGAAGAAGTGAAGTAGTACTAAAGGAGTTAGCAATTTCATCCAAACCAAGAGTTGTTTTGGATATGACAGAACAAGATGTCGAAATGGATTCAAGAGTTGAATCAGAAGTGCAACCTGAACATCAAGATGTGCCTAGACGTAGTGGGAGGGTTGTGAGACAACCAGATAGGTATCTGGGTTTAGGAGAAGGCTTAATTGCCATCTCAGACCAAGAAAAAACAGATCCCGTTACGTATACACAGGCTATTAATGATGTTGATGCAGGAAAATGGCTCAAGGCAATGGAATCAGAAATAGATTCTATGTATACTAATGAAGTCTGGGTCCTTATAGATCTACCACCAGGTCTAAAAACCATAGGGTGTAAATGGATCTACAAAAGGAAAAGGGGATCGGATGGAAAGGTAGAGACCTTTAAAGCTAGATTGGTAGCTAAAGGCTACACTCAAAAGGAGGGTATAGACTACGAGGAGACTTTTTCTCCGGTTTCCATGCTTAAGTCCATCAGGAGTTCTTTTGGCCATAGCAGCCTATTTCGATTATGAAATATGGCAAATGGATGTCAAGACCGCATTTTGAATGGAGATCTTGAGGAGACCATTTATATGGCCCAACCGTATGATTCATTGAGCTAGGTAATGAGCATAAGGTTTGTAAGTTGCAAAGGTCCATTTATGGACTTAAGCAAGCATCTAGGTCTTGGAACATTAGGTTTGATAAGGCTATCAAAACCTATGGGTTCATACAAAACCTAGATGAGCCTTGTGTTTACAAAAGAATACAAGAAAGGTAAGGTTACTTTCCTAATCACGTATGTTGA
This sequence comes from Erythroxylum novogranatense, assembly GCA_029891385.1. Classification (NCBI taxonomy): domain Eukaryota; kingdom Viridiplantae; phylum Streptophyta; class Magnoliopsida; order Malpighiales; family Erythroxylaceae; genus Erythroxylum; species Erythroxylum novogranatense. The sequence continues at coordinate 49,971,223 of CM057235.1, read as the reverse complement.
TGACATTACGCTCATTGGGAATGATGTGGGAATGTTATCTGCGGTTAAGGATGGCTGAATGAGCAGTTTTCAATGAAGGATTTGGGAGAGGCTACCTATGTTCTAGGATCAAACTTATAAGGGATCGTAAGAACAAGAAGATAGTTTTGTCTCAACTAACCTACATTGAGAATATGCTCAATAAGTTCGCCATGCAAGATTCCAAGAGGGTTTCACTCCTACTAGACATGGAATCAAACTTTCAAAGGAACAAGCACCTAAAACCCAAGAGGAGGTTGAACGTATGCGTAACATTCCATATGCTTGGCGGTTGGTAGTTTGATGTATGCAATGTGTGCACTAGACCGGATATCATCATATGCAGTGGGACTAGTAAGCGATTTGATCTAATCCAGAATGGAACATTGATTTGCGGTTAAGTGTATACTTAAGTATCTTCGTAGGACGAAGAACTGAATGCTTGTTTACTCTGGAAGTAATCTTATTCCGACGGGATATACGGATTCGATTTCCAATCGATGTTGATTCAAGGAAATCAACTTCTGGTTCTATATTTACTTTAGGAGGTGGAGCCATAGTTTGGAGGAGTGTCAAGCAATCTTGTATTGTTGATTCGACTATGGACGCCGAGTATGTTGCTACTTGTGAAGCAGCAAAGGAAGCGATCGCTCGGAAGTTCCTAAATGATTTGGAGGTAGTTCCAGAGGCAGAAAAAGCCATTACACTTTATTGTGATAATAGTGGGGCAGTGGCTAATTCTAAAGAACCTCGGAACCACAAAGCTGCCAAACACATTGAGCAAAAGTATCATCTCATAAGGGAGATAATACAACGTGGATAAGTGGATGTGGTAAAGATTCCTACAGGGCAAAACCTTCCTGATTCGTTCACAAAGACATTAACTCAAAAGAGTTTTGAGGGTCACCTAGAAGGGATGGGAATGAAGGATATGTCAAACTTGCTTTAGGGCAAGTGGGAGATTGTTGGAGTTATGTAAATATAGTGCCTCGAAAGCAAGTGTATTTACATGTAACTTTATCTTCTTGATTCTGAGCTTTGTAATGAAAATATTTATTATTAATAAAACAAAAGAGTTTGGTTTTATCTGTATGAGCATTATATATCTGGTCATAAGGTACCAAGATTCATTTGTAAGTAATATACATATACATAGAGATGTATGGGAAACATGTATATTATTAGAATCTGAATTAATTGATTCACAGTTGAATAATCAAGTTGGTCGTTTGATTATGGTTTAGACTGTAGTGTTGCGATTTATCTCCATATAAGTAAAGGAGTTTACTTAAAGGGAATGATGAGTTTCATATCATGATAGCAGTATACTATCGATAATGGCACTATTAAATGAATCTGGAATCAAGTATGTTTTAAATAATAAAGTGGGTCGTTACTTTAATCTTAAAACATACAACTTAAGCATTCGCTTATTATGAACCACAATCTTGATGAGTGGTGAACTCATATGTGTTTCATTATAATTCTTGATATGATCAGAATGGATTTTTACAGGTATTAATCCGAAAGGTTCGCATGTTGGAATTATTAATTGAAACATGTATCGTGGAACATTCACTCAAATAAAGAGTTTATAGTGTTATCATCTCTTCTAGATGTTTTAAGGAGATTTGGTGATTAAACTGGCGCCAGTAGTTTGATGGACTAGCTACCCATCAAGTCTTAACACTAAGATGAGATCTTATGTGTTAATCACCATATAAAGTAAAATGAGAGATCTAGAAGGAAAAACCAACATAAGGGCAAAACGATAATTTTACCCTTTGTTGTACTGATGGCTATAATAAGGTTCTAAATAAGGTTTGTAATTGGACATATTCTCATAATATTTAATAATTTAAAAGTTCAACTAATTGTCTTTAGTGGAATGACATTTAGTTAATAAGCTAGAATTAATTCCAATGAGATTGAATTATTTCTGGGCTTATTGGAGCTTGAATTATCAAAGTCCAATAAGATTCTCCACTTGGCTTTAAGGAAGATTATCAAGCTAAGTAAGTAGTTTGGAGGCTTTAGAAGTCCATAATTGAATGATGGGCTTATACTAATTAATGGTTAATTGGAAGCCCATATATTCATTTAGAAATGGGCTTGTTTTGGTTTAATGTAATTGATTAGATTAATTATATTAAAACAATTTTTTTTAAAATGGAGAAGAAGCAATTTCAAAATTGTGTTAGGTTAGATGTGTAACCACACATTTGACATTAAAATACTAAATAAAGATGGTCTTTATTATGGTTCATCATTATTAAATGGAGTTATGAACTTACCATTAAATGGTTTAATGGTTGGCTTTTAATGTTGGCATGTAACCTATTTGCATTCATTAGATTAAAGATGAAAGATGTGAATTAGATGGACCATCTTCCTTCTTTCTTCTTGCCAAAACCGAAATGGGTATTCAATTATAGGTTATGGTCTTTTCAAATAGCCATTTTAAAGATAAATGAAGTAAGTCTCATTTATTGGCTATTTGATGAGTGATTAATGTAAGTGATGCATTGGATGCCTCTCACTCTTTCCATTCATGCATTTTCGAAATTGAGATGTAAGAAATGGTTCTTGCATGGTTTTAGACATTCTCTCCTTTCATGCAAGGTAGAACCGAAATTCCTAAGTGAAAGAATTGAAAGAGTTTCAATTTTGGTTCTTCTTCTTCTAAGAAAATCTCCTCCAAATATTTCTTCTCCTTTCCCACCAAAAGATTTTGTTAACCTAGTTGTCCTTGAAGAACAAGTGGTAAATCTAATTGGTAGAGGATACTACTACAAGGAAGAAGATAGATTACTAAAGGAAAAGACTCAAAGGCAAAGGATTTAGATACAAGAAGGAGAGGATAGCGCAGCGAGGATTTAAAGCTGTAGCGAAGGAGTCGGTAATTCCTTTTATCTTGTTCTTGGTTTTATTATCCTTATACCATATCATGTATGGATTAGCATGTTGATTTGGATATATTGCTTCCACTGCAAGATGATTTCTTAAAAAGTTTTGAAATCTATCGTTTCTCCAAACTAAGCATGCTTTCTTTTTCCGATCCAACAACATTACTCTTTGTGTGCGACCCTGTAGGCTCCTTTGATGTTGGCAATGGGCTTGATCACACTTCAAGGCCCATAAGTCATAAGCGGCCTCTAGCAAGACATTATGACAACCCAAATCAAATGAGGATCGATAATCCGATTTAACCTGTAACTATGGTTATAGGCTCAGTCCTTTTGTAACACGATATCAAGATTAATCACAAGGCATGGTACATGTCAACCTTTGATTAATCATAGTTTCTTGATCCCCAAGTTGACTGATTATAACAAATGACATTTGATGACTCTTCATCAATTCATTTGAGTACGGCCATGCATTTCTTCAGTCACACTTGTCAAGAGGCCCAAATGATATCTCTCTCATTTAAGAGAGGTACAAATCCCATCTACGTCATTCACATCCCTCCGCATGATTCATTTAGTGTCCAACATAAGACTATTTGTTATTCGGTTAAAATAACTTAGTCTAATATCAAAACACTAAATTCCTCATGTAGGGAACCATGATGACTTCAGGTCAAAGGACTAAAGTCAAACCATATAAAGAATCACTAATGACATGAAACCATGTAGTATTCTTTATGTGGGTCCGTCCAATATATGTTCTCTAACATATATCTATGTTTCTGATTCGATATCTCATATCTATGATCAGTAAAACGTGATCATCAATTAGAACACATGCTAGTCTTAATTCATTATTGTTCCATCAATAATGATCGACCAGGGACAGTCTAGAATAGTGTTATAACGCTTATGGTTTTACTATCAAGTCACATACTTGATGACATAAGTCTAATACTATTCATGGAATGTAAATCACATTACATAAACGAAATACATGCATATATAAAGGAATACCTCATAATATATTATTAACAAGTCATAATGTTAATACATGAATCGCAAATATCCATTGGCCTAGGGCACACTACTAACAATCTCCCACTTGCACTAGGCCTAATCGGTCAGATATCTAATACCCATAGACCTCGTATGACTCTCATGTTTAGACTGTGGAAGAGGCTTAGTAAGTGGATCGGCAATGTTGTCATCTGTGCCCACTTTGCATATCTTCACGTCTCCTCTCCCAATGATCTCTCTAATCAGATGGAAACATCTGAGTATGTGTTTGGATCTATGATGTGAGTTTGGTTCCTTAGCCTGTGTTATAGCCCCATTATTAATACAATAAAGGTCTATAGGACTTGCAATGCTAGGAACAACTCCAAGCTCAGTAATGAACTTCCTGATCCATACAGCTTCCTTAGCTGCATCCGAGGTAGCAATGTACTCAACTTCAGTTGTAGAATCAGCAATAATGTCTTGCTTTGAACTTTTCCAGCTCACTGCACCTCCATTAAAACAGAACACAAAACCTGATTGCGATCTAAAATCATCTATGTCAGATTGAAAACCAGCATCAGTGTAACCATTTACAACGAGCTCTCCTTCAAGTCCTCCATAGACTAGGAACATATCCTTAGTTCTTCTCAAGTACTTGAGGATATTCTTAACTGCTATCCAGTGACTCTCACCATAATTAGATTGGTATCTACTTGTTATGCTCAAAGAATATGAGACATCTGGTCGAGTACATAACATGGCATACATGATAGATCCAATTGTTGATGCATATGGAATCTTACTCATGCGCTCAAGCTCTTTACCTAAAGTAGGACAATCCTTCTTAGAAAGCTTGATTCCATGTGACATAGGCAAGAATCCTCTCTTGGAATCTTGCATACTGAACCTTTTCAGTATCTTATCTATGTATGTACTCTGACTTAGGCCTATAAGCTTTCTTGATCTATCTCTATAGATCTTAATGCCTAAAACATAGGCAGGCTCACCTAAGTCTTTCATTGAGAAACGTTTCCTTAACCAAATCTTGACACTCTGTAAGGTTGGAATATCGTTTCCAATGAGCGATATGTCATCAACATATAAAGCTAAAAGACAACAAGTACTCCACTAACCTTTTTGTAAACACAAGGTTCATCTTCATTCTTGATGAATCCAAACTCTTTGACAACTTCATCAAAACGAAGATTCCAGCTTCTTGATGCTTGCTTCAATCCATAAATGGATCTTTGAAGCTTGCACACCTTTCCCGAATTCTTAGGATGGACAAAACCCTCAGGCTGTATCATATATACATCCTCAAGTAAGTTTCCATTAAGGAAAGCCGTTTTGACATCCATTTGCCATATCTCATAATCATAGTATGCAGCTATGGCAATAAGAATTCTAATGGATTTGATCATGACCACTGGAGAAAATGTCTTATCATAATCAATTCCATGAACTTGTCGATAACCTTTAGCAACAAGTCTTGCTTTATAAGTGTGCACATTTCCATCCACGTCGAGTTTCTTTTTGAAAACCCATTTTCATCCAATGGTCTTCAAGCAATCAGACAGATCAATCAAAGTCCAAACTTGATTGTCATACATGGATTGCATCTCTGCTTTCATGGCCTCTAACCATTTAGCAGATTCTGGACTTTCCATAGCTTCTTGATAGGTTGTGGGCTCATTATGATCAATGAGCATCACATTTTCATCATCGATGTAGAAATCCATATCTCTCGGGCTCATGACGAATCCTATCGGATCTACGTAGGCCTTGTGTTGTTGAAGGCTGCTCATCAACAGCTTGTGAGCTCGCTTCAATCTCCTTTTCAGGCTCAATGTCATTTTGTGAAACTTGAATTTCTTCAAGTTGCACTTTACTCCCACTGTTTCCTTTGGAAACAAATTCCTTCTCTAAGAAGAAACCATTTCGAGCAACAAACACTTTGTTCTCTGATGGGATGTAAAAGTAATATCCTTTAGTTTCCTTAGGATATCCCACAAAATAACATTTTTCAGATTTGGGTGCCAACTTGTCAGCAATTGGACACTTCACATAAGCCTCAAAACCCTAAAGCTTTAGAAAAGATAAATTGGGACGCTTCCCAGTCCATATCTCATATGGTGTCTTTTCTACAGCCTTTGAAGGAATACGGTTCAATATGAATGCTGCTGTTTCTAAAGCGTAGCCCCAGAAGTATTTTGGAAGATCAGTTTGACTCATCATTGATCGAACCATATCTAATAGAGTTCGGTTTCTCCTTTCAGAAACACCATTTGATTGAGGAGTTCCTGGAGGAGTCAATTGTGAAACGATTCCACAATCCTTAAGATAATCATCAAACTCTAGGCTTAAATATTCACCTCCTCGATCAGATCGAAGGATTTTAATATTCCTACTAAGCTGATTTTGTACTTCATTCTTATACTCTTTGAACTTTTCAAAAGATTCAGATTTGTACTTTATTAAATAGACATACCCATATCTACTGAAGTCATCTGTAAAAGTAATGAAATACAAATAACCTCCTCTCGCTGATATGCTAAAAGGTCCGCATACATCGGTATGTATAAGGACCAACAACTCATTGGCCCTTTCCCCTTTACCTGTGAAGGGGGCCTTTGTCATCTTACCCAGTAAACAAGAATCACATGTTTCAAAAGATTCAAAAGAATCAATGAATCCATCTTGATGGAGTTTTGAAATGCGTTTACATGGCCTAAACGACAATGCCAGAGATAGGTTGGGTTCAAATTGTTAGATTTAAACTTCTTGGTATTTATGTTATAGATGGGCTCATTTGTAACAAACTCAGTGTCTAGAGTATAAATGCCATTTAATTGACGCGCAATGCCATATAAAATGTCATTCTTATAAATGGAAATACTTCTATTCTCAATAGAAAATTTAAATCCATCATTCTCTAAACAAGCAAAAGAAATAATTTTCCTACTCATAGTGGGTACATAATAACAATTCTTGAGTTCCAAAATGAGTCCAGTAGGCAAAATAAGATCATAAGTCGCTACGGATAAAGCAGCAACTCTTGCTCCATTTCCCACGCGCAGGTCGATCTCACCAGACATCAATCTTCTAGTCCTTCTTAGACTCTGTACATTAGTACAAATGTGAGTTGCAGCTCCGGTATCTAATACCCAAGATGCAAAAGGAGTAAAATTGATTTCTATAACAAACATACCTGAAGAAGTAGTCGCACCATTCTTCTTCTCTTTCAACTCTTCCAAATAGAGTTTGCAGTTCCTTTTCCAAAGACCAGGTTCATTGCAATGAAAGCAAACTCCCTCCTTGGGTGCCTTAGTCTTAGCTTTAGGCTTGGGCTTGGGCTTGGACTTGGACTTGGGTACTTTACCTTTTTTCTTTTTTGTGCCTTCTTCTTGAAAGGTTTTCCCTTTTGAACCACAAGAACTTCATTGGTGGTCTTAACCTTTCCCTTTAAGTTCTCTTCAACAGTTTTTAGCATCCCATGCAATTCGTCAATGGACTTCTCCATATTATGCATGTTGTAGTTAAGAATGAACTGATCATATTCATCAGTCAAAGATGCTAGAATAAGATCAGTTGACAATTCTTGACTAACAGGTGCACCTAATTTCTCAAGATGATGAATGTAACTCTTCATCTTGAGAACATGAGCACTCACGGGTGTGTTAGGAGTCATCTTGCATGAATTCAATGCCTTAGTTGTTCTAAACCTCTCTTGGCGTGCTTGCTCTTGAAACATAGCTTTTAGTTGAGCAAGCATGTCATAGGCTTCCATTTCCTCTAAGTCCTTCTGAAGGTCAGAGATCATGGGGCCTAACATAAGGCATGACACATCTGTAGAGTCATTGATATGCTTCATGTAAGCATCCTTTTGAGCCTTAGGTGCATTTGCTGGTGGTTCCTCAGGGATGGGCTCTTCTAAGACATAAAGCTTTCTTTCTTGTTTGAGAACAATTCTCAAGTTCCTATACCAATCTAGGAAATTTGTTCCATTAAGCTTTTCTTTCTCTAAGATAGATCGCATAGAAAGGTTTGTGGATGGAGTAGCCATAATCTACAAAAATATGCAATAAGGGTCAACATTCATATATTATACGGTATTAGCTCCCACTCAAATAAATAAACCTCAATTGAAAAATGGGAGATACAAGATCCATATTTCACTAAGTCCTAAGAAAGCTTTGGCTTAACACTCAAAACTTAGTTATTTAGGTAGAAAACTCTTTTCAATTACATCACATGTAACTCTTGATGGGCTTATGTTAAAATACATCTTATGTACTGCATGTATGTAAAAACCCAATTTTATGCCCTAAGCCTAAAATCGTTTTGATAGCTTAGTCAAGTTTAACCATACTTTACCTATGAATAGCACCATTATTCAAATGTCTTCCCTAGATGATCCCTACATGCCTTGCTTTGGCAAAAACCCACATAAAGATAAGCTAGAGATAAACATTGGTAAAGATTTATGGAAGGCATATAAACTTGAAATTATGAAGAGGGTCGTTCTTAGTACATTATGAAGACTACTAATCCTATTAGTAAGGGTGTTTGTACTATGCTATTTCTAATCCTATACTACAACATACTTGAGTATATATATATTAGAAGTATAGAATAGTAACTTACACATGAATATAAATATTCAAAAAATATAAATAAACACATGTAACATCACCCAGAATATATAACACATAACGAACAATCAAGCGTAGGGGAAGCAGCCCCTTGCTGGGCTTGTCAGTCGACTGGAAGAGATGATAGTCGATTAGTCGACTTGTGCTAGTCGACTGGAAAAAAAGTTTTTGCTGAAACACTCATCTCCGCTCTCCGATCAATCGACTGGAACACTTCTAGTCGACTGGAAGAGCTTGTAGTCGACTGGTCGACTTGTGCCAGTCGACTGGAACCAATCTCAGTCGACAAGAACGAACGTTTCGCTAAAACGCTCATCTTCGCTCTCTAATCAGTCGACTGGAACACATCTAGACGACTGGAAGAGATGCTAGTCGACTGGTCGACCTGTGCCAGTCAACTAGAACCAATCTCAGTCAACTGGAACACTTCTAGTCGACTAGAAAAGATGCTAGTCGACTGGTCGACCTGTGCCAGTCGACTGGAACCAATCTCAGTCGACTGGAACACTTCTAGTCGACTGGAAGAGATGCTAGTCGACTGGTCGACCTGTGCCAATCGACTGGAACCAATCTCAGTCGACTGGAACGAACGTTTTCGCTAAAACACTCATCTTCGTTCTCTGATCTATCGACTGGAACGCTTCTAGTCAACTGGAAGAGATGATAGTCGACTGGAGTATCCTTTTCCAGCACGGATACTTGCGGTTTCCTATTCCACATCCATGTCTTACATGGTGGAAACCCCAGTAGCCACCACCTGTCGATCAAACCCTTCATGCTTGTCATATATTCTCATCAGTACCAAGATAATCAACAAATCCGAAAACAATATGCATGAAATAGAAAACACTTTCGTATCATGCAACCAAAAAAACGTGAGCACATGTAATCAAAACATGCATATTTTTATCTCTACAAAATCCAAATCCGTAAACACATGTAATCCAAACATCTATATATTTTTGATTATACAGAAGCCAAAATCGTCAACACATGTAATCAAAAACACGTATATTAACGATTTTACAGAAGAACCTGGCTCTAATACCACTGTTGGATCGCATACGGTCCGAGTATTCACAATATGCTGCGGAAAAGACCATACAAAAACATCACGTATAATCGAAAACACGAAAGATTAACGAAAATACCTTATTTTCGTGGGTGGATTGCTTCTTTTTCAGATTCCAAGACACTGCAAATCGCTAATGTCCTCTACCGGTATCCACACGAGCATGCACAATCCGAGCTGCCGCTGTAGTGTGCTAGCACGTCCTGAAAACACTTTCTGAACACCGCATGATCTTCCTCTTGAATGGCGGCTAGGGTTTCGTCTCTTCTTCCTTCGACCTAATGAGACCTAAGCTTCTCTATTTATAGAGAAACCCTAATCCCATTTAGGCCCCATTAAGTTTCGGCCCATTATATCATATATAATAAAAGCCCGACAACTTAATTTAATCTAGCCCAATAAATATATCTAAATATATTTATTCAACACCTAATAAATTAGGCCCAAGAGAATAAGCCCAGATCACATTTGTTGGAGTTATGTAAATATAGTGCCCTAGAAAGCAAGTGTATTTACATGTAACTTTATCTTCTTCAGTTACAGTTTTGTAATGAAAATATTTATTATTAATAAAACAAAAGAGTTTGGTTTTATCTGTATGAGCATTATATATCTGGTCATAAGGTACCAAGATTCATTTGTAAGTAATATACATATACATAGAGATGTATGGGAAACATGTATATTATTAGAATCAATTAATTGATTCACAGTTGAATAATCAAGTTGGTCGTTTGATTATGGTTTTAGATCGTAGTGTTGCGATTTATCTCCATATAAGTAAAGGAGTTTACTTAAAGGGAATGATGAGTTTCATATCATGATAGTAGTAGACTATCGATAATGGCACTATTAAATGAATCTGGAATCAAGTATGTTTTTAATAATAAAGTGGGTCGTTACTTTAATCTTAAAACATACAACTTAAGCATTCGCTTATTATGAACCACAATCTTGATGAGTGGTGAACTCATATGTGTTTCGTTATAATTCTTGATATGATCGGAATGGATTTTACAGGGTATTAATCCAGTGTCTGCATGTTGGAATTATTAATTGAAACATGTATCAGGGAACATTCACTCAAATAAAGAGTTTATAGTGTTATCATCTCTTCTAGATGTTTTAAGGAGATTTGGTGATTAAGCTGGCGCTTGAGTTTGATGGACTAGCTACCATCAAGTCTTAACACTAAGATGAGATCTTATGTGTTAATCACCATATAAAGTAAAATGAGAGATCTAGAAGGAAAAACCAACATAAGGGTAAAACGGTAATTTTACCCTTTATTATGCGGATGGCTATAATAAGGTTCTAAATAGGGTTTGCAATTGGACATATTCTCATAATATTTAATAATTCAAGAGTTCAACTAATTGTCTTTAGTGGAATGACATTTAGTTAATAAGCTAGAATTAATTCCAATGAGATTGAATTATTTCTGGGCTTATTGGAGCTTGAATTATCAAAGTCCAATAAGATTCCGCACTTGGCTTTAAGGAAGGTTATCAAGCTAAGTAAGAAGTAGTTTGGAGGCTTTAGAAGTCCATAATTGAATGATGGGCTTATACTAATTAATGGTTAATTGGAAGCCCATATGTTCATTTAGAAATGGGCTTGTTTTGGTTTAATGTAATTGATTAGATTAATTATATTAAAACAATTTTTTTTTAAATGAAGAAGAAGTAATTTCGAAATTGTGTTAGGTTAGATGTGTAACCACACATTTGACATTAAAATACTAAATAAAGATGGTCTTTATTATGGTTCATCATTATTAAATGGAGTTATGAACTTACCATTAAATGGTTTAATGGTTGGCTTTTAATGTTGGCATGTAACCTATTTGCATTCATTAGATTAAAGACGAAAGATGTGCATTAGATGGACCATCTTCCTTCTTTCTTCTTGCCAAAACCGAAATGGGTATTCAATTATAGGTTATGGTCTTTTCAAATAGCCATTTTAAAGATAAATGAAGTAAGTCTCATTTATTGGCTATTTGATGAGTGATTAATGTAAGTGATGCATTGGATGCCTCTCACTCTTTCCATTCATGCTTTTTCGAAATTGAGATGTAAGAAATGGTTCTTGCATGGTTTTTAGACATTCTCTCCTTTCATGCAAGGTAGAACCGAAATTCCTAAGTGAAAGAATTGAAAGAGTTTCAATTTTGGTTCTTCTTCTTCTAAGAAAATCTCCTCCAAATATTTCTTCTCCTTTCCCACCAAAGGATTTTTTTAACCTAGTTGTCCTTGAAAAACAAGTGGTAAATCTAATTGGTTGAGGATACTACAACAAGGAAGAAGATAGATTGCTAAAGGAAAAGACTCAAAGGCAAAGGATTTGGATACAAGAAGGAGAGGATAGCGCAGCGAGGATTTAAAGTTGTAGCGAAGGAGTCGGTAATTCCTTTTATCTTGTTCTTGGTTTTATTATCCTTATACCATATCATGTATGGATTAGCATGTTGTTTTGGATATATTGCTTCCGCTGCAAGATGATTTCTTAAAAAGTTTTGAAATCTATCGTTTCTCCAAACTAAGCATGCTTTCTTTTTCCGATCTAACAACATTACTCTTTGTGTGCGACCCTGTAGGCTCCTTTGATGTTGGCAATGGGCTTGATCACACTTCAAGGCCCATAAGTCATAAGCGGCCTCTAGCAAGAAATTATGACTACCCAAATCAAATGAGGATCGATAATCCGATTTAACCTGTAACTATGGTTATAGGCTCAGTCCTTTTGTAACACGATATCAAGATTAATCACAAGGCATGGTACATGTCAACCTTTGATTAATCATAGTTTCTTGATCCCCAAGTTGACTGATTATAACAAATGACATTTGATGACTCTTCATCAATTCATTTGAGCACGGCCATGCATTTCTTCAGTCACACTTGTCAAGAAGCCCAAATGATATCTATCTCATTTAAGAGAGGTACAAATCCCATCTACGTCATTCACATCCCTCCGCATGATTCATTTAGTGTCCAACATAAGACTATTTGTTATTCGGTTAAAATAACTTAGTCTAATATCAAAACACTAAATTCCTCATGTAAGGAACCATGATGACTTCAGGTCAAAGGACTAAAGTCAAACTATATAAAGAATCACTAATGACATGAAACCATGTAGTATTCTTTATGTGGGTCCGTCCAATATATGTTCTCTAACATATATCTATGCTTCTGATTCGATATCTCATATCCATGATCAGTAAAACGTGATCATCAATTAGAACACATTCTAGTCTTAATTTATTATTGTTCCACCAATAATGATCGACCAGGGACAGTCTAGAATAGTGTTATAACGCTTATGGTTTTACTATCAAGTCACATACTTGATGACATAAGTCTAATACTATTCATGGAATGTAAATCACATTACATAAACGAAATATATGCATATATAGAGGAATACCTCATAATATATTATTAACAAGTCATAATGTTAATACATGAATCACAAATATCCATTGGCCTAGGGAACACTACTAACAATCTCCCACTTGCACTAGGCCTAATCGGTCAGATATCTAATACCCATAGACCTCGTATGACTCTCATGTTTAGACTGTGGAAGAGGCTTAGTAAGTGGATCGGCAATGTTGTCATCTGTGCCCACTTTGCATATCTTCACGTCTCCTCTCCCAATGATCTCTCTAATCAGATGGAAACGTGTGAGTATGTGTTTGGATCTATGATGTGAGTTTGGTTCCTTAGCCTGTGCTATAGCCCCATTATTATCACAATAAAGGTCTATAGGACTTGCAATGCTAGGAACAACCCAAGCTCGATAATGAACTTCTGATCCATACACTTCCTTAATGCATCCGAAGCGACAATGTACTACTTCGGTTGTAGAATCGACAATGTTGTCTTGCTTTGAACTTTTCCAGCTCACTGCACCTCCATTAAAATAGAACACAAAACTTGATTGCGATCTAAAATCATCTATGTCAGACTGAAAACCAGCATCAGTGTAACCATTTACAACGAGCTCTCCTTCAAGTCCTCTATAGACTAGGAACATTGTAACATCCCATCTCCGATGGGAAGGGTATTTTGGTAAATTGGGACGGGTTAGGAGTATTAAATTATATCTCGGTATGAACATATGTCATGCAGCCTCTATAAATGGTGAGTTTTGCACAGGCATATAGTCATACATGCATTCATGACATATCTCGGCCTAAGTGTCTAATTGTGATCTTTCGTGAAATTGGTGTGATAATGGGAGTTGAAAAATTATTTGGAGTGTGCCATAGAGTGTTTTACATTTTTAGGGATTTATGGGAATTTTTCTGGAATTATTCGGAGAAAATTCCCAGACCGGCAAAATCGCCGGTACATGGCCTAAAAGTGTTTTTGTAGTGAAAGTGTGGTTTTCGTGTTTGAAAAATTATTTGGAGTGGACTATCTTATGTTTTACAATTTTGGGCAATTTAGGTAATTTTCAAAAAAATGATTCGGGAAAATTTCCCGAAAATTTCCGGACCGGATAAATCGCCAAGTGGCGAACCGGTTGCTTTTCGGTATCGAAAATTTTTATCCAATGGCACTATAATATTGGATACATTATTTTGGGATTGAAATTAGGGTTATTGGAGTTGATTGGGGTAAATTTTTTATCTGAATTATAAAAAATTAATATGTTGACTTTTCTTTGGAAACCTTTGACAAATGAAATTTTGACACCAAACACCTTCATTTAATGTCCATTGCTTGATCCTATCGGTTTTCCTTGTTTAAAAGCAAGATAGAACAAGTTGATATGTGTAAAAGATTCATCCGAAAGGCATCCTCTCCCATTTTTGCTTCTCATCATCGTTTTTCTTCTTTAAGGAATTCCTTCCTCTAAAACTCAAGAACTCTTCTTCTTACAACCAAGTTATGTTCTTGCCATGGAGAACCTACACATGTATGGTGTTAGAAGTGAGTGGAGAAGTGGTTGTGGTAGACTAGTAAGGAAAGAATTGAAGAGAATTGAAGGTTGAAAGCTTAAGAAGGTAAGTGTTTAAGTTAGGTTTTAATGATGTTTATGATGCTTAATACATGGAAACAAAGTATGGAAATTGTGTAGGTATGTGCTGCCAAAGTTTGGTTAGTTATATAAGTCAATGTTGTGATTAGTTTGTGGTTGAATTAGTAGTATAAATGGATGCTTAGTGAAGTGTTATTGATATTAGAAGTGATAGGAGTTAGGTTAATGTTGAAAGCTGGAAAATGAATCTTTGACCTATTGGAATGTTTTGATCATAACTAATTGTGTAGGTGAGAAAATGAGGTGAGGTTCATGCCCAATGAAACTTTGGGATGTTATCTACATTTTTGTGTGAAATAGGTGTTGTCAAATTGTAACTCTAATAGGTTGAAATTTGGCATGGAAAGTTACTGTTTTATTGCCTGTGAACAGTAACCGAAACCATACCCTATGAGCTTTGCTGATTTTTCTAAATTAATTGAGATGGAATTAGGGAGAATGGTCTTCATGGAAGTTGTAGCATATTGAGTTAGCTTTCCATTTCCACTGATCTTGCTATTTTTAGAGGTGTATATTGAGAGATATGAACTGTTTACTATGGACTGGTTTTGGGCATGTTGATGAAACCTAGCTTAAGTGTCTGACTTGTGAGTATTCTGCTTGGAAGCAATTTTAGCAATTTTTGTGGACTGAATTGGTGTGAGTGATCTTCTGTAAAGTTGTAGAGGAAGACATTATCTTGAAAATGAGATATGGCATATAATTTTTAGAGGTCAGAGTTGGGAGTTATGATTTTGCAAAAACTGATCCTGCATTAGGTTAGGAATTGCTGATCATGGCAGTAACTTGCATGACAGTTTTGAAATGGTTAGAAATGAAATTGGAAATTGAGTTCTTCATGAAAATTGAATTTTGAGGATTTATCTTTTCAGGGGTATAAAGTTCAGATTTTTCTGACTTGTGTACAGGGAGTTATGCTTGTTATAAGTTTACTGCTCAAATTGAATGATTTCAGGGACAGCAACATTGAGTGAATTAATTGACTTGTTTAGAAATGGAATTTGATTTTGGGTTGTTCATGAAAGTTGTAGATGACATTGTGAACTTATTGAAAATATTTATTTGGTAATTTTTGACTGAGGAAATGAGTAGTTACTGAATTTGCAAAGTACTGCACTGTTTGAGAAGTTTTGTGTAGACAGTAGCTTTGATGGGATATTTGACACCCTTAGGGGTGAAATTGATTTTTATGGTCTTCATGAGAATGGTAGAGCTTTTCATTATCTTTCCAACAAGCTATGGTTTGTATTTTTCTGATTTGTGTGCTAAGAATTATTGTTGTTGGAAATTCGGATGGGAATATGAAAAAAAAGGGTAATGGAATTAAGGCCGGTCACTGTGGCACGCGTCGCCTCGCTAGTGACGGGGTATAAGGCCGCGTCGCTAGGGCGACGCGTCGCCCTAGCGACGCAGCCAATTTAGTCAGCCCCGCTGGGGCGAGACGTCGCCCCCAGCGAGGCTGAACGTTTTTTTTTTTAATTTTATTATTATGTTATTATTATTATTATTTAATTGATAATTTGGGATTTCATACTTCTTTTGTCAATTTCTTTTCCGTCCGACGTCCGATTGACCTGATTCTTGAGGCATCGAATTCGTTGAACATTTAATTTCATTTTGTGAGAAATTGGGAATTTTTGGACGGGAAATTGACGGGGCCCCGGGTAGCGGAGCCTTTAATCACTGTTTTGTTTAATTGGAGACCTATAGAGGTCCGAATTGCGCACCGTTAGCGCCAATAGGTTTCTAATTTTTAGACGGATTTTATTATGGGGAAATTTGGATTTAGGGCCGGAAAATTCATGAACATGCATATTTCACCTACATGTGCACAAATTGCATCTGTAGTGACTCGTTCTTTCTCTGTTTCTTATAGAGGCTCAAGTGGAGCGTCGTCAGACCGACGGGGCGGAAACTTCCCAGCATTAGCTCGAAAGTAATAGGTGAGTAACCTAGTTGGTTTCTCAACCTTATGTGTTTATTAATTATATGCATTGATTGCCATGAGGATGCAAGGATGGATATATGTAATTGATTGTTTTGATTGATTTCGGACCATGGGTGTTCGAAATATTGGATTGTGATATTGAAGTGCAAATGAAAATAAGTGCGTGAGAATGCATTAGTCAATTGGATTGTAAATGTGATAGATTAGTAAATTGGATTGGAAATGTGATAGTGAAACGAAAGGTAAATGCATGGAATGAATACCGGACTGAAAGTCCGAGAACATTGGAAAATGATCAGAAATAGTAATTAATTGGAATTGGAAATAGAAATGAGATAATTGGATATTGGAAAATGTCATGTGCATTCATGCATGGTAAATGATCAGATAATGGCAGTTGTGACCGGTGTCGCCACTGATTTCAGAGCTTTAAGCTCAACGCATAGGGCCTTGTGCCCAACGTATTCCGAGCCTCGGCTCGATGATCAGGGCTATGCCCAACGTTTCGGGACTTTAAGCCCAATGTTTCAGAGCCAATGGCTCAACGTATATGAGCTCAGGCGCACGGTCACAACAACGAAAGAAAATGGAAGAGTCACATGCACACTGCATAAATGAATGTTTAATGTGAATTGTGTGAAAGGCTTATTGCCTTATAAAATATGAAATTGAGTGCCTGTGATTTCTTGTTTATGATATATATACAGTATTGTGTGATTGTGTGGATATGCATGAGTTGGGTGAACCATCGATGATGGTTTCTCACCGAGTTCGCAAACTCACCCAACATTGCATCTATTTTTCAGAAATGGAGAGTACCCGTTGGACACACGGAGTACGTATCTCGCTAGCAAGACAAAGTATCGTGTCGGGATCGGTCGTCTGTGTATTCGCATTCGTGTATTAATTTGGTATTTAGTAGGCCCAATTGTTTTCATGGAATTGTATAGAGTGACTGAGCACTAATGAGTGCTAATAATGATTGAAATTGTTTTATCAGTGAAATGGTATAATCTTTGAAAGTGTTTTGTTATAATTGGGCCAAGTCAATGATTGCTTTGCGCACTCTAATGTTTTTGAAAGAAAAAGATAATGTCATGCGCACTCTAATGTTTTTGAAAGAAAAAAAAATGTCATACGATTTTTGTTAATAAGGTAATGAATGCTCTAGTACGCCACCCTCGCGGGTCACGGGCTCGGATATCACCATGGATATCGGGTTCGGGTCTCGTCGGGAGTGGGGTGCTACAAACATATCCTTAGTTCTTCTCAAGTACTTAAGGATATTCTTAACTGCTATCCAATGACTCTCACCATAATTAGATTGGTATCTACTTGTTATGCTCAAAGAATATCAGACATCTGGTCGAGTACATAACATGGCATACATGATAGATCCAATTGTTGATGCATATGGAATCTTACCCATTCGCTCAAGCTCTTTACCTAAAGTAGGACAATCCTTCTTAGAAAGCTTGATTCCATGTGACATAGGCAAGAATCCTCTCTTGGAATCTTGCATACTGAACCTTTTCAGTATCTTATATATGTATGTACTCTGACTTAGGCCTATAAGCTTTCTTGATCTATCTCTATAGATCTTAATGCCTAAAACATAGGCAGCCTCACCTAAGTCTTTCATTTAGAAACGTTTCCTTAAACAAATCTTGACACTCTATAAGGTTGGAATATCGTTTCCAATGAGCAGTATGTCATCAACATATAAAGCTAAAAAGACAACAACACTCCCACTAACCTTTTTGTAAACACAAGGTTCATCTTCATTCTTGATGAATCCAAACTCTTTGACAACTTCATCAAAACGAAGATTCCAGCTTCGATGCTTGCTTCAATCCATAAATGGATCTTTGAAGCTTACACCTTTCCCGAATTCTTAGGATGGACAAAACCTCAGTCTGTATCATATATACATCCTCAAGTAAGTTTCCATTAAGGAAAGCCGTTTTGACATCCATTTGCCACATCTCATAATCATAGTATGCGCTATGGCAATAAGAATTCTAATGGATTTGATCATGACCACTGGAGAAAATGTCTTATCATAATCAATTCCATGAACTTGTCGATAACCTTTAGCAACAAGTCTTGCTTTATAAGTGTGCACATTTCCATCCATGTCGAAGTTTCTTTTTGAAAACCCATTTGCATCCAATGGTCTTCAAGCCATCAGACGGATCAATCAAAGTCCAAACTTGATTGTCATACATGGATTGCATCTCTGCTTTCATGGCCTCTAACCATATAGCAGATTCTAGACTTTCCATAGCTTCTTGATAGGTTGTGGGCTCATTATGATCAATGAGCATCACATTTTCATCATCAGTAACGAGAAATCCCTATCTCTCGGGCTCATGACGAATCCTATCAGATCTACGTAGGCCTTGTGTTGTTGAAGGCTTCTCATCAACAGCTTGTGAGCTCGCTTCAATCTCCTTTTCAGGCTCAATGTCATTTTGTGAAACTTGAATTTCTTCAAGTTGCACTTTACTCCCACTGTTTCCTTTGGAAACAAATTCCTTCTCTAAGAAGAAACCATTTCGAGCAATAAACGCTTTGTTCTCTGATGGGATGTAAAAGTAATATCCTTTAGTTTCCTTAGAATATCCCACAAAATAACATTTTTCAGATTTGGGTGCCAACTTGTCAGCAATTGGACGCTTCACATAAGCCTCACAACCCCAAAGAAAAGATAAATTGGGACGCTTCCCAGTCCATATCTCATATGGTGTCTTTTCTACAGCCTTTGAAGGAATACGATTCAATATGAATGCTGTTGTTTCTAAAGCGTAGCCCCAGAAGTATTTTGGAAGATCAGTTTGACTCATCATTGATCGAACCATATCTAATAGAGTTCGATTTCTCCTTTCAGAAACACCATTCCATTGAGGAGTTCCTGGAGGAGTCAATTGTGAAACGATTCCACAATCCTTAAGATAATCATCAAACTCTAGGCTTAAATATTCACCTCCTCGATCAGATCGAAGGATTTTAATATTCCTGCTAAGCTGATTTTGTACTTCATTCTTATACTCTTTGAACTTTTCAAAAGATTCAGATTTGTACTTCATTAAATAGACATACCCATATCTACTGAAGTCATCTGTAAAAGTAATGAAATACAAATAACCTCCTCTCGCTGATATGCTAAAAGGACCGCATACATCAGTATGTATAAGGCCCAACAACTCATTGGCCCTTTCCCCTTTACCTGTGAAGGGGGCCTTTGTCATCTTACCCAGTAAACAAGAATCACATGTTTCAAAAGATTCAAAAGAATCAATGAATCCATCTTGATGGAGTTTTGAAATGCGTTTACATGGCCTAAACGACAATGCCAGAGATAGGTTGGGTTCAAATCGTTAGATTTAAACTTCTTGGTATTTATGTTATAGATGAGCTCATTTGTAACAAACTCAGTGTCTAGAGTATAAATGCCATTTAATTGACGCGCAATGCCATATAAAATGTTATTCTTATAAATGGAAATACTTCTATTCTCAATAGAAAATTTAAATCCATCATTCCCTAAACAAGCAAAAGAAATAATGTTCCTACTCATAGTGGGTACATAATAACAATTCTTGAGTTCCAAAATGAGTCCAGTAGGCAAAAAAAGATCATAAGTCCCTACGGATAAAGCAGCAACTCTTGCTCCATTTCCCACGCGCAGGTCGATCTCACCAGACATCAATCTTCTAGTCCTTCTTAGACTCAGACATTAGTACAAATGTGAGTTGCAGCTCCGGTATCTAATACCCAAGATGCAGAAGGAGTAAAATTGATTTCTATAACAAACATACCTGAAGAAGTAGTCGCACCATTCTTCTTCTCTTTCAGCTCTTCCAAATAAAGTTTGCAGTTCCTTTTCCAAAGACCAGGTTCATTGCAATGAAAGCAAACTCCCTCCTTGGGTGCCTTAGTCTTAGCTTTAGGCTTGGGCTTGGACTTGGACTTGGGTACTTTACCTTTTTCCTTTTTTGTGCCCTTCTTCTTGAAATCTTTTCCCTTTTGAACCACAAGAACTTCATTGGTGGTCTTAACCTTTCCCTTTAAGTTCTCTTCAGCAGTTTTTAGCATCCCATGCAATTCGTCAATGGACTTCTCCATATTATGCATGTTGTAGTTAAGAATGAACTGATCATATTCATCAGTCAAAGATGCTAGAATAAGATCAGTTGCCAATTCTTGACTAACAGGTGCACCTAATTTCTCAAGATGATGAATGTAACTCTTCATCTTGAGAACATGAGCACTCACGGGTGTGCCAGGAGTCATCTTGCATGAATTCAATGACTTAGTGGTTCTAAACCTCTCTTGGCGTGCTTGTTCTTGAAACATAGCTTTTAGTTGAGCAAGCATGTCATAGGCTTCCATTTCCTCTAAGTCCTTCTGAAGGTCAGAGATCATGGGGCCTAACATAAGGCATGACACATCCAGTAGAGTCATTGATATGCTTCATGTAAGCATCCTTTTGAGCCTTAGGTGCATTTCTTTGGTGGTTCCTCGTGGATGGGCTCTTTTAAGACATAAAGCTTTCTTTCTTGTTTGAGAACAATTCTCAAGTTCCTATACCAATCTAGGAAATTTGTTCCATTAAGCTTTTCTTTCTCTAAGATAGATCGCATAGAAAGGTTTATGGATGGAGTAGCCATAATCTACAAAAATATGCAATAAGGGTCAACATTCATATATTATGAGGTATTAGCTCCCACTCAAATAACTAAACCTCAATTGAAAAATGGGATAAACAAGATCCATATTTAACTAAGTCCTAAGAAAGCTTTGGCTTAACACTCAAAACTTAGTTATTTAGGTAGAAAACTCTTTTCAATTACATCACATGTAACTCTTGATGGGCCTATGTTAAAATACATCTTACGTATTGCATGTATGTCAAAACCTAATTTTATGCCCTAAGCCCAAAACCGTTTTGATAGCTTAGTCAAGTTTAACCATACTTTACCTATAAATAGCACCATTATTCAAATGTCTTCCCTAGATGATCCCTACATGCCTTGCTTTGGCAAAAACCCACATAAGGATAAGCTAGAGATAAACATTGGTAAAGATTTATGGAAGGCATATAAACTTGAAATTATGAAGAGGGTCGTTCTTAGTACATTATGAAGACTACTAATCCTATTAGTAAGGGTGTTTGTACTATGCTATTTCTAATCCTATACTACAACATACTTGAGTATATATATATTAGAAGTATAGAATAGTAACTTACACATGAATATAAATATTCAAAAAATATAAATAAACACATGTAACATCACCCAAAATATATAACACATAACTAACAATCAAGCGTAGGGGAAGCAGCCCCTTGCTGGGCTTGTCAGTCGACTAGAAGAGATGATAGTCGACTGGAAGAGATGATAGTCGACTAGTCGACTTGTGCTAGTCGACTGGAACCAATACCAGTCAACTGGAACAAACGTTTTTGCTGAAACACTCATCTCCGCTCTCCGATCAGTCGACTGGAACACTTCTAGTCGACTGGAAGAGCTTGTAGTCGACTGGTCGACTTGTGCCAGTCGACTGGAACCAATCTCAGTCGACTAGAACGAACGTTTTCGCTGAAACGCTCATCTTCGCTCTTTAATCAGTCGACTGGAACACTTCTAGTCGACTGGAAGAGATGCTAGTCGACTGGTCGACCTGTGCCAGTCGACTAGAACCAATCTCAGTTAACTGGAACACTTCTAGTCGACTGGAAAAGATGCTAGTCGAATGGTCGACCTGTGCCAGTCGACTGGAACCAATCTCAGTCGACTGGAACACTTCTAGTCGACTGGTCGACCTGTGCCAGTCGACTGGAACCAATCTCAGTCGACTGAAACGAACGTTTTCGCTAAAACACTCATCTCCGTTCTCCGATCTGTTGACTGGAACGCTTCTAGTCGACTGGAAGAGATGATAGTCGACTGGAGTATCCTTTTCTAGCATGGATACTTGCGGTTTCCTATTCCACATCCATGTCTTACATGGTGGAAACCCTAGTAGCCACCACCTGTCGATCAAACCCTTCATGCTTGTCATATATTCTCATCAGTACCAAGATAATCAACAAATTCGAAAACAATATGCATGAAATAGAAAACACTTTCGTATCATGCAACCAAAAAAACGTGAGCACATGTAATCAAAACATGCATATTTTTATCTCTACAGAATCCAAATCCGTAAACACATGTAATCCAAACATGTATATATTTTTTATTATACAGAAGCCAAAATCGTGAACACATGTAATCAAAAACACGTATATTAACAATTTTACAGAAGAACCTGGCTCTGATACCACTTTTGGATCGCATACGATCCGAGTATTCACAATACGCTTCGGAAAAGACCATACAAGAACATCACGTATAATCGAAAACATTAAAGATTAACGAAAATACCTTATTTCCGTGGGTGGATTGCTTCTTTTTCGGATTCCAAGGCGCTGCAAATCGCTAATGCCCTCTACCGGTATCCATACGAGCATGCACGATCCGGGCTACGGCTGTAGTGTGCTAGCTGTTGGATCGGAAAAAGAAAGCATGCTTAGTTTGGAGAAACGATAGATTTCAAAACTTTTTAAGAAATCATCTTGCAGCAGAAGCAATATATCCAAAACAACATGCTAATCCATACATGATATGGTATAAGGATAATAAAACTAAGAACAAGATAAAAGGAATTACCGACTCCTTCGCCATGACTTTAAATCCTCGCGCTATCCTCTCCTTCTTCAGTATCCAAACCGCTGCCTTTGAGTCTTTTCCTTTAGCAATCTATCTTCTTCCTTGTTGTAGTATCCTCAACCAATTAGATTTACCACTTGTTCTTCAAGGACAACTAGGTTAACAAAATCCTTTGGTGGGAAAGGAGAAGAAATATTTGGAGGAGATTTTCTTATAAGAAGAAGAACCAAAATTGAAACTCTTTCAATTCTTTCACTTAGGAATTTCGGTTCTACCTTGCATGAAAGGAGAGAATGTCTAAAACCATGCAAGAACCATTTCTTACATCTCAATTTCGAAATATGCATGAATGGAAAGAGTGAGAGGCATCCAATGCATCACTTACATTAATCACTCATCAAATAGCCAATAAATGAGACTTACTTCATTTATCTTTAAAATGGCTATTTGAAAAGACCATAACATATAATTGAATACCCATTTCGGTTTTGGCAAGAAGAAAGAAGGAAGATGGTCCATCTAATGCACATCTTTCATCTTTAATCTAATGAATGCAAATAGGTTACATGCCAACATTAAAAGCCAACCATTAAACCATTTAATGGTAAGTTCATAACTCCATTTAATAATGATGAACCATAATAAAGACCATCTTTATTTAGTATTTTAATGTCAAATGTGGTTACACATCTAACCTAACACAATTTCGAAATTGCTTCTTCTCCATTTAAAAAATTGTTTTAATATAATTAATCTAATCAATTACATTAAACCAAAACAAGCCCATTTCTAAATGAACATATGGGCTTCCAATTAACCATTAATTAGTATAAGCCCATCATTCAATTATGGACTTCTAAAGCCTCCAAACTACTTCTTACTTAGCTTGATAACCTTCCTTAAAGCCAAGTGCGGAATCTTATTGGACTTTGATAATTCAAGCTCCAATAAGCCCGAAATAATTCAATCTCATTGAATTAATTCTAGCTTATTAACTAAATGTCATTCCACTAAAGACAATTAGTTGAACTCTTGAATTATTAAATATTATGAGAATATGTCCAATTGCAAACCCTATTTAGAACCTTATTATAGCCATCCGCACAACAAAGGGTAAAATTACTTGTTTTGCCCTTATGTTGGTTTTCCTTCTAGATCTCTCATTTTACTTTATATGGTGATTAACACATAAGATCTCATCTTAGTATTAAGACTTGATGGGTAGCTAGTCCATCAAACTCTCGCCAGATTTAATCACCAAATCTCCTTAAAACATCTAGAAGAGATGATAACACTATAAACTCTTTATTTGAGTGAATGTTCTCGATACATGTTTCAATTAATAATTCCAACATGCGATAATCGGATTAATACCTGTAAAAATCCATTCCGATCATATCAAGAATTATAATGAAACACATATGAGTTCACCACTCATCAAGATTGTGGTTCATAATAAGCGAATGCTTAAGTTGTATGTTTTAAGATTAAAGTAACGGCCCACTTTATTCTTGAAAACATACTTGATTCCAATTCATTTAATAGTGCCATTATCGATAGTATACTACTATCATGATATGAAACTCATCATTCCCTTTAAGTAAACTCCTTTACTTATATGGAGATAAATCGCAACACTACTGATCTAAACCATAATCAAACGACCAACTTGATTATTCAACTGTGAATCAATTAATTGATTCTAATAATATACATGTTTCCCATACATATCTATGTATATGTATATTACTTACAAATGAATCTTGGTACCTTATGACCAGATATATAATGCTCATACAGATAAAACCAAACTCTTTTGTTTTATTAATAATAAATATTTTCATTACAAAGCTCAGAATCAAGAAGATAAAGTTACATGTAAATACACTTGCTTTCCAGGGCACTATATTTACATAACTCCAACAATCTCCCACTTGCCCTAAAGCAAGTTTGACATATCCTTCATTCCCATCCCTTCTAGGTGATCCTCAAAACTCTATTGAGTCAATGTCTTTGTGAATGGATCAGCAAGGTTTTGCTATGTAGGAATCTTTACCACATCCACTTCTCCACGTTGTATTATCTCCCTTATGAGATGATACTTTCGCTCAATGTGTTTGGCAGCTTTGTGGTTCCGAGGTTCTTTAGAATTAGCCACTGCCCCAATATTATCACAATAAAGTGTAATGGCTTTTTCTGCCTCTGGAACTACCTCCAAATCATTTAGGAACTTAGGAGAGCGATCGCTTTTCTTTCGCTTCAAGCAGCAACATACTCAACCTCCATAGTGAATCAGCAATACAAGATTGCTTGACACTCCTCCAAACTATGGCTCCACCTCCTAAAGTAAATATAGAACCGAAGTTGATTTCTTTGAATCAACATCGATTGGAAATCGAATCCGTATATCCTTTCGAATAAGATTACTTCGAGTAAACAAGCATTCAGTTCTTCGTCCTACGAAGATACTTAAATATACACTTAACCATGATCCAATGTTCCATTCTGGATTGGATGAAATCGCTACAGATCCCATGCGTAATGAGATATCCGGTCTAGTGTGCAAGATTGCATACATCAAACTACCAACTCGAAGCATATGGAATGTTACGCATCGCTCAACCTCCTCTTGGGTTTTAGGTGCTTGTTCCTTTGAAAGTTTGATTCCATGTCTAGTAGGAGTGAAACCCTCTTGGAATCTTGCATGGCGAACTTATTGAGCATATTCTCAATGTAGGTTAGTTGAGACAAAACTATCTTCTTGTTCTTACGATCCCTTATAAGTTTGATCCCTAGAACATAGGTAGCCTCTCCCAAATCCTTCATTGAAAACTGTTCATTCAGCCATCGCTTAACCGCAGATAACATTCCCACATCATTCCCAATGAGCGAATGTCATCAACATACGTGATTAGGAAAGTAACCTTACCTTCTTGTATTCTTTTGTAAACACAAGGCTCATCTAGGTTTTGTATGAACCCATAGGTTTTGATAGCCTTATCAAACCTAATGTTCCAAGACCTAGATGCTTGCTTAAGTCCATAAATGGACCTTTGCAACTTGCAAACCTTATGCTCATTACCTAGCTCAATGAATCCTTCTGGTTGGGCCATATAAATGGTCTCCTCAAGATCTCCATTCAGAAATGCGGTCTTGACATCCATTTGCCATATTTCATAATCGAAATAGGCTGCTATGGCCAAAAGAATCCTGATGGACTTAAGCATGACAACCGGAAAAAAAGTCTCCTCGTAGTCTATACCCTCCTTTTGAGTATAGCCTTTAGCGACCAATCTAGCTTTAAAGGTCTCTACCTTTCCATCCGATCCCCTTTTCCTTTTATAGATCCATTTACACCCTATGGCTTTTAGACCTGGTGGTAGATCTACAAGGACCCAGACTTCATTAGTATACATAGAATCTATTTCCGATTCCATCGCCTTGAGCCATTTTCCTGCATCAACATCATTAATAGCCTGTGTATACGTAATGGGATCTATTTCTTCTTGGTCCGAGATAGAAATTAAGCCTTCTCCTAAACCTAGATACCTATCTGGCTATCTCACAACCCTCCCACTATGTCTAGGCACACCTTGATGTTCAGGTTGCACTTCTGATTCAACTCTTGAATCCATTTCGATATCTTGTTCTGTCATATCCAAAACAACTCTTGGTTTGGATGAAATAGCTAACTCCTTTAG
Organism: Erythroxylum novogranatense; assembly: GCA_029891385.1. NCBI lineage: Eukaryota > Viridiplantae > Streptophyta > Magnoliopsida > Malpighiales > Erythroxylaceae > Erythroxylum > Erythroxylum novogranatense. The sequence goes on along the minus strand of CM057235.1, from coordinate 49,944,147 downwards.
TACTACTTCACTTCTTCTTTTGTGATTTTTCACAAACTCTTCCTCTAAGAAGGTTGCATTTGTCGACACAAATACCTTCTTATCATAAGGACTGTAAAAATAGTACCCTCGAGTTCCCGTAGGATATCCTACAAACAAACATACTTCTGACCTTGGTTCCATCTTTGTGGATTCAGGCTTTAGAACATGGGCTGGGCAGGCCCAAGTCCTCAAATGCCTCAATGAAGGCACTCTGCCAGTCCACAACTCCCTAGGTGTTTTAGGCACCGATTTGGACGGAGCAAAGTTAAGAAGATATGTTGTCGTTTGTATGGCATATCCCCATAACGATTCTGGAAGGCTAGCGTAGGACATCATTGATCTTACCATTTCCAATAGAGTTCTATTTCTCATCTCTACTACACCATTCTGTTGAGGTGTACGAGGAGCAGACAAATTGGAAACAATTTCATTGTCAATCAAATATTGCTGGAACTCTCCAGATAAATACTCACCACCTCGATCTGATCGAACCTGTTTTAATGGCTTGCCAAGTTGCTTCTCAACTTCAGCTTTGATTTTGAACTTTTCAAAAGATTCACTCTTTTTATACATCAAATACAAATAGTCATGTCTTGAGTAATCATTTATAAAAATTATGAACTATTCATAACCTCCTCTAGCTTGTACATTCATGGGCACACACACATCAGTATGTACCAGGTTCAATGTGGATTCAGATATGTTTCCTTTAGAAGGAAATGAGGCTTTGGTCATTTTTCCTTCAATACAAGATTCACAGGTGGGTAATGGATTACTATCGAAGCCCATAAGGATCCCATCCTTTACCAGCCTATCAAGTCTTTTCTGATTGATATGACCCATTCTTAAGTGCCACAGATATTTTGAATTAATGCTAGAGATTTTGGATTGTCTTGGTTTTATCAATTCTGTGGTGTTTAGTGAGCTTTTCATAAGTTCTATAAAAAAACAATCCCTGTTTAGTTATTGCATAAAAAATAAAATCCTTATTCTCATATATTGAAACAACCTTCACAAAATATAAGGAATAAGCAGATTTTATTAGACAAAAAACAGAAATCATGTTCCTTACAATCATTAGCATGTAACAAACATCCTCCAAATATAACCTATGACCACTAGGAAAGTCCAAGATAACTACTCCCACTGATTCTGCTGAAACATAGGAACCATCCGCTATCTTGACTTGAAACTGGCCTTTAGGTAGTCTTTTCCTTTGCTGGAACCCCTGCAAAGAAATACAAACATGGTTAGTGGCTCCTGAATCTAATATCCAAGAAGTAGATAAATCTGCCACATTTCTAGTTCCTAACAAACTTAGGAAGCCCATACCTTGTTTTCTTTTTAGGGACTCTAGGTAGACTGGACAGTTCCTTTTCCAGTGGCTTATCTCATCACAGTGGAAACACTTTCCTTTGATGTTCTCTTTGGCCTTCTTTTTTATGGATTTGGCCTTGACCCCTGTTTGGGCCTTCTTTTTCATTGGACCCTTCTTCTTTTCCTTACTCTTACCCTTGGGCTTAGAAGAAGAAGCTACATTAGCTTCTGGCCCATGAGCCTTAATATTCAATATCTCCTCTGTGCTCTGGAGGGTGTTCATCAACTCACTCAAGCTGTAATCCTTGTTGTTGAGCTTATAGTCCAACTTAAACTGCTGAAAAGAAGAGTTTAAGCTATTGATGATCATAATCATCTGCGTGTCCGCATCCATATCCGCCCCAAGCATCTCAGCCTCAGTGACCGCAAAGATTACCTTCATCATGTAATCCCACACCGGTTCACCAGGTTTCTGTCTGAGATTATGAAAGGTTTGGATAGATTTAACTCTTGCAGACCTAGTCCTCACACCAAACATCTCATGTAGGTGATGGACTATTGCACTAGCAGTTTTCATACAAGCAATTTGCTTTTGCAACATGCCGCTGACAGAAGCCAGAATATAACACTTAGTAATCTTGTCAGCATTCTGCCAACGCTCATGTTATTGGACTTGCTCAGGAGTTGAATCTCCACTTGGAGGTGTAAGCTCATTTTCAGTTAACACCCATAAAATACATTCATATTGAAGAACAATGTCAAGGTTACATCTCCTTTCATTAAAATTGTCTCCATTTTCCAATTTGTTATTAGTCAAGAGCAGGGTGAGTGGATTCATTTTGTGGTTGATTATGTATGAAAATATAAATTATTAAAACGTGAGCATACTAGTCAACAATTTATGGAACTTTGTATAAAATCATCATGCATGTATGCATGATGATAGATTTAACAAAACTTAAAAAATTAAAACATTATACGACGGTTATTTTTCTTATCTATAACAGACTAAGTGACGGTGGGTCATCTTATCCATTAAAAGAAAAACTAGGACCCTCCCACTCAAAAACTACCAAGCATCTCATGCCCAATTTTTTAAGAAGCGTCTTAATTTGGTCCATACTTTTACCAACAGAGCTACGGCGGGCAATTTATTGATAAAAAATGTTGAGTGTTTAACCATTTGATTCATTCACTAAAGATACCTACAAACCATGCCTCGGTGGGAGGTCACATTTGCTATCATTAAGTGGACTTATCCTTAAGGAGACCCAAACTATGCAAGATCTAGGATCCATGCCCTCCGATGGGGAGTAACACTTCACCACATGCAAACGGGCCATCATTTGGAGACCGTGGACTCTCACAATAGCATCCTCTCCCACTCAATCTTTTTGGGCTTTAAGTTTTAAATACCATCTTGTCTAGATGCAATTTATTATCCATACTATATTGTTTCATTATATATCTCATACATAATGAATGCATGGCAAAGCCTAAGGTTGGCAATTTTCTAAATGACATGCAATCACATATTATAAGCATTCATTTCTCCATTCATCACATGAACTAATAAAGCCACTTTTGATTGTCCATCCTAGAAAAATTAAATAATTACAAGCCTTTTAGGCCCAAAGGATTCTTCTTGGACTTGGATCTTCCGCTTCGAACTCTTCACAAACATGATCCGGCCCATTCGGTAAACAAAATGTAATGGCATATATGAAAATCGAATTTTGTCACTTTGAAAAATAAAATTCCAGCACCAGATTTTTAGAAAACCCATTGAAACAAAATTCCAGAAACTATGTTTTCACAAAACTTATGCCAATACACAAAAGGATACACCAAAAATTTTACCTTTCCATTTCTTCAATCCATGGCTGCTCCATCTTCATCATCACATCAATTTGTACATTACAAAATCAAAGAAAATAGAAAAAAGAAACTGAGGAAACTTGGTGATGATAGACCACCCTCCTTGTTACAACCAATGAAGAAATCTTACAAGGTAAATTTAACTTCTATGGACAACCAAAAGAGCAAACATACACCATGTATATTTCTATCACATAAAAATATGCAGCAAACACAAAATGATTGCCAACCCATGCATCCAATATATAGGAACCGAAATCATGCATTAGAAACTGGCTCTGATACCAATTGTTGGATCGGAAAAAGAAAACATGCTTTGTTTGGAAAAACGGTAGATTTCAAAACTTTTAAGAAATCATTACTTGCAGCGGAAGCAACAAATCCAAATCAACATGTCAATCCATACATGATATGGTATAAGGATAATAAAATATAAACAAGATCAGGAGTATTACCGACTTCTTCATAACTTTAAATCCTCATCGCGCTATCCTCTCCTTTCTTCGTGTATCCAAATCCTTTGCCTTTGACTCTTTTCCTTTAGCAATCTACTTTCGCCTTGTTGTAGTATCCTCAACCAATTAGATTTACCACCTGTTCTTCAAGGATAATTAGGTTAACAAAATCCTTTGGAGGGAAAGGAGAAGAAATGTTTGAAGGAGATTTTCTTAGAAGAAGAAGAAGCAAAATTGAAACTCTTTTAATTGGTATTTTCGATTCTCTCTTTCATGAAAGGAGAGAAGGTGTAAAGAACATGCAAGAACTCTTTCTTGCCTACCAATTTCGTATATGCGTGGATGGAAGGAGAGAGAGGCATCAAAATGCATCACTTCTTTCATTAATCACTCATAAAATAGCCAATAAATGAGATTATCTTCATTTATCTTTATGATGGCTATTTGAAAAAACCATAACCTAAAATTCAATACACAATTTCGGTTTTGCCAAGAAGAAAGAAGGAAGATGGTCCATCTAATGTACATCTTTCATCTTTAATCTAATGAATGCAAATAGGTTACAAGCCAACATTAAAAGACAACCATTAAACCATTTAATGGTAAGTTCATAACTCCATTTAATGATGATCAACCATAATAAAGACCATCTTTATTTAGCATTTTAATGCCAAATGTGTGGTTACACATTTAACCTAGGAATAACCGAAATTGCTATCTTCTTCTTAAAAATATTGTTTTAATATAATTAATCTAATTAATTACATTAAACCAAAAACCAAGCCTATTACTAAATGTACATTTGGGCTTCTTTAATTAGACCAAGCCCAATATTCAATTATGGGCTTCTAATTAACCTCCATTTATATTTCTTAATTAGCTTGATAACCTTCCTTAAAGCCAAGTGGGGAATCTTATTGGACTTTGATAATTCAAGCTCCAATAAGCCCATAATTAATTCAATCTCATTGAAATTAATTCTAGCTTATTAACTAAATGTTATTCCACTAAAGACAATTAGTTGAACTCTTGAATTATTAAATATTATGAGAATATGTCCAATTGCAAACCCTATTTAGAACCTTATTATAGCCATCCGCACAACAAAGGGTAAAATTACCGTTTTGCCCTTATGTTGGTTTTTCCTTCTAGATCTCTCATTTTACTTTATATGGTGATTAACACATAAGATCTCATCTCATTGTTAAGACTTGATGGGTAGCTAGTCCATCAAACCATCAAGGCCGATTTAATCACCAAATCTCCTTAAAAATCTGAAGAGATGATAACACTATAAACTCTTTATTTGAGTGAATGTTCACGATACATGTTTCAATTAACAATTCCAACATGCGAATAATTGGATTAATACTCTGTAAAATCTATTCTGATCATATCAAGAATTATAATGAAACATATATGAGTTCACCACTCATCAAGATTATGGTTCATAATAAGCGAATGCTTAAGTTGTATGTTTTAAGATTAAAGTAACGCCCACTTTATTCTTGAAAACATACTTGATTCAATTCATTTAATAGTGCCATTATTGATAGTCAACTACTATCATGATATGAAACTCATCATTCCTCAAGTAAACTCCTTTACTTATATGGAGATAAATCGCAACACTAGATCTAAACCATAATCAGCGACCAACTTGATTATTCAACTGTGAATCAATTAATTGATTCCAATAATATACACGCTTCCCATACATCTCTATGTATATGTATATTACTTACAAAAGAATCTTGGTACCTTATGACCAGATTTATAATGCTCATACAGATAAAACCAAACTCTTTTGTTTTATTAATAATAAATATTTTCATTACAAAGCTCATGGCGAAGAAGATAAAGTTACATGTAAATACACTTGCTTTCCAGGGCACTATATTTACATAACTCCAACACTTTTTACACTCTTCTAAGACTCATTTTAGATTTTTATATTTCTTTCATTAACCTAGAGATATTAAAGTATATGATGTTAGTCAAGAAAGAAAGCATAAACTATGTTTTACTCGAGAGAGAGAGAGATGATAGACCCAAGCAATAGAAGAGAGGGTAACTGTACTCAATAGTAGAATCATCCTTAATAGAGGAGAAGGAAAAAGAACATAGAGAGGCCTTTTTGGACCCCGAACGTTTCATAGAAGTTAGAACTATTTGAAGGAGAAATTTTGACAAGTAGTCATGAGTAAAGAGAAAATGAATGAAAATTCTTTAACCAAGAAATGATAGGCAGTGGTAAATTAGTGAATGAGAAATGTGGATCGATTCAAATTTTGTTTTTGTGTTTCTGGTGGATAAAATATTTTGAAGTGAGAATAATTAAGGTGAAAGTTAGAAGTAAAATGAAAGCTAAAATGAAGTTAAATTGTGTAGTAAGTTGATGAAGAATATGTACACAAGTGTATGTTATGTTATTGGTATTCATGATTAACCATGGATTATAAATTTCTTCATAGATAATATTGATTTGAAACGAAGTTTGAGAATGAGGAGTAAATGAAGTAAAAAAGGTGATCTTAGTATGATTTGTGTTAAGGAAAGATTGTGAAACAAAATGGATGGTTGATATGGAAAAATGTTTATGGAGTATGCTTCAGTCTTTTAGCCACAACTTTTTGTCTAGTTATTCAAATGAGAAGATTCTTTATTTGGATTAAATTAGAAACATATGGCTACATTTTTTATGAAGATATTGAATCTCAATTCTGTCTGTAAGAGTCTTAAAATTTGTCATGAAGTGAGAATGGAGTGCAGTACATTAGTGGATGAATGTAAAGTTCGTATTTTGAATTTGAGGGAAATTTTGGATCAATCTAGGCTAGATTAGAGAAATTTTTCTTCTGGAAAGTAATAAATCTTTCTTTTATCTTTCCAACAGTACATTGAATGAAATTTGTGGACATCGGAGTCAAAAATTATGACCCTTATAAGTGGAGATGCTCAGAAGTGTAGTCTGCTTCTTCTTAGGTTGACTTTTGTTTCTTCTTATGTTGACCTTCTGCTTCTTTTTAGTATTGTTCCTTCTCAATTTCACTTCTTCTTAGTTACTATTCAGGAACTTCTTCTTTGTGACTGTTCATGAACTTCTTCTTAGTGACTGTTCATGAACTTCTTATTAGTTACTGTTCATGAACTTCTTCTTAATGACTGTTCATGAACTTCTTCTTAGTCACAAACTTCTTCTTAGTGACCGTTCATGAACTTCTTCTTAGTCATGAACTTCTTCTTAATGACTGTTCATGAACTTTTTCTTAGTCATGAACTTCTTCTTAGTGACTGTTCATGAATTTCTTCTTAGTAACTGTTCATGAATTTCTTCTTAGTGACCGTTCATGAACTTCTTATTAGTCATGAACTTCTTCTTAGTGACTGTTCATGAATTTATTATTAGTGACCATTCATGAACTTCCTCTTAGTCATGAACTTCTTCTTAGTGACTGTTCATGAACTTCTTCTTAGTGAACCTCTTCTTAGTTATTGTTCATCTTATATCTTCTATGCCATTTTTTATCCTTCAAAAGATAGAATTTGTCTTCTAGATCTTCATTAAAGTTGTATCTTTTGAAGTCCTCTTTTGAACCATCTAAAGAACACCTAAATCTGATATGTCTAGAGAAAGTTATACGAATTGTCCCATGATAGGTTCAATATGATTGAGGATAAAGCCAGATTGGATTCTTTTGGCCATAACTTCTTATCTAGACACTCAAATGACTTGATTCTTAAGCCATTGGACTCTTAAGACATTGCTCTATATCTCCACCAAAAATTGTAGTCATCAGAAATGAAGTGAGAGAGATTGGGTGAAAAAGGTGGGACGGGTACAGTGTGTGTGTTTTTAAATTATATAAACTGGTGTTATTCCACTGAACATACTTTAGTATTTTGATAATTTTTGGATCGGTAGAGCTCCAAATGAGATGATTTCTGATTTTTGGTGAACTAGAGACATGGAGCTACAAATGATATGAAGAAATTGGAGTCTAATTCAATTTCTAAGATATCTAAATTTTGGATAAAAGTTATGCATAGTATACTGATTTGGACAATAGCAGTCCAAAAATGGTTGAAGTGTATCTTTCGAAGTACTAGACCAAATGGATTGATTTTGGTGTCATTGGAAACTTAAGACAAGGGAGAACACTTTTCTAGAAGAAAGAGTTATGTTAGAGTATTCAAGGTTGTTTCTGGCAAGACACTTAAGTATAAAAGACGTAAGGTATAAGTGGAAGGGCAAATAGGATATTTCTCAATCATTAAGGGCATAAGTGGAAGAAGAAGTTTTGTCTTGCTTATAAATGAAGAAGAAAAACGTGAATGGAAGGATAAGCAGAAGAGAAGAACAAAAATTTAAGAGAAAAGAGAGAGAAATACAAAGAGAAGAAGAGAAGGAGAGAAAGAAGAGAAAACAAGTTAGGATTTCAATTTCCCTAGCCTATATGAGAGATTTTGAGGTTGTTCAAGAAAGGAAAAAGGAAAAGGAAGAGAAGAGCTTCCCTTTGAGTTAAGGATTCCTTCATGTGGTGAAGAATGAAGAGATCAAAGAGGCAAGAGGAATAAGAGAAGGGGCATGTTTGAACAAAGCTATAAGCAAGGAAATCAAGGTGGGTACATGTTTATAATAAAGTAAATAAGCCACTACTATTTTCTTTAAATCAATAAAGTTTAATGTTTCCAATTGCATCATAATTGCTACATTCATTGTTCATGAATGATTTATGAAATTTGTTATGTGTTTCCTACATGGGTTGTGTGATGATTTATAAAAGTGATTTTCTTTTGAAAAGATCAAATGTATATTAATTCATGTTTTTGAGAATGGTTTTCAAGATATATATACCAAGTATATGAAAAAGCAAGTTTACAAGAAGTGTCATTTTGGGCAACACAAGTTTATAAGTCATGATATATGTATTATGTGGGTTTGTGGTGATCCCCTAAGTTAAATCACGTGCATGTTGACCAAGTTAAAGGCTTCTCCCGCCTGTCCGCTAGTGACATGGAGTTCCTTCATGGACTCCCATAAGTTCAAGGTTACACAAGACCCTCATGGGAATTGTGTAGTACGTTCTATTTTGGATCCACCAAAATCATTATGATGTGTTTATGTGCTTATGATCTGTTGACAAGTTTGATGCATACATGATTTAAAATTGTTCATAAATTGTTTGACAAATTGAGAATTTGAGGAATAAGTGTTTGATGATATTTTGCATATGAAATTACTTTGGTTTCAAAAATTTAAATGGCAATGAGTTTTGAAAATATTTTTTGCTTATTTTTCTATTATAAACTATTACCCACGAGCTTTCAAGCTCACCCCCTTTCTTTCCCCTCTTCAGGTGATAGTTAAGAAGCCAAGTGATTAAGAGTCTAAGGGAACTTTCACAATTTTTCTATTTGTATTTTTGTAATAAGCCAATGGTGTGGCTTTTGGATATGTAAATAAAGTTTTCCAAATCTTTTGTTTTAGTAATGAAATGATAGATTAAAGTAGTTCAGTTATGTATGTATGTTTATATTGATTTCCTCGTAGTAGGGTTGAGTTAAAGTAATAAATTTGCTTGATGTTTGATCATCATGGGCACGTCACCATTGTGGGATGATGACTAATAAGGCCTGTTGAAAATAACCACATAGGATAATATGCTCAGACTATATGGTTCCGATTGAGAGTTGGGTTCCGGAATTGATGCCCAACAGGCCTAACTCACATCACAATAGCTATTATGGGAAGGGATTGAAAAGATCATTTTTAATCTCAAGAAAGAGCAACAAAGATAGGCCTCCAAACTCTAGAGGATAAAATTTAATTAAATAAGTAGGGATGGACATTATGAATGATAAAGTAATAACTATCTACTTATGTTCATCATATAGGTTTGTGAAGGATAGAGCAATAACTATTACTTATGTTCATCATATAGGTTTGTGAAGGATAGAGCAATAATTGTCTAGTTATATTCATCATGTAGGTTGTTGTGAGCAGCATGCATAGTTCTTCATGATGCCAAAAGAGGAGGGTGAAAATTATGATGAGCCTACTATAGATTCAACCTCTCTTTTGTTTCCTTTTTCTTATGGAATGTTTAACATTATGTTCATCCTTTGTCACCTTAATTATTTATTTTATTTTTTAGTTTTTATTTTATTTGTGTTTTGTCATTTTATCTTAGCATAATTTAATGTAAATTACCTCTATCATATTATTGTTTTGTGTTTTTATTAATTGTGTTTATTTACAAAGTATAAATAATGTCTAGATGATGATCAAGAATACCTTGGACAAAGAACAATAACTAGGAGCCAAGGAAGCTTATTATTTTATTTCCTCCTTTTATATTTATTATCCTTAATGTTTAATTATATTTTGTATGTTAAGGATAATATACAACTAAACTATAGGAGGAAATCGATTAATTAATAGACCCTATTTGTTATACTTATCAATTTTATTATAATTAGCTTAAAATATAATAAATTCAAGAAGTTTTTTGTCAATAATAGAAGATTAATCACGATGATACACTATAAGTTTGGTTTTTATGATTAAACGATTTTAGAACAATAGTTATAATTTTGGTAACTATTAGTTCTAATTTAATCTCTCTACTAGTTAAGGGTAAGACTACATACTACTAGACCTCCTGGACTCCTCGTATCAAAAAGATTCATATTAGATGTTTTTATTATTTATTATTAGTTCTAATTTACTCCAACAGTTGTGATAACGAATACTTAATTTGCATTTTGATTTTTGTATATAATTTGGGCAAACCAATAAGTTAAAAGTGAATTTTTCTAAGCATTTTAGTATCCTACTGAAAAAATATAGATTAAAAAACTAAAATATGTAAGTAAATAACCATAAATAAATCCATTCCACAAGCTTTAACCTAAGCAAAAAGTGAAGTTAAAGAGTGGCGATAATATTTATTTGAAAAAGTGACCTAACTAAGTAATTGGGAACTTTCATAAAAAGGTGTTTGTTTTTGCATCAAAATGTTAGATGGGTTTTCAAACAAACTTCTAAATGTTCCTTTGTTAATTGATAGTTAAGTGTATTTTTTGTTCATTCAGGTTGCTTAAATATTTGAAAGTTAAAGCCCCTTTCTCATGTATATCTACTTTATACATTAGGTTGAATTTTGTAAATTAAGGATTAAAAGATTACTGAGGTAGATTGAATTGATTTACTTAAAGTACGTATAAAAAAGCCTAACTAATTGATAAACATTACAACTTTATGCCTTATTGATTTACTGAATTTTTTCTGGAGTCGCTACATTTTTTAGTTAAGAGTGATGAAATTGATTTGGTTGAGAACAAGTATAGCCTTAAATGTGGGGATATTTGATGAGCATGAGTTACATACATATTTTCTATTATTCTTGATTTTAATGATGAATTTTCTTGTTTTACTTAGTTTTTGTTATCTTTTCTGGTAATTGTGTAAATTGGACATTGAGATGATATTACTCAAGAATTGAAGATAAGAAGAAATTCATAGTTTTTAGAGGAATATGGTTTGAACTAGAGTTTTGAGTATCATTCTATACCAGCCGGTATCGACCAGAAGGTACTATATCGGTGTAAATTTATTGATCAACACCCTTTTTCACATGGTATTGGCCTGTACTGGTTGGTATTCAAAATACTAGCTGTATACCAACTGGAACTGTATTCAAAATTATTTACCTACCGCTAACCTGACCCTCACTCATTTACTTCCTCTCTCTCCTTTTTGTTTTTCTCTCTCTCAATCTCAGACCCTCTCTCCATTCTCTCTCTCTTGTTCTCCTCTTCAGTGACTGCTTCTCCCTTCCTGACAACGACATAACCACTGCACAACTTTCAGCTCAGCTTTCTCCATGCCATTATTGCACCATTTTTAGCCCTCCTCTTTGTGGACGATGCCACCATGCGTCATCACCGAACCACTTTCAGGCTTCAGCACTCCTCTATGTCACTTTCCTCCACGCGGGATGCCACAATCTTTCGTCTTCAGTCGTTGACCATTGCCTGTCACCACCGCATTTGGAATCGATAGATCTAGAAAAAATCCATATCCAAACTCGACTCGACACTAATACCCGAAGTAAATACCTAGATTGTGAATTTTTTTGGGTGTGTTTTTTCTACTCAATTGCATTTATGATTATGAATGAGTTGAAATTTGGAACTTGGAATTAAATTGTTAATTGGATTTATGATTTATGAATGTTTGGATACCTGGATTGGAAATGAATGAAATGATGCATGATATTGTTTATCTTAATGGAGGTTTGGTTTATGTTTGTTGGATTGGTTGTGGTTTGGATTATGTAGGATTTATCTTAAATGGTTGTGGTTTGGTTTATGTGAATGAAATGCACCGTAGGCATGCATGAATTTGAAAGTTGAAAGTTTCAACTTAAAATAAAACCTAAAATGAGAATGTTATTTAAACATAAAGTAAATAATTAATTGAAAATTGATATAAAATTTTGGTTACATATTCTTAAAATTAGTATAATAGTATTGGGTATTGGGTTGATGTAAACTTATAAAGTATACAGTACAATTGTACAATATGACAATAGATTATTTTGCAATTTTTTAAAAAATTCAGGGACTATTTTATAAATTTAAAAATTACCCAAAATGATACTCAATATTGACCAGTATCGATACAATACCATACCATAATTCAATCTAGTACCAAGGCCGGTACGATTTTTGCAACATTGGTTTGACCTACTCTCTTATGCATATAAGCATCAAATGTAACAAATAAAAAAGTTTAAGCCATGACTATATAAGAGACATCTACAAGTCTAATTGAAAACATTTGAATCCATGGTTAGGAGACATGGTCATGTTATAAGCTATGTAGTTATCTTTATTCATAACATGGACATATAGTCATAGGCTGTGTTTATTATCCATAAAAACACAAACATGGGAAAGACTATGACCTAGGTAGAGTAAAACATATTTAAAGATGAAACTTCTAATTTTTATAGGAGTTTACATGTCTTTCGGAAAAAACAAATTTAAGAAATATCATTTCTCTCCAAAATGTAGGGTTAGCTACAAAAGACTTCTCTAACCCTTAGGCAATCAATTTTAAGTTTCACTAGAGAATTAAGAACGAGACATCATCTCAATGAATCAAGTTGTGATCAAAGTAGGAAATTTATCTAAATTTACCCCTATTGACTCCTCTTTTTCATTTGATTATATTATTTTGAATATGTTTTATGGCTAAATACATTTTCTATATTTAAATAGGAAAAAATGCTAGTAGTTATTTTTAAATGGATTTATTTATTTTATTTATCATATGAAATATATTTATATGAGCTAATTTTTTTTGGGTTTTACTATTGATTATTCATGTCAACAAAAAAATTTGAGTTTAATTCACCTATGGACGACTATAAAGAGACCACTTATAAGTGATATGTAGATTAGATAAAAGAGGGTAAACAAGGTGTTTGAGAGAGACATACGTAATCTTTCTAGCATTAGGTTGAAACCTTTCATAGGATTTGATAGAACTTAATACACACAAACATTTATTAGCATAGGTGGAGATATGAGTTAATTAACCAAAGAGTAGATTGTTGTAGATTGAGAGAGTATAACTTCAATGTCTAAAATTCCTATAGATCAAAAGAACATATCCAATCTAAATTAATTAAATTATGAAGTCAAAAGTGCTACTTGAAAAAGTACTCATTTAGACGTAGCTATTTGACTGTATTCATTTTTGGTTAGTTGTTTTATCATTTATTTTCTTTGCTATTAATGAATTAGTTTAATTTTGTTTTATGATTCTTTATTCAAAAATCCATAACCTTCATCTTTCTACTTATTACATTTGTGCTAATTATTAATGATAGGTTTTTCTATTCACAACGTTTCTTTCTAGGATTGATATCCTACTTACTATTTTTTTATTATTTACCAATAACAGGCACATTTACCTATTAGTGGGCAATCTATTTGTAATAAAAAAAATTTTTGGTAGCATTAGAAGTATTTATCAACTATACACTCACCATCTACCTGTATAGAATTATGTCATATTTCTAATTTTCTTTAAGGTTGTTCTTAGTATCATAGAAAGAGACTTTTTGTTTTCCTTATGTTTAGATTTGATCTCGTTTAAAATTCAGTAAAAGTGTTATTATAGATTTCTGTATGCTCATAGAGATTACTATTTTAAAAGGTATCATATGATAAAACATCTATAATGCTTCTTTTCCATTAATATTCTTTTGTCTAAAAAATTAGTTACTAATAGTGTTGTTATTATGACAGTCTTATAAGATTAGATTGCAGATCTACTATCAGTCTCTTGAAAAGTGATTTCAAAGAAACTTATCCTCTATTTAGGTTTGTCTGACTTAACCTGTTAATCGTAACTTTCTCCTCATGGTGCCTTCTTAGACTTGATCTTGATTCTTTATGATCTCCTCTTACAATCATATGTATAACTGATATGTGCTTAATTGTTGATATTTTTAATTATTTTCACTTAGCGATTATCGATACAAAAATGATTAAAATATTCACTTTAATTCATATTTATTTTTAGGTACAATTTGGAAGCAAAGAAATTAAAGTGAGTCGAAAGCAGTACAATTGGGTCATTTTCTGAAGATTTATTTTTACTTATCTTCATGGAGCAATTTAAGGAAATAAAATTCAAGGAGAAGATAATAAAAATAAGGAACAAAGAAGAATTAAAGTGACCAAATTTGGAAACCAAGAGAAAAAATGCAGACCACATCTGCGTTTCATGCAAATGTTATGCATGAAACGCAGCGTGGAATAGAGCATAAGGGGCACAACGCAGCGTTCCAAAGGAGGCGAGGCTGGAGGTTTTAAGTTGCAAGTTTTAATTGTCTTGTCACAAGCAACACGTGGAGACATGGAGGAGAGGAGCGCAACGTTTTACTTAAAAACGCAAAAGACAAAGGCGCAAGAGGGACTGAAGCTGGGGACGCAGGCGTTTTATTCGAAACGCAAGTGGAGAGACACGCTGCAAGCAACAGAGGGCAGGAGCGAGGCTTCAAAGGAGAGCTTGCAAAACTTAATTGTCCCATCAAGCAATAGTGGAAAGGAGAATAAAACGAGGCAACAGTGGAGAGAACAACTGAAGAGTGGATGCTGTGCGTTTTAAATAGAGTGGATCTTGTGCATTTTATTTAAACGCATACGATGAAAAGGAGCAGTCGCAGGTTTTAAGGAGAGTAACATTTTATTTGAAGAGTAGACCGAAGGAAGAATAAAAACAACAAACGGAAGCGGCAGCACTGGGCGTGACCGGAGACACAGTCTTGGCGTGCGCTTCCTTCATCTGCGGCTTTTGGTGGTTCAAAAAAGCGATGGAGGATTTAAGATGGGACGAATTTAATTCGTCTCATCAAGCTACAGTAGATGCAACAAGCAACAATAGGAGCTGCGAAGGGACATTTAAGTAGGGCCATTGGAGGGGGTTGAAGCAATTTATCGGAAAAGACCCATGAAGAGCTAAACGTCCCAATACCAGTTCGGAGGTAATATCGACGCTGACGACCCGGGTTAAGTATTATTTTAATTATTTTTTTGTTTCTTTCTCTCATTAGAAATTGATTGTGTTGTCCTGTTTTAATTGATTTGGGTTTTGTGTATGGATAATCGGATTTTCATTATTATTCGGTTATTTATGTGTGAGCCCATAAGGTATTTTTAATTGATGATTTTAATGCGTTCATTGAATTGTTAATTTTAAACACATTGCTAGAATTTCGATATAATCCGTAATTGTTATGTTGAAATTCATGTGTAGCGACTAATGATTCGTAATCATTAGGGATAACATGACCTAGGTTAAATGACCCGAGCGTATGTGGTTGTTGCCTTGATTAATCGGTTTTCCTAATTCGTAATGCTACTGCCTAATTAAATCTAGAGATCGTATCCTAGGTTGTTAGGTGGTTAGGTTTAATCAACGATCGTATCTTGATTAAACAAAACTTAAGGGAAAACTCGGGTTAATTTTTAATCCACGATTAATAATTTCTAAGAGAGGTTAAAGAACAACAAATTAATAAAATATGCTTAGCTAGGGTGTAGGCCGAGATTTAACCGAAGAACCAGGTCCCTACCGAATTCCCCACATTTATCATTTTATTGCATGTTTTCTTTAATTTGTTTTTATCACTTAGTTTTATTTTCTTTTCTTTTTTGAAAAATCCAAACCCCCCCCCCCCTTTTTTCTAAACACCGATTAATTTCATTTCTTAAACTTTACACACACTCTCTGTGGGATCGACCTAGACTTGCCACTACTACAGTAGTAGTTTAGTAATTTAATTTTGATTAGCGTTACGACGCGCGGTCAATAACCATTTTATAGGGGATGTGATTCCTTATCCGGTTCCTTATTCCTTGACCCTAGACAAAAATCATCCTATTATTTTTCTTTAAAAAATGACTTCACCTTACCTAATAAGGGAATTAACACCCTTCTGAAGTTTTTACAATCTTTGTTCTTATGTTCTATGTTGGACCCCGAACTTTGAGTGAAAATTTGACTTAGTAATATGAATGATAAAGTGGATGAGTTGATTGAAATTGAGTTGAAAATCATGACTAAAAAGAGAAAGAGTGAAAATATGAAGAAAAAATTGTGTAATAGTTGACTTTTTGGCCTTGGAAGGTTGACTTTTGATTGAAGCATAATTTGAGAAAATGGTCTTCTGGAAACTTGTAGATTATGTTAAGAGCTTTCTGTAGACATAAAGTTTGCAATTTTTTCGATATCGGGAGTGAAAGTTATGATCAGTCAAAGTTTATGTTTGATAGGGTTTGACTTTTATTATGGTTGGAACTTTGACTAGGAAATTAACCTAATTAGAGGTTAATTGAGCTTTGGTGTTCTTCATTAAAATTGAAGGGTTTGTTTTGATCTTTATTTCGATATAAAGTATGCAATTTTTCGATCTCGGAATAATAAGTTATGATTTTTACAAGTTTATATTGTGGTTTTAGCATGATTATTAGAGGATAGTATCTTTGACCGGAAAATGGACTTCCGTAGGAGTCAAATTGATTTTTATGTCCTTCGTGGAAGATGTAGAGCTTCCTTCAAGCTTTCTATAGAGACTAAGTTTGTCAAAATTGGAGTTCAGGATTAAGAGTTATGAATTTTGAAAGTTTTGGATTTTTATGTGAAAAAAAAGAAAAAAAAGAAAATGTATCACCCCGTTGCTAGGGCGACGCGTCACCAGGGTGACGGCGAAGCGTTTATTTCGCGTCACCAGGGCGACAACGTCACCGTGGTGACCTCGCCTAATCTGACGCCGTTTTGCTCCTTTAGTGTTCTTGCTTCCTCCTCCGATTCGACCTTTGTTCACTATTTTGCTCATATCTTTTCCGTCCGAAATCCGATTGAGTTTATTCTTGTGGCGTTGGATTCGTAAGACAATTCCCTACATTCTCATAGGAAATTTGTGAAATTTTGAGATTTAATTGATGGTGATTAATTTAATCAAAGTTAGTTGGGAAATTTTCCGAGCGTAGTTCAGTGTTTTGTGAAATTCGGGATCTACAGAGATCCGATTGAAGCGATTCTTGAGGAGAAATAAAGGTAAGACAAGGGGCTACAAATCATATGAAGACATGAAATGTCAAATTTTCCCCTAAGACTTTTAATTTCTGAATTTAAGTTCGGATTAGGGTGAAATTTTTGGATTAGGAACACCTGAGAGTATTTTGAGCATAACTTTTGATCTGGGAATCGAAATGAGGCGATTCTTGTTTTGAATTAAACTAGAGACATAAGGCTATAATTGTTATGAAGACATTGAGTTTCAATTCTGAGATTTAGAATGTAAACTTTTGGACGGAAATAATCGTATATGAAAAATGTGTTAGAATATGGATATTTCTGAACTGTTTTGCGCATAACTTTTGGTATAGTGATCCGAATTGAGCGCGGTTGGTGGCGTTGGATTCGTATGATTGAGAGAAACATTTCTCTAGAAGGAAGTTTGGACAAATTCCTTCAGCTTGATAGTGCGAATCAACCCGCAAGTAAGCATGACTTTAAGCTTTAAATGGAGGGTAAAATGGTCAATTAACCATCATTTAATGAAACACACATGAGGGATGTGAATGAAGAAGTTTCGGTTGGGAGAAAAGAAGAGGGAGAAAGGTAAGCTTTGATTTTTCTACTTATTTCTTAAGGCTTTTGGGATTTTTCCAAGATGGAAAAGAGTGGAGAATGATGAGAGCTTCTAAGGAACCAAGAAAATTGAATTTGGTGGAGAAATGAGGTAAGAGAAAATTTTCAACTATGAGTTTTGATTGAGAAATATAGATAATGATATGGGTTTGTGATTTATGAAGTTGATTTTGATATATATGTTTTAGGTTGGGTTTAATTTTGGATGGAAATTTGATTTAGGTTTAGGCTTAATTTTATGATTAAGAATTTTGTGAATTTTGGTGTAGAATTATAGATAATGATATGGGTTTGTAGAATATGAGGTTAATTTTGAAGAAATTGTATTTTATGGTATTGAATTTGGATAAATTGGTTTAGGCCAATTTTAAGATTTGGGAAATTTTGAAATTGAGGATCTAGATATTTTGGAATTAGTGTGAATTGATGAATTGTGAAGTTAGTTTTGAAAATTAAGTTATTTATGAGATTGAATTTGAGTGTATTGGTTTAGGTCTAATTTTTGAAATTGGGGATTTTAGAAATTACGATTTTAGAAAGCTTGAAAGTATGATGTTTATGAATTTTCGATAGTTAATTTTGGGAACTTTGATTTATGATGTGGAATTTGGATTTTATGGCTTAGGTCAATTTTAAATTGGAAGAATAAAGGAAGCGTTGGTCAAATTGATGATCGGGACGAATTCCTAGCATCATTTCGAGGTGGGTAGCATATTTATATTTTGATCTGTAAGCTTAATACGAATTTTCAAAAATTAAAGAAAGCAAGAATTGGATTTTTGATAAATTATTGTTTTTATAAATGTTTGAAAAATTGGCTTTCGGAATAAATTTTACGAAAATGCAAAGTCTATGAAATCCGTTGTGTTTACATTATTTGAATGATGTGAGAATGAAATTTTGAGTAAATCTAAATTATATTGAAGGAAATTATTGCATTCATTGTTATGACTTTGATTTATATGTGAACTGATTGATTGAAGTGATTGAATATTATGCACTATGTGAATGTGTGAAAAGTAAGATTTTGAAAAGTGCCTTCGGGCAATTCGAATCTTTGTTTTCGTTTACGTGTTATGTGGGTTCGGTTAGGTCCTTTGGTGAGTCAGCGCTGTCTCTATTTGTATAGCCTTCGCCCGGCTGCCCGCTAGTGACACGGAGCTCCGATTTTGGACTCCCTCACGGCTACCTTTGGACCGCTTATCTTTGGAAAGTGTAAGACGTTACATTCCACGAACGCAGGACCACTATGCGGGAATGTGCGATGCGTGCTTTGGACCGAACAGCACCATTCGATATGTTATGTGTTTTCAATTTTGTCTCTGAATGTTGCATTCATATTTATGAAAAATTTGAGAAGTTTGAAAAAATGAGAAAAGTGAGATTATTGTGAAAAGTTTGAAAAATATGAAAAAGGGTTTGAGGAAAAAGTTTGAAAAATATGAAAAAAAGGGTTTGAGGAAATTGTTTGAAAAATTATAAAGTTTGAAAAATTAG
This sequence comes from Erythroxylum novogranatense, assembly GCA_029891385.1. Taxonomy (NCBI): domain Eukaryota; kingdom Viridiplantae; phylum Streptophyta; class Magnoliopsida; order Malpighiales; family Erythroxylaceae; genus Erythroxylum; species Erythroxylum novogranatense. The sequence goes on along the minus strand of CM057235.1, from coordinate 49,924,740 downwards.
CCTTTTGGCAAAAAGTTTATGAAGATTGATTTCTGCTTATTATTCAATTTATAAATGTGTTATCCACGAGCTTCCGAGCTCACCCCCCCTTTCATCCCCATCTCCAGGTTTCGAGCAGGAGATCGGATGAAAGAATGTGAAGACATCAGTTTCGACATTTATGTCAGTTAGATTTTGTGTAATTTGGATCTTTAGTATGAATATGTTTATGGCTTAAGATAAGTTTGGAAAAGTGTATTTGTGTATAAAGTCGGGTGTTGTGCATGGTTTTGGAATTTGTATATGAAATTGTGTATGAATTTGGAAACGAAATTGAGTTATGAGATTAGTATATTGTATTATAGTTATGAGAACGTTTTAGAATTAAGATTGCGTTGTTTCTGCTGAAATCCGAGACGGAGGGTCCGGTTGATTTTGATGATTGTTTGATTTATCGGGCTTTTAGAAGTGCTGTTTTGAACACTTTGTAGGTTTGGGTTAGGCTAAATGCAGTCGTTATGCTGCAGAAATTTTGGTAGATAATAAGCTGAAAAAGAAAAATAAATAAGAAGTAGTTGATTTCGGATGAGACTTATGATTTGTATAAAAGATGGCTAAAGTGTGGAAAAATTTTGGCATAAGAAAGAAAAAAAAAGAAAGAATTGAGTAAAAATGGTTATAAGGAAAAAGAAAAAAAAGAATTCATACCGGATTTTGGAATATGTCTTAGTTTAGATCTCCAACGTGACGCTTTCTGTAGATAACTTATGCACGGATGTCGGACATTTGTTGAGTATCCACTTCGCTTTTTTTTGCTATATGATTTGTTTCGTCCGTTTTGTTTGCTTCGTTTATCGATTCGTTTCCGTTTGGATTCCGAATTAATTCGCTTTGTATGTCGCTTTATGATTCGATTTGCTTTCAGTTCACCTTTGTTCTTTGATTCGATTCGCATTCTGTTATTTGTATCGAATTGTAATTCGCCATATTGTTTCCGATTCGAAATTTTGATGCGAAATTTCCGTTTATGTGCTTCGCTTTCGATTCTTATGCTTTGTATTCTGATTCGAAATTTTGATACGAAATTTCCGTTTCCATTCGATTCCGTTCCCTTCGTTCTCTTCGTTTTTCGATTGGGATCCGGTTCCCGGATCGGGTCCCAACATTCTATGTCATAATGGAAGTGCAAGTATAAGTTTTTAATACTTTTCAAGGGGTTAGTGCCATTTTTTTTGGCTTCATAACTAAATCATTATTTAACATGCAGTCAACTACACTACTTAGTGAGGTGTTGAACCTTAAAAGCCCTTCCTAACTCTTTCCTTTACTTTCATCCTTAGCTTGTTCTTCCCATAGTTCTTTCTTCTCTTCATCATATATTGAAGATGCACCCCTTTTTCTTCTTCATTACTTTTAGCATTTGAGCTTCTCAAATTTTCTTAACATCTTTTAAATTAAGGTACTTTGTAATTTGTGTACTTCCTTCAAATTTCAAAGCCATTCTTTTTTCACGAAATTACAGAAGGATTATCTAGGTATTTATCTATTTATGAAGGTTGCTACCCTCATATTCAAAATTAAAAATTGGGTTCAACATTCTAAGCAATCTCTGATTTTTCTTCTTTTTTTTGAGTTATTGATATCAAATAGATAAGGTCCATCAGTTTGAGCTTATTACAAATAAAGTGTTAGATGAATTTAATAGTCATATTAAAATGTGTTAGTTGACATAGGATGCAATTTTTGAAATAAGTATTCCACTACTCTTGTTAAAGTGGAGGAGAAGGCCTTATACTTGATTTCAACTTATGCATCGCATAGGTCCATGAGGTCTCTATGCCTATGAGCAAGATCATTAGGGTCGTGCATACTGTCAAAAATATCCAAAATAACATTTTAAATATGTTTAATAGTTGTTTCACTATAACATTAGGAGTTAGAGGGTTCCTAGTTATTAAATTAGGTCTCTATGCATAGTACTCTTATTGTGTTAATTATAAGGGCATTGATGGGGTTCACTTTTATGGTCAAGGTGGAATTTGTGTTTTTTTGTCTCTCTTACATCAATAGATTGACTTGATATCATAATATTTAGATTGTAACAAATAGTTATTATGAGTTATAAGCATAAGTTGTTTACTAAGCTTAACAATTCTGGGATTATAAACAACTCTAGTAGGATCAACATATGAATTAGTTAAGTATTCTATTCTCTTTTTAGATGGAGAAATCAAAACTAGTATATAGTTACTCAAGCGTGAATAATTAGAAAATCTTAGTTAACCATAAATGGTTAAAACTGACATGAGTTTGTTGGACTTCCTTTAAGTTTATAAGCAAGCATAAGCAAACAGAGGGTTAAAGCTTTATTTAGTACAGACATTTTGACACTTAATAAAAATAAAAGTACTAAATATATAAAATATTTTCAAAATAAATAAATACATTTATATTTTGACCTTGTGTAGTCTCCTTGATGTAAATAATTCTTTTAGAATTATAATTGTAATCTAATTATATAAATAGAATATAACATAAATTTAGGAAAGATTTTATATTTTTAATTCTTTCCCTTATCCTATTCTCATGCTTTCAAATGAATCTTATTTATTTGATATCATTGAATTCCTTAAAAAAGCTTAAGAATGACATGTATGAAGATCAAAAAAATAGTGATAATAGACATAAGGCTAATCCAACTAATTAAATTGGACTAATCTCAATAAATCAAACTTCTTTCATACTCTCACATTGAGAGTGGGTATGTAAAAAGTTTGCATTTCGATCCAGCTAGACTTAGTTCAAAATCAACAAGCTAAATTCAAGTTGACCTGACCTAAAACTCAACTCAAACAATCCAACTCTTTATTTTATTGAGAAAACGATGTTATTTTTTTTGGTAAATCAATAAATTAAATAAATCAACAAAGAGTTATGTACAAATCAAGAGATTGCCCAAGAAGCAACTCTCTTTCCAATCGCAAAAGGAAAAGCCACACCTATGGACATGAGGAACTCTACAACTAATGAATTGAACATACCACAACAAACTACCTATACATATCTACCCACCAAGGTGACCTTGTAGAAAAGTATACCTTAACCAAATCACATACACTTACAGACTAATGTAGTAAAACAAAAGTAAAATAGACAAGCATTTTCTCAACTAAAATAGAATTTTGAGACCTCCCTTCTTAGGTTAAAGCTTTTGAACTATGCTTTACAATTTGCTGAAGAGGGTGGGGTCTTCTTTGCTGAAACTACCGAGGAGAAGGTAGAGCCCTTTCTCCCTGCTTCTTGCATCCATCTTGTCTCTAACAGCATGATCCCAAGTTTGGGGTTTCCATCGTAAACTAGCATAGTTCTCACCCATCCCTGCTTAGTGAAACCTAAAGGATACTTCTAATTCTTTAAGAAACCAGCAAAGGAGGGATGGTCTCTTATTGCCAAGAACTAGGATAACCTGCAAAATAAACATTAGAGAAAATAATCCTTACACAAATTACCTACCTTCAGTATTTATGTTGAGAAGTTCCATAACTTGGAAGACCACTCTAGTGCTTATGTTCCCAACTTCCAAGGCTTTGTCTTTGAATGTCCAATTGTTTCTTTCGGTCCAAATGTTATAAACAGTCACAGAGAATGATGAGAAGGTTGAGGTCAATATTTGCTTAATTTAAGGGGTGGTTAAACTAGCTTGGGAAGGTTTGAAGGGATATCAGATTTGATAAATGGATCTGAAAATGGTTTAAATAATGTGTCCATGTTGTTTTTGAGTAGGTACATTCAAATAACATATGGTCAATGCACTCATTCTCTAAGAAACACAAGGAGCAGTGATTTGGGACATATGAAAATAGAAGTTTGTCCCTCGTTTGTAACTTATTAAGAAAAGCTAACCATAGGATGAAGGAGTATCTTGGGCTAGTTCCTTTATGCTAAACTAATTTGTACCAAGGGACACAAGGATTAGGAGGTCTCAAGGTAGAGTAGGTCGAAGCATTTGTGTAAGTTTTGGAGGGGCTTCTTGCCACTCCAATCTATCAGGTCAGGAGTATTCTGGTTGATATGGTAAGGGCTCTAAGGTTTGTATGTTCTCAATTGAGGCTTCCCTTAAACTTCACATATTATTTCTGATGACATCGGAAAATTTTGCATTCATCAGTAATTCTGATCCATTGATCACTCTGAGAGTTAAGTGGTCCTTCAAAATACCTCTTGGATGCCAAGAGTCCTGCCATAAGAAAGTAGATAACCTATTTCCTATCTTAAATCTGAATTGTTTTCTAATAAGATCCCTAACATGTAACAGCTTGCTTCAACTCCATGAACTATTATTAGCAGGTTGTGCATTCCAAAAAAATTTCCTTTTAAGAATAATGGTATGCACCCATCTAACCCACAAAACTTCCTTATCATTAAAAATTACCCATATTATTTTTCCTATAAACATATTATTCCACGTAGATAAGTGTTTGATGCCTAAACCACCCTCTCTTTTAGGGCTACATAAGTCATTCCATTTAACCTTCGCATGAGAGTTAGACACTACATTCCCAGATCACAAGAGTTTTCTTAATTTAGTCTCTATATCCTTGATAATGGAGGAAGGTAGAATAAAATAACTAGACTAATACACATGAAAAGTTGAGAGCACATAAATGACCAACTGTAGTCTACCAGTGTAAGAAAGAATTTTATGGGTCCATTTGTTTACTCTATCGTCAATTTTATCCAAAAAAGGCATGCAATCACTCCTAAAAAACCTACCTATTAAGAGGGGAATCCCTAGGTAATGAATAGGAAGGTGGCCCTTTGAAGGCCTATTAGGGCTTCTAGCGATGAGCCATATGACTTATATTAGAAGATAAAAAGTACTGACTCTTGCTAAAGTTGATGTTCAGGCCAGACATGTTTGAGAAAAGACGCAGGCAATTAAGTGAAGTTTGAATTGAAACCAAATTAGCATGACTAAACATTAAAAGATCATCAGCAAAAAGGTGGGATAATTTTAAAGTTTTACACCTTCCAGTGGAATTTAAAAAAGCTATTACAAGCAATAGAAGCTTTCAAACTCCTCGAGAGAATCTCTATACAAATAATGAAGAGATATAGGGATAAAGGATCCTTTTGTCTTAAACCTGATTTACCACGAAATTTTTTTAAAGGAGATCCATTGATCAAAATCAAATATGAAGGGGAGGTAATAGATTCTTCAATCCACTAAACAAAAGTAGGAGGAAAACCTACAGCTAAGAGTACATTCAGAAGAAAATCCCAGTGGATAGAATCAAAGGCTTTTCTCAGGTCAATTTTCAAAGCACAACACTTATGACTGTTCTATAGGGGGTAATTCTTAAAGATATCTTGTGCCAAAAGGATATTAGCCCTTATTCGACGACCTTTTATGAAGGCACTTTGAATAGGGTTGATGATGTGAGGAAGCAAGTCTTTAATCCTATTTGCCATTATTTTAGAAATCACCTTGTAAATAAGGTTATAGCACGAAATTGGCCTATAGTCATGCACAGTGGAAGGATGTGCAGTCTTTGGGATAACAGAAATAAAAGTAAAGTTAAGCTCTTTAAGTAACCTCCCATGATGGAAAAATCTTGAATGACTCTGGTAATATCACCCCTAACAATGTGCCAAGTTTTTTTGAAGAAGAAACCATTGAAAACATCCGGACTAGGGGCCTTATTGGAATTAAAGAAATTAAAAACATTCGTAATCTCTTGCATTGTGACTTCGGAAATGAGATTAATTTTAAGATTTTTAGGAATAGGAGAAGGAAAAAGATTTTTCACATAATCTCTAGAGGAGGAAAGGTTTTTCTTGTTCCAATAGTGCTTTGAAAAAATCCTAGGAACTATTTTTGGATCTTTTTAAACTCAGCAATTCAATGACCAGTACCCAAAAGTAAGGAGTGCATGTTGTTCTTATTTCTATTCGACAAGATAGAGTTATTAAAAATTTGGTATTCCTATCTCCCTCTTTGATCCACTTAATACAAGAAGACTGTTTATAAAACGATTCCTGATCCACTAAACCACAAATTAGATTGGTGATGGCTTGATTTTCCTGCGCAACCAATTGAGGACTATTAGGCAAAAGACTTATTTGAGCTTGGATATAGTTAAGGGCAACTATATCTAAAAAAGAAAATTCCATAAGACTTGACAGCAACAAGTGGAGTTAGCTTCTCAGACCTAATACAAAATAAGATGTGATTTTCAGTACCATGTTTGGAGCAGGAATGGAAAGCTAAGATACAAAAACCAAACTCGCAACCAATCAACTTTGTGGTACAGCCTCCACGAACTGCTTTTTCATTTGAGTAGAATGCCAATGCTAAATATTCATCTTTTCCATGTCCAAAGACAAGTCCTCTGGTACAAATTCTTCTTTTACTCTACATAAAACCCAATCATCCAGCTGAAGAGAACAGAACGTAGAAATCATAATCATATGCTGATACTGGCCTTGCAAGTGAGTAATGTTTCAATTTTGGATCATTTCATCATGTTTTGCCAAATTGTATTGATATTAGAGAATCTCTAGCTTATTTTTCAATACCTGACTACATTTAAGATAAGCATTGACGATATAATAGTAGAATACGTTTTCAACATTTGGTTAGTGAACTAATTATTAAAAGTGAGAAAGAAGTAATTGTTTTTCACCTTCCCTTCCAAATGATTGCACGTGACTAAGCAATAATGGTGCAGCAATCTGTATTCAATCATATGCCAGTTCGTTTTGCGTCCATTTCTTAATTCCCCTTCACAGAAGCGTAGCTTTTGCTTTACTCCTACCACCCCGAAGTTGCCTAAGATTTTACCATCTGAATACTCGAATGCTTCCCAATAGCCATGTCTTACTTGGTAAACCGGAAGCCATCTAGATCCATAGTGGCAATTCCTGGGCGTCAATACAAACCGTTCCTTCACTCCACTTACATTTGCTTCGCCTAAAATAAGCGTCAAAAATTGATTATTCCAACCAAGCAAGAATTTCTAAGCCAATAACTTTATATGTGAACATTAGTCTGGTGAGGAGACCATAGTATGACAAAATTTCAAGAGAAACAAACCTGAGAAGAATTCTTTGGGATGATAATCTCGTATATCTGCCACTATTAAATTTTCTATAAGAACTGGTTGACTTGTAAATTTGTTGTTGAGTTGATTTATTATGTACTGATCAAAATCGTGGTTGTCAGTCATCCCCAAAGCTCTAAATCAAGCTTATGATGCAAAGGTTAAATAAGTCCCGTTGGTTTTCTGTAGAAATGAAAACTCAAAGATCTGGCATAACACCGATGATGCGGATATGAAGTTTAACAAGTTCAATAGATAAGGTCATTGGAAAGACAGGATATTCAGAAAGAAGCAGATATTATGAGGTATTCAACGCCTAAGGTTTCAAATAACAGGTACAGACAATGCTAGGCTGCTTGCTAATACAAATTCAATGCTGCTATTCTACAGCAAGTTCCAGATCTCCTCAGCCATAACAAGGCTGAGATTTCAGTGCCTTTGGATGATGTTCACTAAGATTATTTTGTGAAACGAAAGACACACACCAACTGTTGCAGCTAAAAATGCCTGGAAAATGGGATTTCGACCCAACCCCAGGCTTCAACAGCACAATCACTCCTAAACCTCTACTCAGTAAACTGCGAATCAATGAGTAATTTCATCAAACGATTGAGCAGCAATCCTATCTCAATTTTAACAAATACAAGAATTAATGCATGTCTTGATACTAACCATTGATTCCCAGTTATCATTTTCAAGTGAGCTTTTTATCAAACAGGAAGTCTGCATGTATTATCTAATGAACTTTCAAAAAATCGAAAGGACCCTGAGTAAAGACCAAATATTTAACATCTCAAGAAGATAAACTTGGAGTAATATCCTGATTTTTCAGAAGACGAAGAATGACTTGGCTTACCTTGGCAAAGGACAGTCTAGAAGTGAAATTAATTGAAATCCTAAATTCTCAGAACCCTAATGCCAATGAAAGATACCAATTTGCATTAGCATGGATTCACCATTGAACTACCCACAACCCAAACCGATTCATAAAGAATAAACCGAACAAAACAAGAAGTTTGTAACCCGATGGGGAAAATACCCTCTTCTATCAACCACAATTTGTCCTGAATTGAGAAGAGCAAAATGATTACTATTCTTTTGTCGATAAACAAGCTGATCAATTTAAGCATACGGGACGATTTAAACAAGCTCCTTGTTGTATATCTCTCTGCTTCTTTTTTAATGTGTCAAACAAACCAAATATCTGCGAAATTATTTAATCACTCAACAAAAGATGTTACTATTTATATTAATTTTATTTGATCATTTTATCACAAGTTTAATACGTTAGTAAGGGCTCATTTTTTCACCAGACTTCAGCGCTTTTAGCCATATTTTTTACATTAAACTTCCTTATTATCTTTAATTTAGAATAAATTTGATTTTCTTATCCTTAAATTTTACAAAATTGTAATTGATATTCAAAAGAAATTTAAAATTTTAAGTTTTTCCCTTTGCACAAAATATTACTTACAATAGTTATAATAAAAGTATGAAATAGTAAAAAGAGGTTAAAAAGTCAATGTAAATAATAGATTAATATAAAATATTTGATTCAAAGATAAAAAAATCCATTATTTGGTCTATAAGGCTTTCTTAGAAAATATGAAATGTATGTATCTTATGTGACACATTTAATATAATCACGTATATCTAATGACACATTTAATATAATCATGTATATCTAACATTTTATTAACATTAATTTAAAAATAGAATGTGAGAATCAATAATAATACCTTTATGATTTAAAATGTAATACTATTTCGTTTGTAGGTCTTAATTTATCTAAAATTTATGTTAAACTATAAAGAGAAATTTGTTTTCTCTCACTAGATATTAAACTACATAAAAGAAAACCTATATAGGCTTAAACACTTACATCGTCCTATGTCTCAAAAATCCATAGACTTCTCAAAACATCTATATATATCATAGAGACATATGATCAATTTTGATTTGAATATATGCTCAATGACTATTCAAATGCTTAAGATCGACAAAAATTTTAAGAATTTCACCTGTATTATGGTAATGTACGATAAACTAGATGCCTAAAAACGATATGTTGATCAACAATATATTTTTGAAAACAATATTGCCATAATATATGAAATTAGAATTGTATTAGGAGCAAAATACAATGATCTATAACTAATAATGTCCAAGCACTTTAACAAATATATATTGTATACATGTCACTAAAAAATAGCTTGGCAAAGTCCTTAAGTTACCAACATATACTTGATGAAAATATGCTCCACTAAGATGTCCCCTTTTTGCACCAATTCTTTTATGGTCAAATACTTGACCCATAAATGCTTAGACCCTGTGATATTCTTATTGTTGTTAAATAATACAATAGAAAGATTATCATAATATAACAAAATGGGTCTAAATCAACCATAAATAAGTCAAGAATTAAGTTTCTAAGCTAAACTGCTTGTAAAGCAGTCTTATAGCATGCCATAAACTATGCATGCATAATTGAGGAAGTCATTAATATTTGTTTGACGCTTTTCCATAAGATAGTACCATCAACTAACAAAATTTTATCCTGATGTAGACTTTTGATCATCCAAATACATAGTAAAGTCTGAATGTGTATAACCATTAAGGTCTTAACTATCAACCTTTTTTAATATCAACATATAATCCTTAATTCTTTTAAGGTATCTCAAAACTTGTTTTACTGCATTCTAGTGGTTTATACTAACTTGGTAGTCCAATAAACATGTAATATCTTGTCTAATGCATATTTGAGCATATATTAGGCTGCTTACCATACTATAATAAGGGACATTCTTTATGGTCTCTCTTTCAATATTTTTCTTTGGATATTGTGCCAAAACTGAACTCTCTCCATGAAAGATAGGTGTCATAATAGGTTTACAATTAATCATATTAAATCTTTAGACCATATGCTCAATTTATAAACTTTGTGCATATGTCCTAGTAAATTTGAATATCTAGGACGAAAGATGACTCACAAGATCCTTCATATTAAAATCATGACCAAAAGATATTTAACCCCATGAAAAATGCTAAATTCATTTAACGCAAGTAAGATATTATCTACATATAAAATTAGAAAAATAACCTTGATCTCATTTACCTTGTAATATAACCATCTTTTAACTTTATTTTCCATGAATCCAAATGAAGTAACAACCTTATCAAATTTCATATACCATTTCCTAAAAGCTTGTTTTAAACTATGTATATATTTTTTTCAATTTATAGACCATACAAGTCTTATCCTAATCCTGAAACCCTTCAATCTGCTTTATATAAACCTACTCATAAAAGTCTCCAATTAGGATTTCAAACTGCTCTATATAGACCTCCTCATAAAGGTCTACATTTAAGATAATGGTCTTAACGTCCATTAGATGTAGCTCTATATCAAAATGAGCTACTATTTCTATGATTACTTTAAATGCAACTTTGGAAGACATGAGAGAAAAGGTGGCGCTAAACTTAATACCTTCTCTTTAAGTGAATCCTTTAGTAGCCAACTGAGCCTTAAACCACTCATCCTTATCTTGAGTTGTTAAGTCAAAATGACTTTACGATTAATTTTGATGAAGAACAAATAATAATGTAGATCTAAAATGAGACGGAAGAAATGAGACAAATGAGATGAAGAAAATGAGACGGAAGTGGAAAGGAAAATGAGACAGAAGAGGAAGTTGAAAATGAGACGAAAGAAAATGAGATGCAAAAAATGAGACAAAAAAGGAAAGCAAAATGAGACGGAAGAAATGAGACACAAATATGAGACAAAAGAAATGAGACACAAAAATGAGACGAAAGAAAATGAGACGATATAAAATGAGACGGAAGCGAAAAACAAAATAAGACGAAAGAAAATGAGAGGGAAGAAATGAGACGAAGAAAATGAGACTGAAAAAATTAGATGAAGAAAATGAGACGGAAGCGGAAATTGAAAATGAGACGAAAGCGGAAGCTGAAAATGAGATGGAAGAAAATGAGACGGAAGCGGAAAGCAAAATGAGATGGAAGCGGAAGCTGAAAATGAGATGGAAGGAAATGAGACGCAAAAAAAGAAGACGGAAGAAAATGATATTAAATAATCTAAGACGAAGAATCGATGCCACATCGGATGATAAATCAGTTTGAGTTAGTTACAGAACTCAATTGAATAATCATTTCTTTAAAGATCAAGAAACAAGAAGAAAGAAGTAGTTATCAAGACGCAATTGAAAACGAAGGCTACAAATACGAGTCGGAGTCAAAGACTGAAAAAGTTAGTAATTTTCAAGAAAGGCTAGAGATTCAAAAGCTAGAAATTTTACTCATTGTACCAAAGTTAGAGCTATCATTGTCAGTAACAAAGCTTCAAACATCTTTCAGTAGAAGAAAGAAAAGCTGATAGCCTGAAGAGGCTAGGTTAGAAAAGAAGACTTGTTGTAAGAGACCTGAAGAGGCTCGTTGAAAAAAATACTTGTATCTTTGAGAAGTATAGTGAAATCTCAGAAAGAATTCTGAGGGCTGGACGTAGCCCACGATTTGGGGTGAACCAATATAAAACTGTTGTGTTGATTCTTACTCTCAACTCTCAACTTTGAATTTCTATTGTTGATACAAATACTTCATAATAGTGTTGTTCAATAGTTTGAGAAAGCAAGTTTTATTTTTAAAAAAGTTTGTTTAAAAAGGGGATTGCATTAAAAAAGGATACACAATTCAACTATCCCTTCTTGTGCGTTTTGTATATTGAATATTAAGTCTATAATAACATGTGATTCACTTCGATTGGTATCAGGGCTCGATGTCCAAGAACCATCGTAACAAAGTGTGGATAAAGATTCATGGAAGAGTCACACATATATATAGCTGAAGGTGCCTCCGTCACTAAACCTCCTATGTTCAATGGAGAAGACTACCATTACTAGAAAGACAGGATGCGGCTCTTTATTGAATCTACTCATATCGGCCTTTGGGAGGTAATAGAAAATGGACTGTATATACCGGTAGATAAATAAGGAAATGCGGTTCCACGAATCAAATGGTTTGCAGAACAAAAAGAGAAATTCCAGCTAAACTCGAAGGCCAAGTTCTTTCTAAGCTGTACCCTAAGTAGAAGTAAGTACGATAAAGTTTACGGATGTGACACTGCGAAGGAGATGTTGTAAACGATCTAGAAGGGGGGTTGAATAGATCTTTAAATCTTTTTGAAATTTTCTACAATAAAATCAAAAGTTAATTCACATAATAGTAATTTAAACAAATTTAAATGCAAGGAGTAGGGAAGAAGATCAAACACTGTTTTTATAAAGGTCCGGTGCTAAGACCTACGTCCTTTCCCTAAGCTCCCACTTAGGATTTTGCATACCACTTTATTACACACTTTGTAGTTCAGTGTGAACTCTTACAATACTGCTTGATTTCTGGCTCAAGCTACCTTTACAATGATTTGTCTTCCGGCACAAATGCTACCAACACCACTTGATTTCCAGCTCAAGATACCTCACACGTGACCTTTCACTAGTCACTCAAATTGTAAGAGAAATAAGATAAAGTTTGAAGAACAAATGCTCAATACAATTGTATAACAAGATAAGAACAATAATAAGCAATTTTGGAGCAATAGAAGAGTATTTTCGCTTATAGAACTTCCTTAGAATTTTTCCTTGATCATCCACTCTTATACTCGAAGAAAAATAGCTGTTGGGAACCCATATAGCCGTTGTCTAATTATTATGACCGTTCCTTAACATCCTCCTTTCCATTTGTGGCTAATTGAACCGTTGGAATTAATTTGTTGTACCCATAAGTCGACTTGTCGAGTGTATAAGTCGACTTGTGACAACATTTTACGTAAAATTGCATCTCCGCTCTTCTATAAGTCGACTTGTGCTGTATAAGTCGACTTGTGGTCCTCGATAAGTTGACTTATGTACTATTAGTCGACTTGTGTTGACAGATCTTCATGTATTAATCGACTTATGATGTTCTAGTCAACTTATGTTGTTCGGATCTTGATATATAAGTCGACTTATGATGTGCTAGTCGACTTATTTAGGCTTCAACGGTAATATCCAATCAAATCTTCTATAATCTTCTTTATTAATGTCTCTTGCACTTATAAGGAAACTTCCATCTTGATTCTTCATTGATTTATGTCTTGCCCATTCAAGATTGATGTAGTCTTGATGTATTTGAATCTAAATCACCTTAAACAATTTCTTAACCAATTCTATACATTTTATTATTATCAAAACATAAGTGGGATTTAATTTGTCAACCACCATTGGTCCAACAATCTCCCCCTTTTTGATAATGACTGTTGGACCCCGATTTTTGAATAAAAATAAGAAATATTCAAAAGTGGATGAGTTGATTGAAATGAAGTTAAATAGCAAGAAGTAAAAAGAGAAAGTGTGAAAATATGAGAAATTGTGAAATAGTTGACTTTTTGGCCTTTGAGAGTTGACTTTTGATTTAGTCAAAATTTGATAAAATGGTCTTCTGGAAACTTGTAGATTATGTCAAGACCTTTCCGTAGCCATAAAGTTTGATATTTTTCGATATCTGGAGTGAGAGTTATGATCAGTCAAAGTTCGTTCGAAGTTTGACTTTGAGGAAAAAGTTGACTCTTTAATTGAGGCAAAATCCAAGAAAATGATCTACATGAAACTTGTAGCCTCTGTCGAGAGTTTTTCGTGGACATAAAGTTTGCTATTTTTCGATGTCGGAATTAAGAGATATGATTTTTGGAAAATTCAGGTATAAGTATGTATTTGAAGTCTTGTAACTTGGTTTGAACTCCGACCCTTTTGTAATCTTTTGCTTATACATCCTTCGTCCGACATCCGATTGATTTGATTCTTGAAGCGTTGGATTCCTAAGACAATTACGTTCATTTTTATGAAGAATTATGATTTTTAGGAGATTAAATGGAAAGAGATTGATTGAACCAAAGTAAGAGATGGGTTATAGGTTATAAGTTGGATAATTTTCTGAATATAGTTCAGTATTTTGCGATTTTCGGGAGCTGTACAACTCCGATTGAGTTTATTCTTGAGGGAAAATAAAGTTAAGATATAGGGCTACAACTCTTATGAAGGGATAGAAATTTAGTTTCATCCCTAAGGTTGTTAAGTTTTGGAATTAAATTCGCGTAATGTTCAGTCTCGGATTTTTCGCAGGTCCGATAGTATTTTGGCTATAAATTCTTCGTTTTAGATCCGAATTGAGCACCGTTAGTTGCGTTGGATTCGTAAGATCGAGAGGAACAATTCTATAGTAGAAAGTTTTTCTAATTTATTTCGTTTAGTTGCCCGAAATCAGATCGCAAGGTATCAGTTTTTCAAGTTCCTGCAGGGGCAATTTTGGAAATGGGCAAATAAGTGAGGGTAACTTGGTCATTTTGGCACCATTTTAAGTGACAAGGCAGAACACATCAGAGGCTGTCGTTTTAGCCAAATAAGAAGCAGCAGAGCCGTGGAAATAACAAGAGAAGAGAAAGGAGAAGAAAGAAACGTGAGAGAGGGAGAAAAGAGAGAGGTTCGGTGGAGAGAAGAAGACATAGCTAGGGTTGCGATTTTTATGGGTTTTATTAGGGATTTTCGTGGGTTTCAAGAGTAAAGAGAAGGAAGAAGATGAAAGCTTTCTTGGAGTTCATTAATGGCCGAAAATGGTGGAAAAATGGTAAGTGAGAGAAAGTTTTAAGTTTTGAGTTTTTACCTTGTTTGATGGTTGGTTAGGCTTGGAAAGGTTATGAAGTTAAGTTTTCTAAAGTTTATTGAAGAGATTAGACTATGGTTATGTTGATTTAATGAATGTGGGGTTTATGCCTATGAGGTTTTAGTAAGATTTTTGGTTAAGTGACTTAAGGTTTATATGGATTTGTGATTTATGAAGTTATTTATGGTGTTTATGCCTTAAGTGAGGTTTCATTTTGGATTTGATGAATTAGGGATTTATGTTAAGTTTGTAGATTTGGGGATGTTGGAAATTGTTAAGGTAGATAGTTTGGATATATGTGGGATTAGTGTTTGCTTAAGTTAATTGTGAGGATTTTGATTTTTATGATATTAAATATGGATGATTATGGCTTAGGTATTTTAAAGTTGAGGAAAGGAGAAGGACTTCAGAAAAGTAAAGCTTTGGACAAGATGTTAGCATCGATTCGAGGTGGGTAACGTATTTGTATTTCGAATTTTAAGCTTTGAACAAGTTAGTGAAAAATCAAGAATGAAAATGTTTTTGGAAAATTGTTGTTTATGAAAATTGTTGCAAGTATTGATTTTGAAGGTTTAATTAAGAAAGCGTTGTTATATGATATTTGAAATAAGTTAAGGAAACTATGTTTTTGAAGAACCAAGAAGAGAAAAGATTTCAAAAATTTGTTTAAGAAATTGTTATTCATGACGTTTGAATTACTCAAAGAAATTGTTTTGTTCGGACAATGCAAACAAGATGATTCAATTGATTACATTCATCGCTTTTGAATGTTTTGATAAAGAATGAAATAGTTGGTAATTTAACTGTTTTGATAACATGATTCCTTATGACAAGATTTGTACTTTTTGATATTTGATATTTGAGAAATCCTTGGGTTAGAATGATGGGCGTTAATGCTTTGGAATTTTGTAAAACCACGGTTTATGAAAGTGTTTGAAAACTAGGATTTCGCAAGCTTTGAAAATGTTAGAAAATATAAACTTATAAAAGTGTTTGACAATTTATGATTCGAAGATTTTGAAAGTGTTTATAAATTATAGTTTATATATATATATATAAAAGGGTTTGAAAACCTTGATTTCGAATAAACTTGGAAGTGTTTAGAAAGTATTCTTTACATGAATGTTAGAAGATTTTGATTTAGAAAATGCATTTGAAATCGTGTAGAAAATATGGTTTATCGAATGTTTAAAATTTATGATTTCCAATTACCTTGAATTAGTTATAAACTCTTGTTTATGAAAATGTTTGAAAATCTTAATCTCCGTTGAGTACATTCCTTGCTTTGAAATTTTGTAGAAATTGTTATATATTCAATGATTTTGGAATTCAATTATTAATTTGAATGCTTGAATGCTTAAATTCCTTGATTTTGTACTGAATGGAGAAAATGTTTTGAAAACTTATTGTGTATGTTTTCGAAAAATTAAGAAAAGAAGAAGGTTTCGAAAATAGTTAAAATGATTCGATTTATTATTTTGAATGATGGTTTGATTGATTTGAAATTTTGATTTCGAATGATTTGAGAAGGTGGAAGAAAGAAAGTATCGAATTTTGGTATTGATTTCAAATGGTTTGGAAAATTGTTCCAAGTTCTACGTGTTTGAAAAGTTGGAAAATCATGATTTCGACTATTTTGGAAAGTAGGAAAACTATGATTGCGAATGTTTTAGAAATTAATTATAAAATATTGTTTATGTAGCTGTTTGATTTTCGTTTGATGAAATTATTTGCTTTTGGAATAACTTTAGAAATTTTGTTATATGTTCAATGATATGAGAAATTGAAACTTTCAATTTGAAAGTTTTCAAGGTTTTAAATATTGATAGATTTCGAGCATGTGCGGAATTACAAAAATTATTACAAAAGTTAGATTTATTGTTTCTAAAGATTTTGGAAATTAAATGAAGAAATTGTTATTTAGTATATTCGAAAATTTTAGAGATTGTTATTATGTCTTGGAAAATCAAGGAGAGAAATATTTTTGAAAATCGATTTAAGAAATTAAAATGATTAGTGATTTTTATTGTTTTAAATAAAAGGTGAAAATCGTGGTTTAAATTTTGGATGAGACATGTGTATTGTATGTTTCAAAGGAATTGATAAAGTTGTTATCTATTTTGTGTTGCATACTTTAATTATGCATTGTTACAAACCGAATATGATTGTGAATCGGTATAAAAGTGATTGATGAATTGTGATGGTATTTGATTTTGTTATGTGAATTATGTGAAATTATGAATGATAATGTGACACGATATGAAAATCAAGTTTTCGAAATGTGCCTCCGGGCAATATGATTTTCGAGTTTGATATATGTTATGTGGGTTTGGTAAGGTCCCCTCCGATGAGTCAGTGCACTGGTTTCCCTCGATAGCCTTCTCCATTTGCCCGCTAGTGGCATAGGAGTTCGATTCGGACTCCCTCTATTCACTGTTTGCATGCGACCGCTATCTTGGGAATGTGCGATCGTCATGTTAGGACCGACCCAAACCATTTAATGAGTTATGTGTTTGGTGTTGGATCTTTGCGATATAACCCATGAAACACACGTCGCAAATATAACTCGCAAACACCTACGGGTGGGGTGTGGGGTCCAACATCAAACCAATGATGTGTTAGATGATCTTGCTCTGTTTGTATGTGATATTCTATGATGTGATACATTTATGTTTGAAATGGTGCATAATTTGTGAAAAGTTTGAGAATTTGAGAAATAATGGTTAATTTGAAATCACGAAATTTGGAAGCAGTTTATGAGGATTTTAAAATAAATGAAGATGATGAGAAAAATCTTAGAAACTATTGACGAAGGTTTATAAATTTCCGAATGGGAAAGATTTGAAAAGTTTGAAAAGAAAATTTTCGCTTATGTTTCATTTATACGTATGTTACCCACTGAGCTGTCAAGCTCACCCCACCTCTCATCCCCATCTCCAGGTTTCCAAGAAGGAGATTGGATGAAGACGGTCCAGTCATCAGTTCTGCATGTGTCAGTAATAGGGTTCGTTGAGATTGTGGTTTTTGGTTTGATATCGTAGATTGAAAATGTCACTTTGGTATTGATGATGTATTTGAGTTAAGTTATGAAATTGAATTTATGTATGATAGTGGAATTGGATTATTTAAGTAGATCATGTTAGTTTATATGAATATGATTGAATTGTATTGAATTGAAGTATGTATGATGGATTGAGATTATGAAGTGCTTAGATATAGATGTGTGTTTTGCGGTGTTTGAATTAGGACGGGAGTCCGATGACTTTGTGTGATTGGATTTGGTTTATAGAAGTGTATTTTGCCTTTGCAGATTTTGGGCTGTCAAAATACAGTAGTTATCTGCCCGATTTTCGGTAAAAATCGGGTTAAGATAAGAATAAGAATTAAGAAATTAGTTTGGTAAAGATGAGATTTGTGTGATTAAGACAAATTATATGAATTTAGTGTCATATGAGGATAAATTTCCAAAAAGGAAATTGTCTGGATTGATTATGATTTGAATGTGATTGAGTAAAGGGAAAAGGAATGAATAAGACAAAAAAAGAAAGAAAAAAAAAGCTATATCGGTTTCGGATGGTTAGTCTAGGTTATCCAATGCATCTCGTTTCGTTTCTCGACCAATCTTCGTTACCGGATGTCGGACACTTGTTTTCGATTCGCTTCGATGTGAATTTCATTTCGAGACGTTCCGAGTTTTCTGTTTGCTCCGATTCCGCACTTTGTTTCGCTTTTTGTTTTTCCGTTTCTGTTTTTCGGTTGGGATCCGGTTAAAGAGATCGGGTCCCAACAATGACAAAACACTTAGAAATTGTTTAAGAAATGAAAACAAAGAAACATTGATAAAGGTTTTTATACCTTGTCATTTTGGTTAGAAGTCTCCCCCTCAATCATATAATTCATTGAATTTAATAACCTTGTAAGATCAAATTCATAAAAGTAATTTGAAATCATGATAGACTTAAATTAAAGACAATCATCACATACTCCCCCTTAATCAAGTAACTAAAGAATATCCAATTTCTCATTTTTCTCCCCCTTTTTGTCATAATCAAAACAACTAATACAAACCAACAATAGATGAAATATCGCAATCACATTAAATAGAGAAGCAAGTCATCAAACACAAATGGTCTCAAGTAGCAAGCAAATACAAATAATATGAAATGTTGGTCTTGGCTAGATACAAAAACCATCATGGTGGAGAAACATCATCATGAATAAATCTCAAAAGTAGAACAGAATATGTTTTCGGAGATTTGTGAAAAAGAGATTTTTTAAAGAAGACTCAGATAACTTATATTCGACTGACAGTTCATAAGCAAACACAAAGAAAATACAAAGTCATTACATAACATAACAATCCAACAATGGAACCCGTGTAAACATAAGTCGACTTGTTTTACCTCTATAAGTTGACTTATCGACCCTTATAAGTCGACTTGTCGATTTTTATAAGTCGACTTATCCTGAAATTTCTTCTTTTCCATAGTGCTGTGTACATTATAGGTCGACTTATTGACCCACACAAGTCGACATCCACTATCAATGTACCATGTGCTTGGTGGATTTTCATTCCTTGCTTGTACCTACAACTGAAACATTCTTTCTACTCATTGGTACCCAGGCCATTTTGGGTCTATTTTGGTTAGTCATATAAACCACATTAGGAGGAGTTGTACCTTTAATCACCCAAATTTTCTTAACATTGATACATGTCCTAATACTTTTACATGCAATTTCTATATGATCATCTTTTAAGCATCTAGCACATTTAGCAACTTTGCCATCTTTAGTAAATTTAGAAATCAAAGAACAATCTCTATCAAATGGATCATATCCTAAACCATGTTTAGAAATTGAATATCTTTGTAAAGATAACATCTTTTCAAATTTTTCATTCCCACCAGCAAATTTTTTAACCATATAAGAAAATTTCTTTCTAAGTCTACCCAGTTCATTAGTAAGATTTTCTTTTTCAGTAAGGCATGCAGAATGATCTTTCTTAGTGCATTCCAAATCATTAACAGTCTTAAGCAAAACACTATTTTTAGCAACTATTTCTCTTATTTTATTTCTCAATTTCTTATTGATCTTAATAGCTTCTTCAAAATCAATTTGTAAAGCTGATCGCGGCTCTGTCGATGCGATCTTACGATCGATCCTTAAAAATCGGTCAAAAATAATAAATTCTAAGATTGCAGTATAGGATGCAACCTCGGGTCGTCTCACTTAATCGGAACCTAATGAAATGGACCTAAGCTAGCCTATATGTCATAAAATGCAAGTGAAATCAGTAAGGAAAAAGGGGTTTTGTTTGAAAACATTAACTACACTAAAAGCATGTAACAATTATTTTGGATTTTGAAAATAGAAAAGGAAATACTAAAACAAGTGATAAAATTCTCTTGAAAACAAGCTTTGGCTATCACAGTTCAAAACTAAGTGTGAATGGTAAACCTTAAAGAATTATTTTAAGTCCAGGGTCTTGATTAATGGACTCTTGTCACTCTTGACTCCATGTCTCAAGACCCCATTGAGTGCTCTTGAGCCTCAGAACCTTAAAGGATTCTTTAAGTCCAGGATCTTGATCAATGAACTCCATTGCTCAAGATCCCGTTAAGCGCATCTTAGTGTGTGCGGTGGATTAAAAATCACTAAGTTTGAATGGTAAACCTTAAAGAACTCACTTTAAGTCCAGGGTCTTGATTAATGGACTCTGTCACTCTTGACTCCATGTCTCAAGACCCGTTAGGTGCTCTTGAGCCTAGAACATTAAAGGATTCTTTAAGTCCAAGGATTTAATCAATGAACTCCATTGCTTAAAACCTTGTTAAAAACATCTTAGTGTTAATGGGATTTGCCAATGCAATGGGTCAAATGAAATCTAGCATCAACTCATTATCAAACACAACTGGCGAGATAAAGAGAATCAACAAGATCACAAGTTGACATATATGAGACTTCATATATTTAAGCACAAGTTCTACATAAACAAATCCATAACACATTACATTGTTCAACGCTAATTAAACTCTAATTAAGTTAGTCTAACTACAAAGCAATAAACCAACTCATTTGTTTATAACAATGCGATTAAGCGTTACAATGTAAACTACCAATCCAAACAACACATTAAATGTCAAACATTTAGCTATAATCAAATAGCTTCACTACAAATTACAAACCCTAGACCTAGGCATTTATAAATCATAGCAAAACTACAGATTAAGCTACTTCCCTTGGCTTCGGTGAACTCCAGCCATCACTGCATCTTCAACAGAAAACAAATGCCTAACCACGCATTTTAACCGGAACCTTCACAACTTGTGACGAATCCAAGCTATCAATGATGGCGTCGGCGGTGAAAATGAAGAACAAAACCTATGTGAAATTATCCCCAGGGATCCCCGAAGGGAACCTGGGTGGTGAACGATGCTGCTTCCTCTTCTTCTCTCTTCGCCCGTCGGTCTTCTCTCTTCTTCCCCGCGTGTCGATTGCCCAGCAGAAGATCTTTCTTCTAACCTAATTCGGCAGTATTTAAAGGATGGGTCACGGGCCGGGTCGATACAGTGAGAGAAACCTCTATTTGGAGTCCGGGTATCTGTCTGCACGTCGTGACGTATAAATAAAAATTCGTTGCGACGTGTCTCTGGCTTGCTCGCCGCGACGTGTTGAATTGTTGACGTCGCGACGTACGATTTGTGTTGATGCGCCGCGACGTGTGAATTACATTTCGCCGCGGCGATGCCGCGACGAGGTGATTGGTTCACGCCGCGACGTGCCCTAAGGACTTCATGCCGACTCTTCAGATCCTTTTTGACTCCTTTTCTCCTGCAATATAAAATAACAATTTGCAGTATCAATTGTTCTTAGAAAAATTATAATGCAATTAATGTCAATTTGTACAATTTTACTAGCAAATTGCATAAAACATAAACTCACCATAAGAGACTAATTTAAACACAAAAATCATGAATTAAGAGTCAAAAAGTGCATTAACAACCATGAAAGTGTAGCCACTTATATATTAAACTTGAGTTCAATCAAAAGCAGTAAAAGAATCTCTAAGTTCTTGATCTAAGATTATTACCTCATCCTCATCATCACTTGTCAAGAAGCTATTTGCCATAAGAGCAAGGTTGTTTTCACCATTGCTTTGATATGCTTCCTCATCATCACTCCACGTGGCTATTAGACTAGATTTCTTTTTCCCTTTGTCATATTTGTCACTTTTTTGGAAATTTGAAGTGGAAGCTGAGCTTTCACATTCTCTAGCATGATGTCCCCTTTTTCCACATTTCCAATACTCTTCATTGCTCTTCTTTTCATCATACCCCTTTGATTATCTTTCCATGGCAAACTTCTTTCTTTCTCCATTTCTACCACCATTTAATTCTTTCCTTCTATTTTTGAGTAGTCCTTTGAACTTTCTCAAATTTCTGGCATACATTGCTATTTCTTCGTCTTCCCCTTCTTCATCTATTTCTTCATCACTTTCATCAAGAGAAGAAGCATTAGCTTTTAAAGCAATTGAATTTTGTGACTTACCTCTACCTCCTCTTGATTTGAGAATGATCTCATAGTTGATGAGTGATCCCACTAAGGCGTTGAATTCCAAATGATTGAGATCTTTAGACTCCATAATTGCTGTGACTTGTGAGTCCTTTTGGTAGTGAGCAGAGAATCTTTTTCACCTTCTCACTATCCGTCATATGCTTTCCAAGGTTGCCTAATTCATTTATGATTTTTGTAAAATGATCAAGCATAGTAGAAATAGACTCACCTTCCTTCATGAAAAACATTTCACAGTCATGGAGAAGCATGTTGATCTTTGTCTCCCAGACTTGGTTGGTTCCTTCATGGGTGATGCGAAGTCTTTCCCACATTTCTTTAGCGCTGGTACAAGAATTAACTCGATTTCTTTCCTCGTAGTGAGGCCTTGATATATCAGTTTCATAGCCTTCGCATTGATGTAGGCTTGCCTCCAATCATTGTCGTCATACTCCATCTCTGTTTTTAACTCACCGTTTTCTTTTAAAGGAGCTTGAGGACCAAAAATGATAATCTTCCAATATTCTACTCCTTCGCTTATAATATGATACCTCATAGGATTTTTCCAAGAATAGTAGTTAGTACCATTAAACAAAGGAGGGCGATAATTTGTATTACCTTCTTCCGCTAGTTTGTTGTGTGTCATCCCTGGATACTTCTGCTCTGATACCAATTGTAAACGATCTAGAAGGGGGGTTGAATAGATCTTTAAATCTTTTTGAAATTTTCTACAATAAAATCAGAAGTTAATTCACACAATAGTAATTTAAACAAATTTAAATGCAAGGAGTAGGGAAGAAGATCAAACACTGTTTTTATAGAGGTTCGGTGCTAAGACCTACGTCCTCTACCTAAGTGATTGAGCCCAAGTTTAATATATAATTGGCTACACTTTCATGGTTGTTAATGCACTTTTTGACTCTTAATTCATGATTTTTGTGTTTAAATTAGTCTCTTATGGTGAGCTTATGTTTTTATGCAATTTGCTAGTAAAATTGTACAAATTGACATTAATTGCATTATAATTTTTGTAAGAACAATTGATACTGCAAATTGTTATTTTATATTGCAGGAGAAAAGGAGTCAAAAAGGATCTAAAGAGTCGGCATGAAGTCCTTAAGGCACGTCGCGGCGTGAACTGCCGCGGCGAAATGTAATTCCCACATCGCGGTGCATCAATACAGATCGTACGTCGCGACGTCAACAATTCAGCACGTCGCGGTGAGCAAACCAGATCGTACGTCACGGCGTCCCAGACATCTCGTCACGGCGAGCAAGACTGAGCACACGTCGCGACGAATTTGATTTATTTATTTTATTCATCGCGACGTACAGACGGATACCCGGACTCTAAATAAGAGATTTCTCTCACTGTATCGACCCGGCCCGTGACCCATCCGTTAAATCCTGCCGAATTAGGTTATCATGAGCATCTGGAGAGGGATCGAGAGAAGGGGAGAAAAGAGGAGATCGACGAGCAAGAGAGAAGAAGAGGAAGCAACATCGTCCACCACCTAGGGTTCCCTTCGGGGTTCCCTGGGGATAACTTTTGCATTAGTTTTCATCTTCTGTTTTTACCATCACCGTCCACCATGGATGACTTGGAGTCGTTGCGAGTTGTGAGGCTTCGGGTTACTATGTGTGGTTAGGCATTTGTTTTCTCTTGAAGATGCAGGGATGGCTGGAGTTCACCGAAGGGGAGTAGCTTAATCTTTAGTTTTGCTATGATTTATAAATACCTAGGTCTAGGGTTTGTAATTTGTAGTGAAGCTATTTGATTAAAGCTAAATGTTTGACATTTAATGTGTTGTTTGGATTGGTAGTTTACATTGTCACATTTAACTACATTGTTATGAACAGCCGAGTTGGGGTTTATTGGTTTGTAGTTAGATTAGCTTAATTAGAGTTTAATTAAGCGTTGAACAATGTAATGTGTTGTGGGTTTGTTTATGTAGAATTATGTGCTTAATATATGAAGTCTCATATATGTCAACTTGTGATCTTGTTGATTCTCTTTTATCTGCCTAGTTGTGTTTGATATTGAGTTGATGCTAGATTTCATTTGACCCATTGCATTGGCAAATCCACCGCACACACTAAGATGCTTTTAACAAGGTTTTAAGCAATGGAGTTCATTGATTAAAGCCTTGGACTTAAAGAATCCTTTAAGGTTCTGAGGCTCAAGAGCACTCAATGGGGTCTTGAGAAATGGAGTCGAGAGTGACAGGAGTCCATCAATTAAGACCCTGGACTTAAAGATAGTTCTTTAAGGTTTATCATTCAAACTGAGTGATTTCTAATTCCACCGCACACACTAAGATGCGCTTAACGGGATCTTGAGCAATGGAGTTCATTGATCAAGATCCTAGACTTAAAGAATCCTTTAAGGTTCTGAGGCTCAAGAGCACTCAATGGGGTCTTGAGAAATGGAGTCAAGAGTGACAGGAGTCCATTAATTAAGACCCTGGACTTAAAGTGAGTTCTCTAAGGTTTACCATTCACACTTAGTTTTGAACTGTGATAGCCAAAGCTCGTTTTCAAGAGTATTTTTATCACTTGTTTTAGTATTTTCTTTTTCTATTTTCAAAAATCCAAAAATACTTTTTACATACTTTTTAGTGTAGTTAATGTTTTCAAACAAAACCCCTTTTTCCTTCGATTTCACTTGCTTTTATGACATATAGGCTAGCTTAGGTCCATTTCATTAGGTTCCGATTAAGTGAGACGACCCGAGGTTCCATCCTATACTGCAATCTTAGAATTTATTATTTTTGACCAGTTTCCAAGGATCGATCGTGAGGTCGAATCGACAGAGCCGCGATCACTAAGCTCCCACTTAGGATTTTGCAAACCACTTTATTGCACACTTTGTAGTTCAGTGTGAACTCTTACAATACCGCTTGATTTCCGGCTCAAGCTACCTTTACAAATGATTTGTCTTCCGGCACAAATCCTACCAACACCACTTGATTTTCGGCTCAAGCTACCTCACACGTGACCTTTCACTAGTCACTTAAATTGTAAGAGAAATAAGAAAAAGTTTGAAGAATAAATGCTCAATACAATTGTATAATAAGATAAGAATAATAATGAGCAATTTTGGAGCAATAGAAGAGTATTTTCACTTATAGAACTTCCTTAGAATTTTTCCTTAATCATCCACTCTTATACTCGAAGAAAAATAGTTGTTGGGAACCCATATAGTCGTTGTCTAATTGTTATAACCGTTCCTTAACATCCTCCTTTCCATTTGTGGCTAATTGAACCGTTGGAATTAATTTGTTGTACCCATAAGTCGACTTGTCGAGTGTATAAGTCGACTTGTAACAACATTTTACGTAAAATTGCATCTCCGCTCTTCTATAAGTCGACTTGTGCTGTATAAGTCGACTTGTGGTCCTCGATAAGTCGACTTATGTACTATTATTCGACTTGTGTTGACAGATCTTCATGTATTAGTCGACTTATGATGTTCTAGTCGACTTATATTGTTCGGATCTTGATATATAAGTCGACTTATGATGTGCTAGTCGACTTATTTAGGCTTCAACGGTAATATCCAATCAAATCTTCTATAATCTTCTTTATTAATGTCTCTTGCACTTATAAGGAAACTTCCATCTTGATGCTTCAATGATTTATGTCTTGCCCATTCAAGATTGATGTAGTCTTGATGTATTTGAATCTAAATCACCTGAAATAATTTCTTAACCAATTCTATACATTTTATTATTATCAAAACATAAGTGGGATTTAATTTGTCAACCACCATTGGTCCAACAGATGTAGGATATGCCATCTATCACACACGAAGGCACAAATCAAGTAAAGGAATCCAAGATAAACATTCTTATACACTAGTATGAGCTGTTCATGATGAAGGAAAAAGAGTCTATCGATCAGATGTTTGGAAGATTTCAAACTATCATCAATGGACTTAAAGCTCTCGGTAGAACTTACGAAAATCAAGATCACGTTAGAAAGATCCTCATAAGTTTACCGAAGAGATGGAGACCAAAAGTCACAACTGTACAAGAAGCCAAGGATTTGAGCGTATTGAAGCTTGATGAATTACTGGGATCTCTAAAGATACATGAAGTTGAATTCAATGCAGAAGATAAGCCTAGATGGGACAAATCCATTAGATTGAAGGTCGGACAGAAGAATCACAAGAATCAAAGGAAGAGGAGCTCATAGTCGAAAGCGCTAAAGATTGAAGAAGTCACAGACTATTCCAATGAATCGGATCATATTTCAAGCGAAGAAGATGATGAACTATCCTTTATCTCGAGGAAGATCATTTGCATGTGGAAGAAAAAGGCTAAAGGAAGCAAAGATGAAAGGAAGAATGAGAAAACATCCATCATATGCTATGAATGCAATAAACCGGGACATTACAAGTCCGAATGCCCATTGTTAAAAAGAAAGCCAAAGAAGAGTTGAGAAGGCAAGAAAAGCATGATGGAAACCTGGGAGGATCTAGATTCATCTGAATCAGATATTGACTCAGAGGCATCGGTGCAAGAAAATATTTGCTTAGTAGTCGAAGGAGAAAATGATGAGGAGGTAACCTCAAAACTTAATAAATTACAAGATGCATACTCAGAGTTATTAGAAGATTCTCATGCAATTCTAAAGTAATATAAATTGCTTAAGAAAAAGTATGTAGAAAACTTGAAAAACACGCAAGTGTTAGAAAAGGAGAATGTCTGTTTAAAGAAACAGGTAGACGAGACGAAGAAAAAGGTAGTTGTAGATAGATCTGAAGAGATCAATCAGTTGAAACATAGAATAAACAATCTTTCAGTAGATCTATCAACATTTACAAAGAGTACTAGAAAAATGAATGATATTCTAGTGAAATACAAACGCCCTAATGATAAAACTGGATTAGGGTTTACTAAAAACTATACTCAGCGTAAAAAGAATTTTGCTCCCTTTAGGAAAAAATTTCATCAGCCTCATCATCAATAAAAATGGCATCGGTTGCATCATCATCATACTATGAATTATGTTAGAACTAATCCTAAAGGACCCAAGAAA
Organism: Erythroxylum novogranatense; assembly: GCA_029891385.1. Taxonomy (NCBI): domain Eukaryota; kingdom Viridiplantae; phylum Streptophyta; class Magnoliopsida; order Malpighiales; family Erythroxylaceae; genus Erythroxylum; species Erythroxylum novogranatense. Next base: position 49,897,351 of record CM057235.1, on the reverse strand, counting down.
AATTGGGTACCTAAGAGACAAATAATATCACCTGCAGATATCCTTCCTTGGAAGAAGCAACCAACACCATTGGTACTTGGACAGTGGATGCTCGCGACACATGATGGGAAGAAAGTCTATGTTCCTAGATCTTCAATATAAGAAGGGAGGATCGGTAACTTTTGGAGATAACCAGCAGGGCAAGATAATTGGAATCGGCAAAATTGGTAAAGATTCCTTTGCATGTTTTGATAATGTACTGCTAGTTGATGGTTTAAAACACAATTTGATGAGTGTCAGTCAATTATGTGATTCTAGTTTTAAAGTACCTTTCAATCAAAATTCTTGTGAAGTCAAAAACAAGGATGAATCCATATTCTTTTCTACTAAAAGACAAAATAATGTTTAAAAAATCAATTTAAAAGATTTTCAAAATCAAAATATTTCTTGTTTTATATCACCTGATCAAGAAAATTTGATTTGGCATAAAAAGCTAGGTCATATTAGTTTTAAACATATTTTAAAGTTGATTAAACATGATTTGGTAAGAGGTTTACCAAAAATAAGTTTTAACAAGGATTTCTTTTGTGAAAGTTGTCAAAAAGAAAAACAGGTTAAAACAACGTTTTCTTCTAAAAATATTGTAACTTCTTTTAGACCTCTAGAGTTTTTACATATGGATTTATTTGGTCCAACTAGGACATTGAGTGTTGGCGGAAAGAAGTATGGTCTTATTATTGTTGATGGTTTCACTAGATTTTGTTGGATATTATTTTTATCACATAAAGATGAGTCTTTTAAGTGTTTTAAAGTGTTGTCCAAAAAGTTACAAAATGAAAAAGGAATGTCTATAGTTAGTATTAAAAGTGATCATGGTGGTGAATTTGAAAATGAGAAGTTCAGAATGTTTTGTGAAGAGAATGGAATTTTCCACAATTTTTCTGCTCTTAGAACTCCACAACAAAATGAAGTTGTTGAAAGAAAAAACAAAACGATTCAGAAAATGGCAAGGACTATGCTATGTGAGATGGATCTTCCTAAGTACTTCTAGGCAGAAACTGTGAATACAGCTTGTTATATTCAAAATAGAATACATCTATGACCTCTGTTGAAGAAAACTCCATATGAGTTATGGAATGGAAGGAAACCTAATATATCCTACTTGCATCCATTTGGTTGCAAGTGCTCTATATTGAATACAAAAGAAAATCTGGATAAATTCGATTCTAAGAGTTATTCTGGATTTTTTCTAGGCTATTCTCTATCATCGAAAGCCTATAGGGTTTACAATCTTACCTCTAAGACTGTTGAGGAAACTATTCATGTCAAATTTGATGATAGTTCTCAACCAAGTAAGAAAGATGATACTGATAATGAAACCCTATCAGTACCTTTGGTTGATAGTGGAGAAGCATCACCATCAGATACTCCCTTAGACAAGTTGAAGATATTCCTGAGACTCTTGATTTGAAAAGAGATTGAAAATATAAGAGTTCTCATCCAGAAGAGTTGATTATAGGAGAGACCTCAAAAGGTGTACGAACTAGGTCCAAATTTAGAAGAGAAGTAAATATAGCTTTTATTTATGAAATAAAGCCTAAGAAAATTGATGAAGCCCTTCAAGACAAAGCTTGGATTTTAGCTATGCCAGAGGAGCTGAAATAGTTTACTAGGAATAAAGTTTGGTCCTTAGTTCCCAGACCATAGAAAAAGTCCATCATAGGAACTAGATGGATTTTTAAGAATAAGCTAGATGAATAAGGAAGAGTGACTCGTAACAAAGAAAGATTAGTAGCACAAGGCTATAATCAACAGGAAGGAATAGACTACAATGAGACTTATGCTCCTGTAGCAAGACTAGAAGCTAATAGGATCTTGCTTGTATATATTGTCTGTCATGACATAAAGCTATTTCAAATGGACATGTAGAGTGCCTTTTTAAATGGTTTTATAGATGAAGAAGTTTATGTGAAACAACCTCCGGGTTTCAAGGATGTCAAGAAACCGGATCATGTCTATAGAATTCATAAGGCTTTGTATGACTTGAAACAAGCTCCTCGAGCTTGGTATGATCATCTGAGTTCTTTTCTTATTGAAAATAAGTTCAGTAGAGGTCAGGTAGATAAGACGTTATTTAGAAAGTGCATAAAGAATGATTTTATCATAGTTCAAATTTATGTTGATGATATTATCTTTGGTGCAACCTCTAAAATGTTATGTACTAGTTTTGAAAATTTGATGAAAAATGAGTTTGAGATGAGCATGATGGGTGAGTTAAAAAATTTTCTTGGGTTGCAAGTTAAGCAAACCGAAGAAAATATTTTTATTCATCAACAGAAGTATGTTAATGAATTGTTGACTAAATATGATATGGAAAAAGTAAAACTAATGTCAACTCTGATGCATCCTTCAAAACTTTTATCCAAGGACTGAACTGGCAAGAAGGTTGATCACCCTATATAGAGGGATTATTGGTTCCTTACTTTTACCTTACAGTAAGCAGACCTGATATTCTGTTTAGTGTTTTCTTGTGTGCAAGATTTCAGGTAGATCCTAGAGAGTCTCATTACATTGTTGTTAAAAGAATTTTGAAATATCTATCAGGTACTACTGATATTTGATTAATGTATGAGAAAGGTAAAGATTTCAAGTTAATTGGCTACTTTGATGTGGATTATGTCAGAGATAGGATTGATAGAAAAAGTACGAGTGGAGGATGTCACTTCCTTAACCATAACTTAGTTTCATGGTCAAATAAAAGACAAAGCTTAATTACTCTATCAACTGCAGAAGTCGAGTATATATTAGCCGCAAGTTGCTGCTTACAGACGTTGTGGATTAAGTACTAGCTAGAGGACTATTCAGTATAAGAAGTAGAAATCCCAATTTACTGTAACAACACAAGTGTCATCAACCTGTCAAAAAACCCTATACAACCTCGAGAGTTAAACATATCGAAGTGAGACATCATTTTCTACGAGACTACGTTCAGAGGAAGATCGTAAGGCTTTAGTTTGTTGAGACGAATTATCAGTGGGAGGACATCTTCACTAAGCCATTAAGTGAAGAAAGATTCAAAGAAATTAGGTGAAACCTTAACATGGTTATGCTAAGTGATCAACCGTTTGACACGTTATGACCCAGATAAAAAGATTGAAAGAGTTAACGGTAACAGTAACAATAACAGTGAGTTACAGCTAGGTAACGTCCGTTATAAGGAAGTTTTGGAGGGAAAGGATCTTATAGCCTTAAGAACGCCACCTATTCTAGAACACTCTTGACATACCCTGACATCGACCTTTGAAGAACCCTCAATAAAAGCTCTTCATTACTCTGTTTGGATATTAAATCTTTTTTGCTCACACTCTCAACCTCAGAAACCAATTTCACCTATTTGAAAAATACTTCTGTGCATTAAGTTTATTGTTAACTATAGAAACAAATGGAGGCATGTAGCGCCCCCTTACCGCAGGGTATACACCGGGATGCCCGTAGGTCATTCTGATATATACCCTATGATAAGGGTGAGCTACGAACGGTCACTACTATACTTCACATGGCATCATAATAATAAAACATCAATATAAAAATTACTAATTTTTGAAACCAAATTTGTCCTCATTTCATTCATCAAAATCAAGGAGTTTATACATCTATCATTATGTACTCTCTGTATATAAATCCAAAAAATCCTAAGACAAAATACTATATGAAAGAGAAAAACAACAGATCTATCTAGGTCATCCCAAAAGTCCTAGCTGAACGACTTGTGAGCCATGACTTCTCTCACCAACACAATCTACACGGTAGGAAAAGTCCCTCTGGAGCTAGGAGTCTACTCTCGGTCTTGAAAAATATGTTGCAATTTTGGGTGAGTTTGTGAACTCAGTGAGGTAACCATCATCGATGGTTCACTCAATTTATGCAACAATCAAGCATAACACAGTTATTTCGTAATTTCACATTCAGAAGTACCACATGATTATTCACACAAGTATAAGGCTTTTTGCCTTTCACTCAATCAAAGAGATTAAATCGAATGCATATGAACTGCGTATGTGACATTTTTCCAATTTATTACGGTGTTGTGACCGTGCGCCTAAACTATCCCAATATGGGCACATTACTCGTTGAGCCTGAGACTCTGAATCACTGTGGGCTCGAGGCCCAAATACATTGAGCTTCTAGCTCTCGGTGGCTGCTCCGGTCACAACTATCATTATCTGATCATGCATTCATGCATAGAATGCACATGTAACAATGAAGCAATATATATTTCACAATGAGCACATGTGCCAAAATTTACCACATCATAAGCAAGTAGTTCACACATTCACATACAAGTAGCACTTCTATGCCATAACTTCCCAATACATCGGATTTTCTGTCCAGAATCCACAATCAAACACAATTCTCAAATCCACCATTATCCACCACAATTTTCTAAGCAAATAATAATTGAGAGAACCGTCTAGGTCACTCACCAATAGCTTCCGAGCTATAATGCCTGGAAGTCTCGGCAATATTCGTGGGTTGACATTCCAAATGCGCCTCTATAATAATTAAAATACACAAATATTACACATTGTCAAATCAGAAATATTTAATAATGCACATGGAGCAAATAAAATGTGTACAATGCATGTTCGTGACATTCTCAGTATTATTCTATAAATATTTATCACAAAAATTTTCTCTAAATATTAGAAATCCAAAGACACCAAAATCGCTCAATTTGGACCTCTATAGGTCCAATTATCACTAAAACACGGACCAGAAAAATAATTACTCGGTCCTCTAATTTTGACCGAATCAATCCACATTAATTTCATCTCTAAAAATTATCAATTTTATATAGAAATGAAATTGAATAATTCACGAATCCTATGCCTCAAGAATTAGGTCAATCGGATATCGGATGAAAAAGTTATTCACAAAAGAATGAAATTGGGACAAAAAGAATTAACAAAAAATAATAAATGAATTAAAAAAAATAAAAAGCACTCAGCCCGTTGCGAGGGCGTCCTCGCCCTCGCGAGGTCTCTTCAACATCCTCGCCCTCGCGACCTCGAGAGGGCAAGGACACTTCAACGTTCACCCTCGTGAGGAGCGAGCTTCTGCCTTTAATCCCTTTTTTTTCATTTTCCACTTAATACCTTCTCTCCTTTCCCAAATCCTATCTTTTCACACAAGTAACCAAAAATTACAAATGAGGTCTCATTGGAAATATCACAGAAAAGCCTACAAGTTTCATGAAGGGCTTGAAAACCAATTTCACCTTTAAGGGTGTCAAAAATTAAATCAAAGTTTCTTCCAAATCATAAATTTTCCGTAACAGTATAACACTCTTCTAAAAATCATATCTTTCCATTCCTATTGCCAAAAATTCCAAGCTTTATATCAAAAGAAACATAAAAACATACTCTACTACTTTCATGAACAACTTGGAAGCAAACTCAACCTCTAAACAAATCAATTTCTCAATCAAAGTTTCTGCCCATATAAGTGTCATCCTAATAGTAACACAATCTTCCAAAAATCATAACTTCCTAACCCAATGTCCAAAAATTCCATACTTTATATCAATGAAAATATCAGAAAACATGCTAAAATTCTCATGAAGGACTTTGAAACAAATTACACCTCTAACTAGGTCAAATTATCCCATGATTGTGGCTGCCCTGTTAAAGACTGTTAAATTAACATGTCACCTAAACCATATCCAAACTTTCAAAATTCACAACTTTCGTTTTCTACATCCAAAGATGACATATTATACATCATTACAAAGCTAAGACATTCCTCCACAACTTTCCCTAAGACCACTTGAGCAAATTTAAACAATAACAGTCCTGAAGTGGCTTCAGAACACAGTAATCGCAAAACCTGTACACTTAAGGACATTTACACACAAAACACATTAATACATAAATTACCATCTGAAAGTTAACAAGTCATAACTTTCAACCTAAAATTCAAAAAATGTCATAATTAGTGGCGATAGAAAGCTAACAAGAAAATCTTCAACCTTATGAAGACCAATTTCTCAAAATCTGTCTACTTTAGCCTAGAAAAATTTCCCAAAGTTTCAAGTCACAAATCATTCAATGTTAGAAACATCACTATTCATTCTGCACATATTGCCCACTTTCAAGGCAAAATTCAGAACCCTTCAAGCCACAATTGGACAGAACTTCCTCATAAAAATTCTAGCTAAACTTCTTAAGTTTAATTCAAGCTAAAACTCATCTCAATAGCATAACCATATCAAAAGTTATGACCCAAACATTGAAACATACTCACATTTCATTTTCTAGCTTTTACACCTAACTCTACTCCTATCATTCCAATATCATTTCTACACCAATAAGCATCCAATTTAGTCAAGAAATCAGCCAAAATTTCATCAAGACCTTCACTTGAATAAGTAGCCACAAAATGGCAGCACACACACTTAATCATTTTCCTTTAATACACACTCATCTAACATCATAAAAATCAATCCAAACACTTAATTTACATACTATATATGCTATATCATTCATCCTTACACAAACATAACTTTATACCCATACAATCAAAACACAAGTTCCATGAAATTAATGCACAAGACACCACAATTAATGCATCAAAGTACCAATTTATAACATAAGACATAATCCTTGCCTACTTAAGCTTTCACTCCTTCAATTCTTCAAAAGACACCAACTTCTCTACTTTTCTTCACCACCCCTCACACACACGAAAATCACCATTTTAAGGGAGGTAGAAAGCTTAGGCTTGAGAAAGCACTTAAGATGGAAGAGCTTTTGATAAGGTGGAGAAGAGTAGCACTTTACAAGAAGAAAGAAACAAACAAAGGAGGAGGAAAAAGAGGAGGTTTCGGATGAGAAGATGAGAAGAAGAAAACAAAAGCTTTTAGGTCATTAAGAAAGCATCGTGAATGAGTTTCAAAGGTTAGTTTTCTTTTTAGATAAACACTAAGTATAAGACATAAGTAGGCAAGTGACAAGTGTCACTTGCCACTTGTCTTGTTTTTAAGCACTCATTTATTTCCTTTTCAATTCAAATTCAATTTCTACTCCAATTTCTCTCCAAAATTCCAATGGCTCAAATTAATAAATCCTACCATCATGTATCTAAATTTTCAGTGTCATTGGAAAGTCATTTTCAGTACCGGAAACCAATCAGTCAACCACTTGGCAATTTTTTCGGTTTAGAAATTTTCCATAAAAATTTCTAAAATTCTCCAAAAATACAAAACTCAAAAAAACCCACTCCAATTCATTTTTTCAAGAACAAAATAATATTTTTCACAAAAATCACATTTATAGACACATATGCTGGGAAATGTCATGAATGCATGTACAGTCATGTGCATGTGCAAAAATTTCTATTCATGTATATATGGAGGCCATATTATACATGATCATGCCGAGATAAGTTTACACACTCATAACCCATTCCAAATTACTATTTTACCCTTCCCATCGGTGATGGGATGTTACAAGGTAGCTATGTCAAGTGGAAGACTTGTTGATTTTGAGTCCCTGAAGCAGGACAAGATGGATATTGAACCAGAGATTGTGGTAGCCGGGTGGAGGAATTTCTTTCAAGTTCGAGAGACAGTTTACATAAATAAAGTGTATGACTTCCGAAAAAATATAGAAGTGGTAGACAATACTCTTGTATCTACGGTGGATAAATTGGCGATTATAGTGACAATGAAGTTAATCGAGAAGGTCACTGAGTGTCCATTTGATGGAGAAAAGCTCACTAGTAAAGATAGATGGATAACGCAAGCTAGCGTGAAGGAGACTCAGATCAATCAACAATTATATGGAAGAAATGATCCAAAGGAGAAGAAGGCTTCAAGTCTTGTTCCAAAGGTTAGGGTTCTACAATCACTTGTTTTCCATTGTGTTCTACCAAGAATAGGATCAAGGCATTTGGTAATAACGCTAGATGAACAATACTTATTTCATCTGCTTAATCGTCAGCCTATAAATGTAACACCCCACTCCCGCAAGACCCGAACTCGATATCGATGGTGATATCCGAGTCTGTGCCCCGCGAGGGTGGCGTGCTAACCACTCATTTAGAAATCAGTACATTATTCTTTATTAAACATATGTGTGGAATTCCATGCCCAAATTGGGTACTCATTCAATCACATCAAATTTTAATACACACACTTTCAAAAGCCACTGAGGTCAATATTCACAAATACAAATAAACACTCTATTACAAAAACACAGACATGTAATGCAGACACGAACTGATCCCGACTTCTAAACTTCACTTGAATCCTGCAAACATACTCCCGTTTTACTAACGAGGTACTCTTCAATTCCTAAAAAATAATTGCAATGTTGGGTGAGTTTGCGAACTCCGTGAGAAACCATCATCGATGGTTCACTCAACGCATGCATAACCAAACAATTCACATCTTATCACATTCCAAATCAACTCAGGCATTGCCAATTTGTACACATACAAGGCATATCGCCTTTCACACGATTCACATACATAACAACACTGCACACAAATCTCTTTCCAAAGTTTCCATTGTTTTACTTTGAGTTGTGACTGGGCGCTTAACGGAACAGAATTCAAATACACTTAGGGAGTAGGAGAGCCCTCTGGGTATACACTGACTCCCCTCGAGCTCAAAGCTCGGTTCATTCACAGTAATCACATTTTAAGCAAGTAGGAGAGCCCCGGTATGCACTCATCGCTCGCTCACATTAGGGATAGGAGAGCCCTCTGGGTACGCACTATTCCCTTTTCACAATTGATGAGCTTATAGCTCCAATCAGAATATGCTCCAGTCACAACCATTCTTTATTAACCAATTATGGATTTGACGCGTTCATTCATATCTCTATAGACAATACACATGTATCAAATAACATTTCCAATCATTTCACAGCAGCATTCACATTTTTCACTTCAATATCCCATTCAAATACTTCAGACACCCGTGGTCCGAAATCAATCAAAACAAACACATACATCCCTCCATTCTCTCCACATGGCATAATGGCAAGATATTAAACATATAAAGGCTGAGGAACCAACTAGGTTACTCACCTGAACTTCCTAGCTGTTGCCTGGAAGCTTCAGCACTATCCGTGGATTATCGATCCATCGGCTCTATAACAATCAATCAATTTCATTCATTACAAAATGCACAGTCAAAAATAATTAATGATGCACATGCCTTGAATAACAGATGTACTATACCTATTCATGATTTTTCCGGTACCATTTCCCACTTTCCACTTTCTTTTACTCAATGATCACTATCTACCATTTCGATTCAATAACACGCCAGTAGAACTCACCAATTTCGTTTATACCAATTAGTTCCATTTGTCAATTCATATGCACTAAACTAAGCTCACAAGATCTCAAAACCAATTTTCATTTTGAACTAAATCAAATTCACTTAATAAAGACTCCAATTACATGAATTCATATATTGAAATTCTCATAATTATAACCCAATCATCGTGAAACTATCCTTAGGTTGCAATACAATCACATTCATAACTTTCTTTCACTAAATGAGATCTCTAAAACCCGAATTCAAACTCTCATTCTTTTCCTTAATCATAAACCTCATTCACTAGATCATAGCAAATCAAACCTCACCTCAATTGGAGGTCTACACAATTAGTTATACCTCAAAAACCCAATTAAAACACATCAGAAACTGTTCCTTGCCGCGACGCACAGACGCTCGTTGCGACGTGCAGGAGTGGCTCGCCGCGACGTACAGACGCTCGCCGCGGCAAACGTTTCCTTCGGGCTCGCCACGACGTGAGGGAGAGGGCTCGCCGTGGCGTCAATGATTCACGCTCGCCGCGACGTCCCCACCTTGCTCGTCGCGACGTCTAAATATTTATTCGTCGCGATGTGCGACCCTGGTTCGTCTTCTTCGATTTCTTTTTCCTCTTTCTCTCTCTAAAATCCAGTGTTAACTCAACTAAAACACTCAAATCTTTAACAATTAACCCCTATGCATGCTTTAAATACAATAATCATAACATGAAATCATAAACTTACCGAATGAAGCTTAAATCTCAAATCTTCCTAAAATTCTTCCAAGACTAACAATCACGATTTTTCACCCGAAATCTCATGATCCTTCATCCTTTCAAGGATTAGAGTTGGTCTTAGCACAGAAGAAAGCAAACAAGCAAGGATCAAGCAGGAAGAAAGAAACGAAGCTCAATCGAAGGAGAAGAGGATCGAACCCTAGGGAGGAGAAACTATTTCTGTTTTCTTTTCTTTTTTTTTTTTCAAACGTAAGAGATATATATATATATATAGATACAGAACAATAAACCTCTTATCATTTTTCCTCCCAAAACATTTAACTTTCTAATCAGTCCACTCATCTCAAAATCTCAATGGCTCAACATATTAAATTCCAAGATCGTATATCTAAATTTCCATAGCCATTGGACAATTATTTCGGTCCTATTCAGTCAATCGGTCCGCCACTCGGAGAATTTCCGGTCCGGACATTTTCTCCTAATTATTCTAGAAACTTATCCTAACTATCACTGTCACTTTGCAATCATTCTAACACAGTTCCAATTTCACCATTCACACCCAATTATTCCATAATTCACAATATGTCATAATCCAATCTAATTATCTCGCAAATTCACAATTCAAATCATTTACAAAATCAAATGCCGGGAAAAGTCATGAATGCATGTACCTATATGTGCATGTGCCAAAAGACTCAGTCATCTACAATCAGAGGCCAAATAAATGTTCACATCAGAAATATGAAATGTAAATTACTAGCCTGACCAAATAGACCCATATACCCTTCCCATTAGGGTCGGGATGTTACAATTCTCCCTCGCACAAAATTTCGTCCTCGAAATTTCATATACAATTGATCAGGGAGGCAGGGGAATTGTTCCGATCACTAGATATTGTTTTCCACTTATTTCTCTATATAGACAATTTCTGCCAAATAACTGAAATCAATACTATCAATCACTCTTTATCTTTTCTCTAACTTTACACAGTCTCATAGTTTCCTTAAGATCACTCGCAATTCTTTACTTTCGATATCGATAATACATATGTCGATCATAACAATATTTCCTAATCTGTCCAAGTAACACTTTGGATCCAAACATCTTTTACAGTTTACAAATCCGTAGTTCCATTCACACTACTGAGTCCATAGAGATCACTACATATCGAATTTAATTTCCATTCATTACACTCTGTCTCTATCTAAGTGTATCCGACCGAGGCGATACACTTCAAAACATTTTATTTATCGTTTATCAGATTACATTCCTTTAGTGATAAAACCTTAATCTCATAAGATTATAATCACCTCTATAACAATCAACTCGACACATTGTCATAAATTTTGATTTCCAAAATCCCATTCTGATTCATTTACTCTCAACATATACACTGCTCAAATGGTGTCACCAATGCAACAATTGATATAGCTGCAATCAATTCAGACTATACACCAACTTATGTCCCTATGAATTCCCAAATTATCCATTTGACAATTGATTCCAACAGACAAGCCTGTTGGTCTATCACACATACAACCATTCAATTTATCACGCTAAACTATCGATTCCTCTTTCAATTTGCTCTTACTAAACCATAATACTCTCTAATCGCTTCTCGCGATTTCCCTAACAGTTTCTCGATAACATTCGCAAATGTCTACTCCTTAATTTGGTCTTTGCCAATCTTTTTAAATATGCACACCAGTTTCGGATTCCAATAACAAATAATATTTTCTTTTAGCCCCTTTTGCTAGCTCGACGATTTTTACTCAGTCATACAATCAAAACCTTATCGCTCAAATTGCGATCATCTCATTTGAATTTCCTATTCAATCCATTTAATTTCATGACTAGCATAATTGAATTATTCAATCGCTTAATTCTTTTCAAATCTTTCGAATTCACAAAATACGTCAATCACTATTGATTTGCACATTCGTAGACATCTTCAATTGTTTCTGTACAATTTTTGTCTCCAAGCTTTTAGAGCAACACTCATTACAACAGATCTCAAATCATCAATCACAATACAGCCCATGAAGTTTTACTTGTCCCAAGGTACAAAAATCACTTTAGACACTTTCATCAGATTACAGTATAACCTTTACTGGGACATTTCAGTATATAATGCAAAATCTTCAAATCCCGTATACTTATATAAGTCCCTAACAATTTTGCATTGTATCCATACCCCTATCGTCATTAAGTCTCCCAATGCCATTTTCGAATAATAATTCATCCACTATTTATTCAATCAAGGTCAAATTCACTCTTATGAAGTTCGCATAGGATACAATTTCCTCATCTGTGCCGATTTATCTTCTTCACTTTTCAAATGCATCTAATCGATCATCGATGATCTTCATCATTTTCCAATCTGAATGCACTCAAGACACTTTACTTTTCAGTAGCACAATACTATTAGGGCATTGTCAACTCGGACAATTACAATCCAAAATTCCTTATACCCGTAATCAATTTTTATAACTCTTTAAATATCAAAAGTCTCCAATGAGGAACGATTTTCTTATAATTTTCTCAATTCCATCATAACATATTCTGACATATGTTCCTTTTAAACTAATTTCTCCACATAACCCAATTTATTTGCAATAGATCACTGCCTGCGTTAAATAAACATGCATCAAATCAATTTCGTATTTTCAGCACATAATTACACAAACCATACACGAATCTATTTTCTCCTCATATTCGCAATTATTATTTTCTTAATGTTCGGTAATTCTCGTACATAATCGGATTCATCTCATCGTCATAATGAAAGCATTTTTTGACCTCTTACGCTCGAGTCTCTGCTAGAATTTAGACTCCAAATTAACTTTTAATTCATTTCAAATTTATCTCTATACTGTCCTTGCATTGATCACTATTCAATTGAATCATTCGATCAACTTAATCAAATTCAGGTAAATTCTTCTTTGCAAGTAGATTTCTTACTATTTTCATCAATACTTATGAAATTCCTCAATATCACAGTCATCACATTTCTTGTCAGTCATTCTCTATGCCACAGGGACTCAATTTCCAACCATACACAATATCCCATGCAGATCAATCTATGCCGTAATACATATAATCAGAGCATCCTTTTTAATACCGTTCATTGAGGTCCGTACCAGCAAAAATCATTGCATCGATGTACCAATTAGTCACTTACACTAAGGATACACAATACTCTCTTTTTGCACCTATCCTCACTCGTGAGGATTATATCATGATCAAGTCCTCAACATGTATCAAATTTCAATTCATTCTCAATAAATCACTATAATTATCACATCTTATTAGAAAATGCATTCTCATCAATTTACTCATTAAGAACTTATACTACTAAGAACTCTTTAATCACATTTCATTCTAGATAATCTTTCTCTTTTTGGTACCACATTAACAGTCTCCCTTCTTTCTCAATTGATTTCTCATAAACACTTTCTTTTCTCATTCGAACTTTATACACTACAATCATCCCCTTAATTTACTTCTCATGCCATCTCCACATACACGAGACAATTTCGGTTAGTATTTTTCACTTACCATGGGGCTCCCATAATCAGGTGTGTATTCACTTAGGCAAATCAACTAAACTGGAACATCTGTTTCACTTATCAGTATCATTGTCTTACCTTTCAATCTTTTCATTATTACATCGCACCCTCATATTTTCACACTAAAAAATTAACATCATAGATATACCATCGTTCTTGATTTCTCTCTAACGAAATCGATTCACAGTCATAAATCATTATTCATAACACTCGTCACAGTAATCAATCTCAATTATAACATTTCATTTCATCCACATTATACACTTGCACTCTTGTCATTTCTATCATAGCTCTAATCCCCTCTATCAGTTCAGAACATATTCACATCTATCTCACATTCAAGGATATACCGGGGGTATAACTCGGATATCGCCTTACATAATGTATCCACTAGTACCAATACCCTCAATCTTCATTTGTCAAATCGAATCATATACCTTTTTCCGATTTCATGATATCCACAACTGGAATTTATCCATTATGATATATCATCAATGTCCTCACAAATTCTAACGACTGAAACAATTGGTACAGGCTCCTACATGTGACTCATATACTAGACTGGGGATCAGTTGTCACTGTCTGCCATGACATGACTTAAATGCATGTAACTTAACACATTTTTTCAGAACGCCCATGTAAGATTATACTTCTGAGCTATGATACCACAAATGTAACACCCCACTCCCGCAAGACCCGAACCTGATATCGATGGTGATATCCGAGTCCGTGCTCATGAGGGTGGCGTATAACCACTCATTCGTAAATCGGTACATTATTCTTTATTAAACATATATGGAATTCCATGCCCAAATTGGTACTCATTCAATCACATCAAATTTTAATACACACACTTTCAAAAGCCACCGAGGTCAATATTCACAAATACAAATAAACACTCTATTACAAAAACAAAGACATGTAATGCGCATAACCTAACCGATCCCGACTTGACCTTCACTTGAATCCTGCAAACATACTCCCATTTTACTAACGGGTACTCTTCAATTCTGAAAATAATTGCAATGTTGGGTGAGTTTGTGAACTCGTGAGAAACCATCATCGATGGTTCACTCAACGATGCATAACCAAACAATTCACATCTTATCACATATTATCACATTCCAAATTAACTCGAGGCATTGCCAATTTGTACACATACAAGGCGTACGCCTTTCACACGATTCACATACATAACAACACTGCACACAAATCTCTTTCCAAAGTTTCCATTGTTTTACTTTGAGTTATATTTGGCGCTTAACTAATGTAATTCAAATACACTTAGGGAGTAGGAGAGCCCTCTGGGTATACATCGACTCCCTCGAGCTCAATGCTCGGTTCATTCCTGAGAATCACATTTTAAGCAAGTAGGAGAGCCCCACGGTATGCACTATCGTCGCTCACATTAGGGATAGGAGAGCCCTCTGGGTATGCACTATTCCCTTTTCACAATTGATGAGCTTATAGCTCCAATCAGAATATGCTCCAGTCACAACCATTCTTTATTAACCAATTATGGATTTCACGCGTTCATTCATATCTCTATAGACAATACACATGTATCAAATAACATTTCCAATCATTTCACAGCAGCATTCACATTTTTTACTTCAATATCCCATTCAAATACTTCGGACACCCGTGGTCCGAAATCAATCAAAACAAACACATACATCCCTCCATTCTCTCCACATGGCATAATGGCAAGATATTAAACATATAAAGGCTGAGGAACCAACTAGGTTACTCACCTGAACTTCCTACCTGTTGCCTGGAAGCTTCAGCACTGTCCGTGGATTATCGATCCATCGGCTCTATAACAATCAATCAATTTCATTCATTACAAAATGCACAGTCAAAAATAATTAATGATGCACATGCCTTGAATAACAGATGTACTATGCCTATTCATGATTTTGTCGGTAACATTTCCCACTTTCCACTTTCTTTTACTCAGTGATCACTATCGGCTCATTTCGATTCAATAACACGCCGTAGAACACACCAATTTCGTTTATACCAATTAGTTCCATTTGTCAATTTATATGCACTAAACTAAGCTCACAAGATCTCAAAACCAATTTTCATTTTGAACTAAATCAAATTCACTTAATAAAGACTCCAATTACACTGAATTCATATATTCGAAATTCTCATAATTATAACCCAATCATCAGGAAACTATCCTTAGGTTGCAATACAATCACATTCATAACTTTCTTTCACTAAATGAGATCTCTAAAACCCAAATTCAAACTCTCATTCTTTTCCTTAATCATAAACCTCATTCACTAGATCATAGCAAATCAAACCTCACCTCAATTGGAGGTTTACACAATTAGTTATACCTCAAAAACCCAATTAAAACACATCAGAAACTGTTCCTCGCCGCGACGCACAGACGCTCGTCGCGACGTGCAGGAGTGGCTCACCGCGACGAACGTTTCCTTCGGGCTCGCCGCGACGTGAGGGAGAGGGCTCGCCGTGGCTTCAATGATTCAAGCTCGTCGCGACGTCTAAGCACTTTCCTCGTCGCGACGTCTAAGCACTTTCCTCGTCATGACGTCTAAATATTTATTCGTCGCGACGTGCGACCCTGGTTCGTCTTCTCCGATTTCTTTTTCCTCTTTCTCTCTCTAAAATCCAGTATTAACTCAACTAAAACACTCAAATCTTTAACAATTAACCCCTATGCATGCTTTAAATACAATAATCACAACATGAAATCATAAACTTACCGAATGAAGCTTAAATCTCAAATCTTCCTAAAATTCTTCCAAGACTAACAATCACGATTTTTCACCCGAAATCTCATGATCCTTCATCCTTTCAAGGATTAGAGTTGGTCTTAGCATAGAAGAAGGCAAACAAGCAAGGATCAAGCAGGAAGAAAGAAACGAAGCTCAATCGAAGGAGAAGAGGATCGAACCCTAGGGAGGAGAAACAATTTCTATTTTCTTTTCTTTTTTTTTTCAAACATAAGAGATATATATATATATATATAGATACAGAACAATAAACCTCTTATCATTTTTCCTCCCAAAACATTTAACTTTCTAATCAGTCCACTCATCTCAAAATCTCAATGGCTCAACATATTAAATTCCAAGATCGTGTATCTAAATTTCCATAGCCATTGGACAATTATTTCGGTCCTATTCAGTCAATCGGTCCGCCACTCGAAGAATTTCCGGTCCGGACATTTTCTCCTAATTATTCCAGAAACTTATCCTAACTATCACTGTCACTTTGCAATCATTCTAACACAGTTCCAATTTCACCATTCACACCCAATTATTCCATAATTCACAATATATCATAATCCAATCTAATTATCTCGCAAATTCACAATTCAAATCATTTACAAAATCAAATGCCGGGAAAAGTCATGAATGCATGTACCTATATGTGCATGTGCCAAAAGACTCAGTCCTCTACAATCAGAGGCCAAATAAATGTTCACATCATAAATATGAAATGCAAATTACTAGCCTGACCAAATAGACCCATATACCCTTCCCATTAGGGTCGGGATGTTACAATAAACCTGCCATTCCTTATTTTCCATTACATGGAAAAGACGAAGAAAGACTCGTTCGCTCTACCATATGAAATGATGCTGACGAGAATATTCAAAGATTCTGGAGTCCTTCTGGAGAGAGGAAACAGGATGAAGCTGAATATCAGAAGCGTCATCAATTCTGCAACAATTGGTAAAATGAGCTTGACGAATCTGGAGAAAGAAGAAGTAGATTCTAAAACGAAAACAAGGATTGAGGGGGAGCGTGCTGTTAAAGTAAGTTTGACTGAAAAAGAATCTCCCTCAAGGAAATCAAAATCCCAATCCGTTGAGAGAATGCCTGCAGAAAGTGAAAAGATTTATTGATTCATCAGATGAATCAATAAAGGAAAATGCAATTTCTCATAAAGAAGGAAGCCAAGTGCAATATCGGGAAAGAGTGACCCTAAAAAGAAAAGGAGAAATACTCCTTTCGGAGAGATCGAAGCAAGAAAAAAGGTCACCTTGAGTTCGAACCCTGCATCAACAAGAAGAAAAGAAAGGGAAAGAGTTAACTCATGGTGGAGACTCTGAGAAGAAATCGCCTTAGGTAACAAGGTCTTTAGTTTCAATTTTGAAAGAAGATTCAGCAAAATTGGCTAAAGAGACTGAGATTAAGAGAAAATTGGAATTCGAAAAAGAGAAATATCAATCTCAGCAGACTTCTAGACTGATTAAAGAGAATAAGAAGCAGAAAATTAGTATGAAAAGAGCACTCTTAGTGTTGTTCAGAAGAAGAAGAAGCTAGTTGAACGCAGTCCAGCACAGGTCAATACCTCTCAACCGTTACGGAAAGAAGACTTGAGAGTCAAGATTATTGAAGAAAGCCAACCTGTCAGGAGTAGCAACTCTATAATCATCAGAGAAACACCAAAAAGGTCAGTCAAGGCACAATTACAACCAATCTTGGTAAATAATAGTACAATGCATCTGTTGAGTGAGGACGAGAAAAGTATATATGTTTTTTTGAAAGATGAAGGAACCAAACCATACCCCACATAGATGACAAGGCAGAAGTACACTATTTTATCAATCACAAAGAGAACTGTGATCAAGGTTGTGCCTGACATTCAACCAAGATATTTCATTGCTTGTAATGAGGAAAAAGGGAAGAAGAAACTGTATCTGGAAGGAATAACAAATGATCTTACAGAAAAACAGATCGAAGATAAAGTGAGAAACATTGATGAAGCATGCTATGCAGTCCAGCAGAAAGGAACCTATGTTTCCCACTACATTTTAAAAGCATCAGGAAGCAATTATGGTCAACGAACTACTGAAGACTCTTCTTAGGTAGTTGGAAGACTTACAGAAGGGCAGTATAGATCCATTTGGATTGGAGACCAAAGCTACTCAATAGAGTCACTTGTGCATCTCATTATGCACATTACCCTTGTAAACTGTGTCTTCAATTGGAGATGTTCTACACCTATTTGGAAGATAAGTTCCACGACTAACCAGTCCTGATGATCTTGATCTCTCGAAACCGAACTTATCTGTCCAACCTCCTACCTTTACAATAACTGAATCAGGTGTCATATCTTCAAACGCATATACTACAATCGTTGGTATTGAAGAGTACAACATAAGCATGATGAAGACATTGAAGATAAAGTTGATAATCTGCGTGGTTCTGTGGATGACTTGCATAAAGAAGTAATGTATATTCGAAAAGATATCAAGTCACTTCGCACTGAAATGAGAGAAATGTTTTCTGAAGTCATGAAGCATCTACATAAATGGTCTTTTTGATCAATAACAAATAGGGGGAGAAAGGAGAAAAGGAGAAAGAAATGACAAAGATAGGGGAGAACAAGAAGAGAAGAAAAGATCAGAAAAAGAAGATTTTGGATATAATTTTTTTGATTTTGGCTACAATTTTTTTGTATTTTATGATTATTTATTATCATCAAAAAGGGGTAGATTGTTAAATCAAAATGAGTTTTCGATTAATTTTGATGAAGACCAAATAATAATATAGATCCAAAATGAGACGGAAGAAGTGAAATGCAAAAATGAGACGAAAGCGGAAACTGAAAATGAGACGAAAGCGGAAGCTGAAAACGAGACAGAAGTAGAAAGCAAAATGAGATAGAAGCGGAAGTTGAAAATGAGACGGAAGAAAATTAGACAAAAAAATGAGACGGAAGCAAAAAGCAAAATGAGACGGAAGAAATGAGACACAAAAATGAGACGGAAGAAAATGAGACGATAGAAAATGAGACAGAAGCGAAAAGCAAAATAAGATGGAAGAAAATGAGACGGAAGAAATGAGACACAAAAATGAGACGAAAGAAATGAGACGAAGAAAATGAGATGAAAGAAAATGAGATGAAAGAAAATGAGACAAAAAAAATGAGACGGAAGAAAATGAGATGAAAGAATCGAAGACGAAGACCCGATACCACATCGGATGATAAACCAGTTTGAGTTAGTTACAACACTCAACTGAATAATCGTTTCTTTAAAGATCAAGAAACAAGAAGAAAGAAGCAGTTATCAAGAAGCAGTTGAAGACGAAGGCTATAAATACGAGTCAGAGTCGAAGATTGAAAAAGTTAGTGATTTTCAAGAAAGGCTAGAGATTCAAAAGCTAGAAATTTGACTCATTGTACTAAACTTAGAGCTATCATTGTCTGTACAAGGCTCGAAACATCTTTCAGTGGAAGGTAGAAAAGCTGATAGCCTAAAGAGGCTAGGTCAGAAAACAATACTTGTTGTAAGAGACCTGAAGAGGATCGGTGAAAAGAATACTTGTATCTTTGAGAAGTATAGTGAAATCTCAGAAATAATTCTGAGGATTAGACATAGCCCACGGTTTGGGTTGAACCAGTATAAAACTGCTGTGTTGATTCTTACTCTCAACTCTCAACTTTGAATTTCTATTGTTGATACAAATACTTCATAATACTGTTTTTCAATAGTTTGAGAAAGCAAGTTTTATTTTTAAAAAAGTTTGTTTAAAAAGGGGATTGTATTAAAAAAGGATATATAATTCAACCCCCCCTTCTTATGCGTTTTGTATATTAAATATTAAGTCTATACTAACGTGTGATTTACTTGATGAGTGTCTTTCTCAATCTTATATACCCATTTATAACCCATATTTTTATAATTTTCAGTTAAATTTACAAACTCCCACATTATCTGATTATGCTTTATGGATTGTATTTCATCCCTGCATTACACTATAAATTTGTATGAGGTCTATAAACAACTTCTATAAAAGTAACAGGATCCACTACATATTTAATATAGTGTTGTTTACCTAAATAGACTATGTAATTAGATAATATTGTAGGTCTCCTTACTCGAGTAGATCTCCTGACACCAGTTTAACATGGTCGTGTACCATAGGAATAACAGTTTTCATCAATATAGGTTTTTGTACTATAATGATATTTAGACTTGGATCCATTGGTTCATGCTAAATAACTAATGGATAAGATATGACATTCGTACTGACTCTTTTATCATATGAAAAATGAGAGGGTCTGCCTCATTATAAACATTATGTTCCAAAAACTCAACTGTTTGTGATTTCACTATTCTAGATCCTCTTTATCTTTTGTAAAATATGTATCCCTTAAAGTAGTTAGGAGATCCTACAAAATAATAACAAGTGCAATGATAATTTAATTTAACCTCATAAAAATTATATAAATGCACCTCAGGAGGGCAATCCCATACACATAGATGAGTGAGTTTGGGTTTCTAACCTTTCTATATTTTAAAAGGCGTCGTTGTTAATGATTTGCTTAAGATCCTATTAAGTATATAAAAAGAAGTCTTTATGGTTTCATCCTAAAAGTAATTAGTTAAGTTAGTCCCGCTCTACATTGATTACATTATATCCTTTAGGGTGCAATTTCATCTTTGGGCCACATTGTTTTGCTTAGGACTATCTAGCATAGTAAAATAAGTCACTATTACAAATGATTATAAGTACTTGGTAGATGGACCCTTTTCTTATTCGAAAACTCCATGTTTGCCATAACACTGTATACGATCTAATTTGATAATCTTATTTATGCAACAATTTATTCTTTCCATTTATATTAGGTATAAGTTTCCCTTCATCCAACATTTATAAACTTAGATCAACTACTTTTATTCAACAATCTATTCTTATCATATCTTGGACATTGGAGTAATGTTGAATCCAAATTCAATATCAAATACTCTAAAGTATGAATTACAAAAATCATACAATCATTTTGGTTCTAATGACAACTATTATCATATTGCCTTTAATTATAGTCTAAGATTATACTTTTACTAGGCTAACTGAGTGGAACAATTCTATCAAGCTATTATACTTTTTAGCTCTACTTCACGTAACCTCTTACATCGTGTTATTATGATATTGACATACATCTTACATGTCATTAAAGTTTATGAGACATTAATCAACTTAACATATCCTTACACTTTTAATCTATATAACATTGATGTATCTCTAAACCTTTCTTACCAAATCCTCGACAAGGATTAATAGCAAAATAGAATAATGGACATACAAATTTCCTTTCTATCTAATCTTGAGACCTCTTCTCAAACCTAACCTATATCTAATAAATTTGGTTCACTTAACATCAACTATACTAAACAAAGATAATTTCTACTCCAAACAAAATATAAATGTAAAAAAATCAAGTAATTAATTAAATGTCATGATAACCAACCGAGATTACAATTTTAATCATGTATTTGACTACTCTCACTACTTTATTTTAAACAACATCCCTCACTATTATTCGAAAGGAATACTCTAATATCATTAGTAAGCTAGGATCCTATTCAAATAATATTGAATTTTTCAACAAATAAAACAAACTTAAATTAAAATAGTTATCAACTTTATTAATTAAGTCTCATACAATTCCTATATCTATTGAGTAACAACTCTTGTCAAAATATATTTTATATATTATTTATAATCATACCTGTAAATTTATACGAATATAAGTTTCACAAATTTAGTTTTGTAGGATCCATTATTATAAGACTAAATATATTAGGGTTAAAGTGACCTTGAGTTTGCTCAATAAGCCTAATAATAAATAGAACTATGGTTTATTATTATAACAATAAAAGACAATAATATGTTCTAAAATGTACTTAATATTTTAGCAAATGATTTAATTTCAAGTGGTCTCATTAAACAAAAATTGCGTATAAAAATATCATACATATAAAATATGCAATTTACATATAATATATCAAACATTTGAAAATAATTTTAAATTCAATTGAAAATTTTTCCAATTATTTTGAACCATTTAATAAAATTTAATTGAAAATAATTTTCAATAAATTACTCTTCTTCCTTATTATAATTTAGGAAAACTTCTTTTTTTATAGAATGTTTAAGTAAGTCAATTTAATCCAATTAGAAAATTATCTATTGTAACATCCCGTCCCCAAACGAAGGGTGAGGACCCGAAATATTGTACAAGTGTGCTCAAAGAGAGACAAAGGAAATGCATTGGTTTTGCTCATACATCTTATTAGCATACATGCATTTACATAATGATTACTGGCTCATAAAGTGGTACATGAATTCGTTGACAATTGCCAGGTATAAAAGATAGGAAATGTGAATTTCTAAAATTTGTGGGTAGAAGGTGTTGAAAGAGTGAAAGTAGTATGTTTATGTTGCTAAATAGACATTTTATGAGATTATGTATGGCTTTGCAAAAAGGAACGTGTATGTGCATAAATCTTCACTGTTGAGTTATTGCTTGGGAAGAACATGTTGGAGTTTTTAAATTTTGAGTTTGCGATGAATTAGAAGAAGAGTATGTGGTATAGGGTGAAGGATTGAAGTTGATATGTTGATAAGCCATCCTAAGTGTAGGAATGGTATTCAGGAACTTTAACGGCAAAACTGTACTGATCTAGATGGAATTAGTCAAAGGGGTCTTAATGAAAGGTGTAGCTTGTGTTTCCAACTTTCTAACACCATAAAGTATGCAATTTTTCGATATCGGGGCAAGAAGTTATGATAATTTGAAGTTTGGATATTGCTTAGGTGATTGCTAACAGGGCAGAAACTTTGATTGAAAAATTGACTTAGCTTGAGGTTGAAGTTGCTTTGGAGTTCTTCAAGAACATTGTAGAGCTTGTTTTTATCTTTCCATTTATATAAGGCACCAAAATTTTGGACAAGGGAGTAGAAAGTTATGATTTTTAGAAGTTCTGATGCTGTTTAGTGTGAAGCTGATCGACCAGTCACTTTGTGTCGAGTTTTTAACACATTTAGAGGTCGATCTGATTTTTAAGGCCTTCATAAAGGTTGTAGAGGGTTCTTTTAACTTTCTGTAGACAACAAGTTTGTCAAATTTGGAGTTATGGGTCGAAAGTTATGATTTTACAAGTTGAGGTGTTGTTTTAAAGTTTTGAGGAGATTATCGATCGACCATCTTTGAGTGCATTTTGACCCCTTTAGAGACCTCAATTGATTTTGAGTCCTTCTTGAAAATTTTAGAGCTCTCTTTCTCTATGAAATAGACATCAAGTTTGTCCAATTCAAAGTTCAGAGTTAAAAGTTATAAGCGTTAGAAGTTGGAAGGTCGGGCAGGCTGGCCGATCGGCCAGCACGAGAGCTCATCAACGCAAGCGTTCAACCAGCCCAGCGAGCGGCATTTCTGTCGATTTCTCTGCTGACCGACCTCCCTTCACTCTTTTGAGCATAACTTCTTCGTCCGACCTCCGATCAACTCAATTTTTGAAGTGTTGGATTTCTAAGACTTTTTTTTAATCTTTTCATGTCAAATAGATCGGTTTTGACATTAAATGGAGAAAAATCGACCGGATTAAAGTGAGCTGACCTGTGGAAAAAGTCTAAATATCGTTCGGTATTTTGGAGATATCTTGAGCTATAGAGCTCAGATAGATTTTATTTTTCTTGCAAATTAAACTAGAGACATGGATCTACAATTTATATGAAGGAGCCGATCTACAATTTAGCCTCTAAGACTTTCAATTTCTGGACGGAAGTTAGGTGTAGTGTTCAGTCTCGGTTTTGTAATGGTCTGAACAGACTTCGATATTTTGGATATATTTTGAGATATAGAGCTCCAATAGATTGGACTCTTGTTTCAAATGAAACTAGAGAGATAGATTTACAAGTTATCTGAAGGAGCCGATTGGCAATTTAGCCTCTAAGATGTTCAACTTCTGGAGTGAAGTTAGGTGTAGTGTTTAGTCTCAGTTTTGTAATGGTCTGAACAGACTTTGGTATTTTGGAGATATTTTGAGCTATAGAGCTCCAATAGATCGGATTCTTGTTTCAAATGAAACTAGAGACATAGATCCACAAGTTATATGAGGATCCAATTGGCAATTTAGCCTCTAAGATGTTCAACTTCTGGAGTGAAGTTACGTGCAGTGTTCAGTCTTGATTTAGTTTTTGTCCAAATTAAATATCTAACAGACTTCAGTATTTTTGAGATATTTTGAGATAGAGCTCCGATCGATCTGATTCTTGAAGCAATGGATTTGTAAGACATTGAGGAACATCTCTCTAGAAGAAATTTTTGTCAAATTGTTTTATTTACCTGATCAAAATAAGAGGCCAAGATGTCAGTTTTAAGGCAAAAAGGAAGGGCATTTTTGGAGCATCACTTAAAAGATTAAGTTTATAGGCTTAAATGGAGGGGCATATGGGTCTTTCCTCATTCATTAAATGACATGGAACTATAAAATAAAGTGGGCTTTCATCCTTCCTTGGTTGAAGAAAGATACAAAAGGGTAAAACAGAAAAGAAAGAATAGAAGAAAAGAGAAGAGTCGAGAGCCTTCGGATGGGAGAAGAAGAAAGAGTAAACTAGGGTTCGATTTTTATAGGTCTTTAAGCGAGCTCTTTAGGTTGATCTAAGGAGGAAAAAGATGGAAGAAGAAGAGAGCTCCATCATGAGCTAAGAAAAAAATTCCGAAATTGGTGAAGATGGAGGTAAAAAAAATTAAGATTTTGTTTTGCTAAGTTGTGAAAGGTTTTGATTCATATGACTTATGATTGGTATGGATTTGTGTTTCCGAAACTCAATTTTAGTGTTTATACAATAAATGATGTTGAATCTAGGTGATTATGGCTTAGGGAATTTTAACTTGGATGAAGGAAAGAGATAATGAAGAAATTGATGCTTTGGATTAGATTCAACCATGGATATGAGGTGAGTGACCTAGACGGTACCTCAATTATTATGTGCTTAGAATTCTATCTTTATAAAACTGTGGTGAATAATGGTGGGTTAGTGAATTGCGTTTGATTAGGGATTTTAGATAGAAGGTCAGATGAAATGGGAGATTATGACAAAGAAGTGCAAATTGTCTGTGAATTTGGACCCTCCATGTTTGAAATGTGCATAAATAGGATTGTGCTTAAAATATGATTGTGAACTATTTGGGATTGATTGTGATTGAAATTCTGCATTTGGTTTTTTTCACATATGCTTTCCATATGCATTTGAGTGAATAAATTTGATTTGGTGAAAGGCAAAAAAAATGCCTTATACTTATTTGATTGACAAATGTGTATTTGGCCATGAACAAAACTATGAAATGCTCCACTTCAAGTGTGGAATGTCGGGCTAAAGTTCGATGATAAGAGAAGTGATTGAAAGGGATAGATAATTGTAGGTGATAGATTGTGACATATGCATTACACATATGAATGCATGATCAGATTATGGCCGTTGTGACTAGAGTAGCCACCGATCAGAGCTACAATCTCAAAGATTAATGAGCCTTATATGGGACAGCTATCAATGAGCCCTATATGGGACAGTGACCAATGAGCCCTATATGGGACAATTATCAATGAGCCCTACATGGGACAATTATCAATGAGCCCTACATGGGATAGTGACCAATGAGCCCTACGCGGGATAGTTATCAATGAGCCCTACATGGGACAGTTATCAATGAGCCCTACATGGGACAGTTATCAACGAGCCCTATATGGGACAGTTCAGGCACTCGGTCACAACAGAGTAACAATTGAAAAGTGAGTCTCATACACTGAGTATGCATGACATAAATGATTTAATGATATTGAATGTGAAATAACTGAACAAGTTTATTTGATTCAATATGGTTGTAAATGAAATGATATGAATATGGGAAATAATGTGATATAGGAAATAAAGTGAGTTTGATTCAGTGATTGAATGTGAAATAATATGAACATGTGCGATATTAGAAAAAATGTGTAATGAATTGTGACTTATGAAATATATGTCTTATATGATATGTGATGAGTGAGCCATCGATGATGGTCACTCACTGAGTTCGCAAAACTCACCCAAAATTTGCAATTATTTTTTAGGATTAGAAGAATACCCCGTTAGGCCAACGAGAGTATATTTGCAGGATTCAAGTGAAGGATAGAAGTCGGGATCAGTTCGCGTCTGCATTGCATGCCTTTATTCATGTAATGAAGTGTATAATTGTATTCGGTAAATAGGCCTAAATGGCTATTAGAAATTGTGTATAATGGAATTTTATATGATTGAATGAGGACCCAACTTGGGGTTTGAATTCCGCATATATTGTTATGTGAACAAAAAATGTACCGACTACTAAATGAGTGTTTTAGCACGCCACCCTCGCGGGGCACGGACTCGGATATCACCATTGATGTCGGGTTCGGGTCGCGCGGGAGTGGGGTGTTACATTAGGTGGTATCAGAGCCCAGTAGTACAATCTTACATGGGCATTCTGAAATAGGGGACAAGTGATATGCATATGCATAGTAATTATGTCATAGCAGACAACTGCGAGTGATCCCCCAGTATGAGTCACATGCATGAGCATTTCCTTAAGAGTTGGAGCGGGAAATTGGTGATTATGAAAAAATAGAGGTTTATGGATAATTGGGAAATAAGAAATGTATTTGGTCTCGTATGATGGAAAAATGTTCACCTCAATTGGGATATGTATCCTTTGAGGTGATATCGGTGTGAATAGGTATGTTATTGAGGATTGATTAAGGAAGATGAGCATATGAGTAAAAAGGGAAATTAAAGTGTATAGATGGAATGAAATGAAATTGTGAAGTGGTTATGATCATGAAAGCATGAGCTTGGAACCAAAATGGTAATGCGAATATTGTGCTAAGAGTTTGAAAATCAGTATAAGGGGATATTAGAGGAAAATTTAGACTGAAAATTTCTAATGATTGCACATTAGAAATTCTGGATTGGTTGAACACTGTATCAATGAATGTAATATTTTTTGTGTTTTGATGATATATCCTCGAATGTGATATAAATTTGAATACCCTATCACGGATTGTTTGAAAAAAAAAATAAAGAGATAAGTAGAAATGATGAGATTAAAGTGTATAAGCCAAGTTGATATGACCTTGAAGGGTCCAGCTTGGACTTAGAAGGGATGTATGAATTATTGATATAAGAACTATGTTTTGAGAGATGGGAATAAAACTGTGTGAAATGAAATTCAATGACAAGTGGAAAATGAAACAATGATAGTACTATATGAAAAGAATTGGCGAGTTTAGGTTAATTCACCTTTATGAGTATACATTGGATATTGAGTTCATCATGATTAGTGAAACAATTGAGTTTATGTGAAAAATATACGTGGAAATAACCGAGGAAGCGATCGGTAACTTATTGAATAAGTGCCAATCATAGTTCCTATAGTTCAAGGTTTATAATGGGTTAAAGGAAGACACAAGAGTACTTATAATGCTCGTTTGGGAGGATATTAACATTTCAAATGATGTATCATATGTGATGAAATGATTTTTGGTGATATATATATACCAAATTCTAGGTGTAAAAGAAATTGTTTAGTGCCTCACAGAGCCTTAGTGCAAAAGATGTTCTGATCATACAGTTATGGCATAAAAATTGCTCTTATTGGGATATGGAGTACTGTGGATGATTGTAGCAAGAAATCTTCTTTTAAAGAAGAATTTCCCACATTGAGTTAAGATGAACAGACGATTCAAGTTAATACTGGTCATGACAGGAACAAATTGAAAATAAGTAAGTACTAAATTAAAAGTGAATAACGGAGGTAGATCTCAAGAGGAGACTCAAGCATAGCAAGTGAAATGTACTACTGAGATTCTATGCATTGTGTTTAAGGTAATGTAAAGTATCCAACTACGTGAGTGGATTTTTCAATTTAAAGTGATCTTATTGCAACGTCAAGAGAATAGGTCTCTATAAAATTTCATACAAAAATGTTGGGAGATCTTAAATGGAATCTAACAAAATAATACCAACCCATAAAGTGAAATGCTCAAATGAAGTGGAATGTATGGAGGCACAAGTACGAATGAATAGGCATGTGAATATGTCGATGTGAATTAAAGGGGATTAAAAAAAATCAATGTGGACTCAATGAAAAGATTTAAGTGATGTCTGTTGAAATAAACAGTACCCCAATAGAGATTTATGCAATGTAAACAAATGGTATCAATTGGTGACTATGCTCATAGACGGTATTTTGAAAGTGTTGAAAAGTAAAAAGAGATATATGGATAATTGAGGAATCTGACACTGATGATAAGCATATCATTTGGAGATTGTGCAGTGTATGATGAAGTTTCACATCAGAAAGTATGATACAATATGTTGTAACAGTCTAATATGAGTTGATTGTGATAAGTGGTATCGGTACTATTGTTTGAAGTCTTGGAGACATTAGATATGCTAAAGCATTCCTGTAATGTACAAATTGTATAGTTTCGGAAAAATTATTGAGCTTGAAAGGCATGCACAAATGAATTCTATACTGATAAAGATAGAGTGTAGTCTAAAACATTGAACAGACAATTCTAAAATGAATAGAGAAGATTCAGATATTGGGGTTTTTAAATTTCGGGTAATGAAGAGTGCAAATGTCAAGTAGAATATGGGGTAGAATGAAGTGTTACTAGTGTATTGATGTTTTAGATTCAGTTTTACTGGAAAGAGGTAAGAAAGTTTATAAGTTAAGGATTCAAAATGGCTAGTCCCATAATAAATCTGAACTTTCGAGTGAAATCGGAAGAACGAGATTTGGTGATGGAAATAAGAAGTAGGTGTACCTGACAAAAGTGATTAAGAAATTGTTAGAGAAGTACGTCGTTACATGTTTGAATTTCCAACAGTGAGAAGTGTTTAAAGCTTATATTTTGGAGTTCATAGGAATATGAGTTTGTTGTATAGTTCTAATTGACTATAGGTATAACAATGGTGCGATGAGTGAGACAAAGGAAAGTGACTTGTGAAAGATAAACGGGTTAGATGAGGTGGATCAAAATCGGACAGATGAAATATAGTTATGTGAATATACGAATTGAGTGCATGAACACTAAAGAACAGTGAATTGTCAAAGGAGAGATGAATCTGAAATAAGAGCCAATGAGAGACATAGGGCTACAAGTTTTATTAGAAATGAAGTTCTGAATCAGTCTCTAAGGATATGAAATGTTGGATGGAAGTTGAGCATAAAATTTTTGTTTCAGCTTTAGTTATAGTTTGAATTGCTAAAGTATGACCTTCCGATTTTCTACACCAATTGTTTTGAAATTTGTCTATTTGGTTAAGGAAACCAAGTGAGGCAAGAGGATCAAGAGGAAAGGCATTCCTAAGCAAGTATAAGAAAGGAATTCAAGGTGGGTTCATATTTATAATAGAGTAAATAAGTCACTCATTGTTTTGTTCAAATCAAGAAAGATTTAATGATTTCTAATTGCATCATCAATGTTGTCTTATTTGCTATTGTGAAATGATTATAGGTTGCTATATGATTTGTATTTATGATTTATAAAAAGATTTCAAAAGGGTTTTTTCTTTTCAAGAATACATGCATATGAAATCATGTTTTACAAGATGTATGAAAAGCAAGTTTACAAGCAAGTGCCAGTTTGGCAATCAAGTTTTGAAGACTGTGAATCATGCATGTTATGTGGGTTTGTGGCAGTCCCAAGAACCATCACGTGCACGTTGACCATGAAAAGACTTCTCCCACCTGCCCGCAAGTGGCACGGAGCTCCCCACAAGGACTGCCTCAAGAAACTACGACTACACATAACCATTTCGATGGGGAATGTGTAGTACGTCATGAACCCAGACTAACCCAAACCATTATGCTATGTTATGTGCTTATGATATGTTGTCATGTTTCATGCATGCATGTTTTGAACTTTACTCATGAATTGTTATCAATCAAGCATTTTTGAGTTGACAATTCTCATGCTCAATTATTATGATTTCAAAGCGTACCACGACAATGAGTTATCTTTTAAATATTTTTGCTTATTTCTATATTATAAATGTGTTCCCACGAGCTTTATAGCTCACCCCCTTTACTCTCCCCATTCAGGTGACGAGCAAGAGACTGAGTAAGTCAAGGGTTATGGAATCACTCCGATTTATTATGTTTGTGTATTTTCAAGATGAACTTTTGGAAGACAAGGCTTTAGTTTCTTTTCGAGTTCGATTAGTTCAAGTGTATCTTTGTACTTTTGACACTTGAACTCAAAGTTTATAATTTGGTTTGAAATGTTATTAAAGCTTTGTAAAATTCACTTTTTGGATATTAATGAGGTATGCATGTTTATGTTTCAAATCTTACGCATTGAATCATTTAGAAATTTGCTCGAGTGTATGATGTTAAGTTTTGGGATGGGTTGATTTAATAAAATGAGAGAAAGTTTCAGGTTTATTCACGGTAGGCCGAAGGCATGCGGTCACCGCGGCGAAGCTGCATGAAGAGCTCACCGCGGCGAGAGTTCCTTCGCTCGTCGTGGCGAGAACCCTTTTGCTCGTCGCAGCGTGGGCTTCATTGCTTGCCACGGCGTGGCAGGCCAAGAGGGCTCGCCGCGGAGAGACATCTCACGCCGCGGCGACGCCCCTTGTGCTTCCGAGGGGATTTCTTTTCATTTATATGTTTCACCGCACGCATCATGCACCATGCTTTCATGTATGATGTTGGGCTCCGAACACAGGTCCAACATGTTATGGTATCAAAGCGCTTGGGTTTTGGTCTAGGGCTGCATGGCATTGCTTTCAAGGAATAACTTGCATTGTTTTACATGATTTGAACTGTTTTTACATACTTTGAAAATTGTCTTACTCGCACTAAAGATTTTCAATGGTTTTATATTGAAGAAGTGAAAATGCCACCTCGAAAGAGAACTCGAGGAGCTATGACTCGGTCTCATTCTCATCAAGGGAGCACGGATGAATCCCATGTCCCACAAGATGTTGGGACACATTCTGCTCCGATTTCTGAGGCACCTAGTTTGCAACAAGAATTGCCTCCTCCGCCTCCTCCTATGCCTCAAATGAATCCCATGGATCCGAGTTTCTTTCAGGCCTTTGCTCAGGCTTTCATGTATGTTATGGGTCAAAGATCTCAGATTCCGATGCAAGCTCCAGTAGACAGGAGTGGACAATATGACAAGCTCCGTAAGTTTGGGGCTGTAGATTTCAATGGAACGACGAATCCAGAAGAAGCTGAAGCCTGATTGAAGAGGACCGAGAGGGTTCTAGTCCAGATGAAATGCACAGATGAGGAGAAGTTAGAGTATGCGGTCCGTTTGTTCTGGAGGCGACTGCATTGGTGGGAATCGATTGCCTCATGATCCAGGTTGTGCCACCGGTACTGTCATAGAGGGACTTTGTGGAAGTGTTTAGAAAGAAGTATCTCTCCAGAGTGTATGTACAAGACAAGGCCAGGGAGTTTCTGAACCTCACACAGAGGGACATGAGTGTGAGCGAATATGAGCTGAAGTTCACACAACTTTCACGTTATGCAACCAACATTGTGGCGTCAAAGGAAGACAAATGCCGTAAGTTTGAAGGAGGTCTTCACTTGGGGATCAGGGAGAAAGTCTTGATCCATAATTTCTGTGATTACCAAAGAATTGGTGGATCTTTGCACTCCAGTTGAAAAGCGGAGAACATAAGAAATGAAATGTCAGAAAAGGAGGAGCGAGGACGGTCTTTTAAGAAGGGATCAAGTGCACCGATGCCTGAGAGGAGCACAAGAAGCTTTCACACCCAGATTAAAGTGGGTAGCAGTGGCTCTACCAGGAATAAGCAGATAAAGGCAGTGTCAGGGCAAGACTCTAATGTGGGAGGTACTAAAAAGAGCTGGTTCACCAACCCCCTATGTGAGCATTGTGGAAGACGTCACCAAGAAGAGTGCCTCAAGTTACTTAGAGTCTGTTTTAGATGTGGAGAGAAGGGGCATATGGTCAAGGATTGTCCACAGGTACCGAGACAGGAAGGGTCGCGGTTTCAAGCCCCGAGACGTGCAGAAATAGTGGGAACCAGGCCAGTTACTGAGGCAGGCAGCTCTGGGACTGCAAGGAAGGCTATTCCTCCAGGATGGCCTAAGGGACAGGCACAGGCAAGGGTGTTTGCCATGAATAGGGAGGAAGCTGCAGCTGCACCTAAGGTTGTCACGGGTATGGCTCAGTTACTTGATTTAGCAGTATTTGTTTTAATTGATTCTGGTTCCACACATTCTTTTGTTTCTGCAAGCATAGCATTACCTGGTGTGAACTCAGTGCCTATGGATAAGCCTTTGATTGTTAGTACTCCTCTAGGGAGGAATGTAGTGATCAGTCAAGTATATGAGGATTGGGAACTTTTCATCGATGGTGCTAGATTGGTAGTGGACTTACTACCTCTAGACCTAAAAGGGTTAGATGTTATTCTGTGGATGGATGCTATGGAAAAATATCTGGCAAAGCTGGATTGTGGTCGCAAAGAGGTGGAATTTGATCTCGGTAATGGTGAGAAGGTGATTTTCAAGAGAGACAGGAAAACACCATCGCCAAGACTGATTTTAGCTATGCTAGCTGATAGAATGATGGGTCAGGGGTGTGAAGCCTTCTTGGAACATGATGTGGATGCCGATGTGAATGAAGGGAAGCTAGAGGATTTTTCGATCATGAGAGAGTTTCCAGATGAGTTACCAGGTTTGCCGTCGGTGATGGAAATCGAGTTTGCTATTGACTTGATTCCCGAAACCGCACCTATTTTAATACCGCCTTACAGGATGGCTCTAGCTGAGTTGAGGGAGCTTAAGGAACAGTTGGAGGAACTGTTAGAGAAGGGGTATGTCAGGTCGAGTTCATCACCTTGGGGAGCATCGGTTTTGTTTGTCAAGAAGAAGGATGGTACATGGCGGATGTGTATTGACTATCGGAGACTCAACAAGGTGACAATTAAGAAAAAGTATCCTTTGCCACCGATAGATGATCTGTTTGACCAGCTGCAGGGAGCAAGGGTCTTCTCCAAGATTGATCTTAGGTCAGGATATCATCAGCTCAGAATCAAGGAGTTTGATGTAAGCAAGACAGCCTTCAGGACTCGGTATGGACATTATGAGTTTTTAGTTATGCCATTTGGTTTGACTAATGCTCCAGTTGCTTTTATGGATCTTATGAATAGGGTCTTCAAAGAGTATCTGGATTAGTTTGTCATAGTGTTTATAGATGACATTCTGGTGCATTCCAAAAGTGAAGAAGAACATGAGGAGCATCTCAGGATTGTTTTCCAGGCCCTCAGGGAGAGAGAGCTTTATGCTAAGTTCAGCAAGTGTGAGTTCTGGTTGTTAGACCTTGAATTTTTTTTATGATATTATTAAGCATGAATTGTGATTATTGTGAGTTTCTGCCTTAGTTTGATTTATTTGGGAGTATTATTGGATAATTACGGTTTAATTGTGGTTAAATGAGGATTAAAATGGGTAAAAGTTTATGAGGGCATTTTGGGAAGTTTACTTATGTTGGAATGGATTTGGGCTTAACTAAGAGGGGTATATTGGTCCTTGTCCCATTCCTCAGGTTAAGAGAAGAAAGAAGAGAAGAAGAGGAAAATAGAAAGGAAAGAAGAGGAAAAGAAGAAGGAGAAGCCGTCGTAGGGAGAAGAGGAAGAAGAGTGGAGATTTCAATTTCTCGGATCTTTCGACAGTTTGGAGCGTTACCCGGTAAGTTTAGCTCCGTTTCTTCTTATTTATGGTTGGATTAAACATTAAGATAGCTTGGATTGGGAGAAATCGATGATTAGGGTTGTTGTGTGAAAAAGTTGGGTAAATCGTTGGGTTGATGATTTTAGGATGGATTGGAAGCTTAGAATGGGTTAGAATTGTAGTAGAAGAGTTGATCTATGCCTTAGATGTGTTGCATTTGAGTTTGGAATCGATTGGAGTTGGAAAATCTGGGATTTTTTGGGTTCGGGAACGTTTCCCCGATCCGCACGTCGAGACGTGCTCAAGAAACGCCTTGTGGCGTCGTAATTTAATGCACTCAGCGTTACGTAAGGTGCACATCGCGCGACGATTATCGTCGTAGCTGCGGCGTCTTGTGGCGACTTCGTCATGGAAAGCTTGCCTTCGTCGCGTGAACGGTTTCGCCGCCATGGCGAGCCCTTTTTCAGCTATTTTCTTCTTTTGATTTTATGAAGTTTTTGCTTAATTGCCTTTGAATATTGTTTGATTGAAACTTGGTTTACTATAGGAAACCAAGCAGATCAGTTTCTGTCGCAATAGGAAGATCAGCAGTAGTCGGATACTCAAGCGATTTTCGGTGGGTAATATACTTATAGTTACTATGTGATTAGGCAATTTCTTGCCTATGTATGAATATATGTTATATGTTATCTGTGATCAAACATGATCATTTAAATGATTTTAATTTCTTATACCCTAGACGAATGATGAGGATGGATAGCATGAACTTTTGATTTTGAGCATGTTATGCCTCGACCTCGGTCATGGCATTTTGACTAAATGCAAAGTATGAAAGCATACCATATGATGAAATGTTTATGAGCATGATTATGTGCTTTTGTTTGGGCGAGAGTGGAACCATTTCGTTCGTCACGTGCACGTAGACAAGAGCCTTCTCCCGGGTGCCCGCTTGTGGCCTATGAGATCCGAATGGACTCATTTCGTACAGGATGTAAACTTCGGTTTCTTCCTTTTGTTTCCATGGAACCCTTGAGCCATTGTGATGTGCATTGCATATGTGAATTGTTCATTGTGAATACTTTATGACATGTGTATGAATTGAATTAATTATATTGAATGCGTTCATTGCTTGATTAGCTTGTGAGTGCTTGACTTGATGTCTGTATAGATATAATATATATACATTCATATGTTGGGATTTGCGCTAGTTGCCAATGGCTATAATTATATTAGCCACTGAGCTGTGTAGCTCAACCCATTATCTTTCCCTCCTCAGGTGCAGAACAGGACGATCTTTGATCTTGCGAGGCATCGGAAACTTCGAACTACTTAGGAGTCTTGTATTAAGTTAGTACTTTGGTTAGCCCGCCAGCATTACATCATGGACCATACTTATGTATTTTGGATTTTAAACTTTGATTTTGTATTATGTTATATTTCGAGAATACTTGTTGAATTTCTTTGAATTCAAATGATGGTTAGTTTATGCATGTGGAATGATGAATACTGTTTAGAATGCATGTGTAGAATGTGTGTATGTACTGAGTATATGTAATTGTTGGATGTTGGGATCGGGTCCGCGGTTCGTTGAGCGCCCGTCGCAGGCGCGACCCGAGGGGCCGCCTCCGGAATGGAGATCCGGGACCCGGGCCCAACATGTTTGGTATCAAAGCCCTAGGTTTGGGTGTCCTCGGCTTAGAATGCATAATAGGATTGTGTGCTCTATGATTATTTGTTGCATTCCTTGATTGTATTTGGTGACATGCATATCATGCATACATGTAGATTGCCATATAGCTAATCCTTAGTGTTTCCATTTGAAGAATGCGATGCCACCTCGTAGAAGGACACGAGGAGTTTGCAAGGATCTGTTGCACGACTCTCCACTTAGAGAGGAGAGGACCGATGAGTCGATAGCCCGGGAATCTTTGAGGCTTCAGGGCTAAGCAAAGTGAGCCCATGTCGCATCTCGAGAATCGCCGATTCGCCAGGCAAATGCCTCGGTTTGATCGAGGATGTTTGAGCCTTACCCAGCGTTTGTTAAGCTATGGGTCGATGCCACGACCTTCCGCCGACCCCGTTAAGAGGGAAAGCAGTTCGACAAGTCGAGGAAGTATGGGCGATTGACTTCTTTGGGATAAGAGATCCGAGGAAGCCGAGACATGGTTGCGGAGGACGAAGCGGGTCTTTGGATCGAGATGGATTGCGAGGAGGATGGCGAGTGGTGTATCTTTGCGAGCTTGCTTGAGGTGATGCTCTGCATTGGTGGGAGACCGTCTTAGAAGGCGGTCAGATGAGGCCGATAGGGTTATCTTGGCGAACTTCTTAGCTTGCTTTTAAGAAGAAGTATCT
The DNA here is from genome assembly GCA_029891385.1 of Erythroxylum novogranatense. Classification (NCBI taxonomy): domain Eukaryota; kingdom Viridiplantae; phylum Streptophyta; class Magnoliopsida; order Malpighiales; family Erythroxylaceae; genus Erythroxylum; species Erythroxylum novogranatense. The sequence goes on along the minus strand of CM057235.1, from coordinate 49,860,876 downwards.
GTCGAGATATATATCAATGAAGCGAGGGAGTTTCGAGTCTCACCGAGAGAGATGAGCGGTGGCGAGTATGGCGTCGGTTTACAGATTATCCCGGTATGCCGGACTTGATCTTTGAGTGAATTTGCCAGATGTCGTCGGTTTGAGTGGGACTATATTTGGCTATCAAGAGAAGGTGATTGTCTGAATTCGTTGACTTCAAGCGGCTGGTTGAAGCGACTTTGAGGTAGAGAACATAGAAAATATCGAAGTCTTTGTTATGTTAAGAGAAAGGCGAGAGCAATTTAGGAGGGAGGTAGCACTAGTACTCCCATGCTCGAGGGAGTGCTAGGAACTTACCTACTCGATCGGAGGAGAAGAAGCGAAGTGCGGCGGTCTCGACAGATGAGGGCGCCTACTTTTCTCATCAGATTCTACGACGAGAGGCGGGGAGGGAGATGGGGACAAGTCATCGTCCCTAAGTGTGAGCATTGTGGCAATTTCCATGGCGGAGAGTGTTACCGATTGTGGTGCATGCTTCAACCGTGGACGGAAGGACCTTTGGGCTGAAAGTGTCCTCACCACCCAGAGAGAGGGATCTCGGATCTGAGCTCTAGGAGGGCAGAGATCGTGGGTTAGAGGGCTGCAGAGGTGGGCGATTCGATCTTGCTAAGAGGGCAAGCCTTCCGGGGAAGACCGAGAGGCGAGGCACCGGCCTGGGGTGTTGCTATGACTCGGGAGGATGCAGAGGCCGCTCCAGATGTTGTCACTGGTATGGCTCACTTATTTGATGATGATGTGCTTGTGTTGATTGATCCAAGTTCTACTCACTCGTTTGTCTCGTCGAGTAGACCTATGTGTGATAGGATTGTGAGTCCGTTGGATACTCCGCTGATGGTGAGTACTCCGATTGGTCAGCACATTGTGATTAGTCAGGTGTTTAGAGGATGTGAGCTTAGTATTGGTGGAGGACTTCTAGTGGTAGATTTAATTCCACTGAAGATGTGCGGATTAGATGTGATACTGGGTATGGATACGTTGGATGTTGGGCCCGGGCCCCGTATGTTCGAATCCTGAGGCAGCCCCTCGGGTCGCGCCGGCGTCGGGCGCCCAAATACCGTCGGACCCGATCCCAACATCCATACAAACACATAATTTGATACACACACAATACATATACTCGTACATATACATACATTCTTCACACACATTCTAAACATGCATTAATCATCTCAAATTCATAAAACATATGTCATTGACATTCGTAGAAATTCAACCAGTATTCTCAAAATATAACACAATACAAAACGAAATTAAATCCCAAAATACAAAAGTATGCTCCATGATGAAATGCTGGTGGGCTAACCAAAGTACTAACTTATACAAGGCTTCTAACTAGCTTGACGTTTCCGATGCCTTGCAAGGTCGACAATCGTCTCGATCCGCACTTTGAGGAGGAGAGTAATGGGGTAGTCATAAGCTCGATGGCATATCGTTTATAGCCATTGGCAAAGAGCCACGCAATCAAGCAATATACATATCACTAGGAAGTCATAATTCATCAATTTATTCACATTCATTCGTAAGTCATACAATTTCTGTTTCTCAACATAACAATCATTATGCAACAAATCTATCAAATCCATCATATGTTATGCTCATATGCTCATCAAATCAATCATGTATGCACAAACAAATAGCTCGAGAGTTCCGTAAATGATCCGGACAACCCAAAGGTAAATCCGTAAACTATCCGAGTCCGATTTCTCAAGGATCTCGTTGCCACAAGCGGGCAGCCGGGAGAAGGCTTTACTGTCAACATGCACGTGACTCCATCCATAACTCTCTTACCCAAACAAATCACATAATCCATTCGATTCATGCTCAAAGCATTTTTCATATTTTCTCAATTCTCATTCTTGTCCATTGCCATAAAGGCCTATCAATCCATGCATAATTATAATCAAAAGCATATTCCATAATTCTCATATCATTCAATACCATCAAGGTCATATCATGCAAGCAAATAAGCACACACAAGGTAATTTTCCTATACACACAATAACCATAAACATATTACCCACCTAGTATCGCTTGAGTATCAGACTCACTGCTATCCTTCCTCTTGCGATTGGGTCAAATCAGCTTGGTTCCCTATAATAAACCAAGTTTCCATACAATTAATATCCATAACAAATATTCAATAAAGCTCGAAAAGCAAAAAGTAAAGCGTTAAAAGTCTCCATCCGACTCTCATCTACATACAACTTGTAGCCATTGATCTTCAGTTCACAATGACTCCAAAATCACCTCAATCGGACATCCACACCAAAAGGTATCCCAAAAAAAAATATGAAAATCTCACTTTCGGATAACAGGGGGCTCACCGCGGCGAACGGCCTGCTAGTCGCGGCGACCACAAGTGTGCATCGCGGCGTGCACCCTACTCGCACGTCGCGGCGAACATAGGTTCACACGTCGCGACGAACCGTCCCCCACACGTCGCGACGAATTTAATTTTCACTCGTCGCGACGAACTCGCAAGTCGCGGCGTGTTCATAAGCACGTCGCGACGTACGGGCCTGGAGAACGACTCCGAACCTGACTTTCCTGCGATTTCTGACCTCAATCTTCTCCCAAACTCAAATGCAACACAAATAAGCCTTAGATCAAGTCTCAAGCTACATTTCTAACCCATTAATCAACTCAAAATCAAGCACAAAACTAGCAATCCAACGAAATCTAACCCTCTTTCCTTTCAAACCCTAAAACCATCGATTCTTAAACATTCCAGCCATTTTAGGTTTAAATCCAACTAAAACAAGTTTAACACAAGCATAACTTACCCGAAATCACTTCGAATCAGTCGGAAAACGCAAAAATCACAAAGTCTTTCTTCTCTTCCCACTTCCTCCTTCGACGGCGTCTCTTCTTCTTTCTTCTTCTCTTTTCCTTCTATTCCTTTCTTTTCCTTTTTTCTTCTTTTCTTTTCTCTTAACCTAAGTCATGGAACAAAAGACCAACTTACCCCTCTATTCAAGCCTAAACCCATTCCAACTTAAATGAACTTCCCAAAATGCCCTCACACATTTAAATCCTCTAATTCTCATTTAACCACAATTAAATGCAATTATACCTCAATAATGTTCTAATACTCCAAAATAAATCAAACTAAACCATAAACACATAATTATCAAAACCCATGCTTAATGACATTATAAAAAAAATTCGGGGTCTAACATTTCTCCCCCTCTTAAAAGAAAATTTCGTCCTCAAAATTTACCTGAATTATCGAAGAGATGCGGATACTTCTCCCGCATGGCTTCCAATGGCTCCCAAGTAGCCTCCTCTACTGAATGGTTCCTCCAAAGGACTTTGACTAACTGAACCGTCTTGTTCCTGAGGACTTTTTCCTTTGTATCCAGAATCTCCACCGGAAGCTCCTCATAACTCGATCATCCTCATTTGAACCTCACTGCTTTGGATGATGTGAGAAGGATCCGATCTATACCTCCTCAACATAGACACATGAAAGACATCGTGAATCTGCGACAACTCTGGGGGTAACGCCAATCTGTAGGCGAGTGGCCCAATCCTCTCAAGGATCTCATAAGGACCCACATACCTCGGACTTAGCTTACCCTTCTTGTCGAATCTCAATACTCCTTTCCAAGGAGATGTCTTAAGGAACACTTTCTCACCGACCTCATACTCCATCTCCTTTCGGTGAGCATCAACATAACTCTTCATTCTGTCCTGTGCTGCCTTAAGCCGCTGCTTAACCAGATTGACTTTATCGACTGACGTCTGAATCAATTCTGGTCCTTCCAATTGCCTCTCTCCTTCTTCATCCCAACAAATCGGAGTCCTACACCTCCGCCCATACAAAGCCTCATATGGAGCCATCTAAATGCTCGAATGGTACGAATTGTTATAAGCAAATTCAACCAACGGCAAATGCTCATCCCATTCTCCTCGAAAATCCATCACACATGCTCTAAGCATCCCCTCTAGAGTCCGAATGGTCCTCTCCGATTGACCATCCGTCTGAGGGTGAAAAGCCGTACTAAAATTCAGCTTCGTCCCCAAAGCTTCCTGCAAGTTGCTCCAAAACCTTGAAGTAAACCGAGGATCTCTATCGGACACAATCGAATCCGGAACCCCATGCAATCTCACGATCTCATCGATGTACTTCTTTGCTAATACATACAAAGAATCAGTCTGTCAAATCGCCAAAAAGTGGGCTGACTTAGTCAACCGATCAACAATAACCCAAATGGCATCATGCCTCCTGCTGGTCCTAGGCAAACCCATCAGAAAATCCATAGTCACTCGTTGCCACTTCCACTCCGGAATAGGCAATGGTCTCAACTTGCCTAAAGGTGCCTGGTGTTCAGCCTTGACTTGCTGACACACTAGACACTTACTAACGAACTCTGCTATATCCCTCTTCATGCCTTTCCACCAAAAATGCTCTCTCAGATCTCGATACATCCTGGTGCTACCTGGATGCATGGCATAAGGCGCATTGTGTGCCTCATCCATAATCTCAGCCTTCACCTCCTGCACATCAGGGATACACAATCTGCTCCCTACTGTCATAAGCCCATCATCCTGCACCTTTATCTCAGAAACCTTACCATTCCGAATCTCATCTCTGAGTCTACTCAACTCTGCATCTTGAACTTGCAATTCCCTAACCTTTTCCTTAAGAATCGGCCTCACTCGAAAGTGAGCTAGAAGGCAATCCGATTCCTCCTGCTTCAAGCTTATCTTAAGCTTGGCCATCTCTTCCAATAAAGGAAGATAAACTGATCGCACATGAGCAATCGACGACTTCCTGCTCAAGGCATCCGCCATAACATTGGCCTTGCCCGGATGATACTCAATCAACAGATCATAGTCCTTAAGTAGCTCAATCCACCTTCTCTGCCTCAAAGTCAGTTCCTTCTGACTCAACAAATACTTCAGACTCTTATGATCGGTGAAGATCCGAGTCTGAACTCTATACAAGTAATGCCTCCAAATCTTCAAGGCAAAGATCACTGCTGCTAACTCCAAATCGTGCGTTGGATAGTTCAACTCATAAGGCTTCAACTGCCTCGAAGCATAAGCAATCACCCGGTCTCCCTGCATCAAAACACAACCAAGACCCTTCCTCGAAGCATCACTATATACCGAATAGCCCTCATCACCCGAAGGAAAAGTCAAAATCGAAGCACTCGTCAATCTGAGCTTGAGCTCCTCGAAGCTCCTCTGACAATCCTCACTCCAATCAAACTTCTGATTCTTCCTCAACAATTTCGTCATCGGAGCGGATATCATGGAGAATCCCTCCACGAATCTCCTGTAATAGCCTGCCAAACCTAGAAAGCTCCTCACTTCTGCTACACTCTTCGGGGCTTCCCAATTCACCACAGCTTCTACCTTCTTTGGATCCACATGAACTCCTTGCTCTGAGATCACATGTCCAAGAAATGAAACTTCCCTAAGCCAAAATTCGCATTTATCGAATTTGGCGTACAGCTCATGCCTCCTCAAAGTCTCTAAAGAAATCCGCAAATGCTCTTCATGCTCCTCATCACTCTTGGAATACACCAAGATATCATCGATAAAGACAATGATAAATTGGTCCAAGAATGGGTTGAATACCCGATTCATCAAATCCATAAACGTTGCGGTAGCATTAAATCTGTCGAAGGGCATCACCAAAAACTCAAAGTGTCCATACCGCGTCCTGAAAGCAGACTTCGGCACATCCGACTCCTTAATCCGCAACTGATGATAACCCAATCTCAAATCAATCTTCGAGAAGACTCTCGCCCCTTGCAATTGATCAAACAGATCATCAATGCGAGGAAGCGGATACTTGTTCTTCACCGTTACGATTCAACTTCCTATAGTCCACACATTCTCAAGGATCCATCTTTCTTCTTTACAAGCAGAATGGAGCTCCCAAGGCGAAGAACTTCGGCATGATATACCCTTTCTCCAATAACTCCTCCAATTTCTCCTTAAGCTCTTTCAATTCACGAGCCATCCGATAGGCGGAATTGAAATCGACTTATACCGACCAAAGCTCGATGGAAACTCAAATTCCCGAGCTGGCGGTAGTCCTGGCAATTCCTCGGGGAAGACGTCCGAGAAATCCCTGACTACTGGAATATCCTCTAACTTCCCTCTATTAGCTCTGGAGTCTATCACATAAGCCAAGAATGTCTCACATCCTTTACTCATCATCTTCTCTGCTGTCAATGCTGAAACAATTCTGGGTGGACTCGCTTTCCTGTCCCCCACAAACACCACTCTCTTTCCACTATCCAATTCAAACTCCACTGTCTTCTGTTTACAATCCAAACGGGCATTGTATCTCTCTAAGGTATCCATACCCAAAATCACGTCTAAACCGCTCATCTTCAGTGGCATCAAATCGACCACTAGAAGTTCTCCACCAATGCGAATCTCACAACCTCTATACACTTGACTAATCACAATGTACTGACCGATTGGAGTACTCACCATCAGCGGAGTATCCAAAGGGCTCACAATCATATCGCACACGGGTCTACTCGAAGAAACAAACGAATGAGTAGAACCCGGATCAATCAACACTATCACATCATCAGAAAATAACTGAATCATACCCGTGATAACATCTGGCGCGGTCTCAGCATCCTCCCTAGTCATCGCAAACACCCTAGCTGGTGCCTGCCCTCTCGGTCTCCCCGAAAGATTCACCCTCTTAGCCGCATCAGAACTGCCCACTTCTGTCATAGTTCTCTGACCCGTGGTCTCTGTCCTCCTCGGAGCTTGCATCTGACCTCTCTCATGTCTTGGAGGCTAAGGACACTCTCTAGCATTGTGTCCCTTCTCCCCACAGTTGAAGCATGCTCCTGTCAGTCTGAAGCACTCTCCTCTATGAGCTCTCCCGCAGTGCTCACACTTCGGGATGAACGATCTGTCTCCATCTCCTCTTCTACTGCCACCCACCGTTGAAGCTTGGTGAGAAACAGTAGAAGTCCTCATCGGCCTCGGTCGGCTCGCATCACTGCTCCTCTCCTCTGACCGGACTGGGAAGCTCCTGGCACTCCTGTCTGGCATAGGAGTACTAGTGCTACCTCCTCTCCTGGACTGCTCTCTGCCCTTTCGCTTCTTGTTCACAGCACTCTTGATATTTTCTATATTCTCCACCCTCGTATTGCGCTTAACCAATGCTTTGAAATAACAAAAATTCTGCACAATCACCTTCTCTCTGATAGCCAAGTGCAGACCTGACTCAAATCGGCGACATCTGGCAGCCTCGCTCAGCATCAAATCCGAAGCATACCGGGATAGCTGTGTAAACCGACGTTCATACACACTGACAGTCATATCCCTCTGAGTCAAACTGAGAAACTCCCTCTATTTCTGCTGTACATATACCTCTGACATGTACTTCTTCCTGAAAGCAACTACAAAATCTTGCCACGCCAACCCTACTGGCCTCATCTGACTCCCTGGTACAGTTTCCCACCAGTGAAGTGCATCTCCCTGAAGCAAACTCGCCGCATAGATGACCCTCTCGTCATCCTCACACTCCATTTGGTCGAGCACTCTCTCAGTCTTCCTCAACCAAGTCTCGGCTTCTTCAGGATCTGACGTCCCAAAGAAATCAACTGCCCCATACTTCCTCAATCTATCAAATCGTCTGCCCTTCTGAATTGGGGTTGAAGCAGAAGGTTGTGGCATCTGACCCATAGCCTGCACGAATGCCTGAGTAAACGCCTGAAATAGCCTCGGAGCCAATGAAGGCACTGGCTCCTGTGGAACTGGCGACTCTTGAGTCGGCGACAAAACGGGCTCACTACCTAGCCCTACAGAATCCTCAGCATTCCCTGGGGCTACTGACTCATCAGTCCTCTCCTTCAAAAGGAAACACTAAGGATTAGCTATATGTCAATCTACATGTATGCATGATATGCATGTCACTTAATCAATGCAACACATAACCATAGATCACACAATCCTATTATGCATTCTAAGCCGAGGACACCTAAACCTAGGCACTTCGATACCAAACATGTTGGGCCCGGGCCCCGTATGTTCGAATCCCGAGGTAGCCCCTCGGGTCGCGCCGACGTCGGGCACCCAAATACCGTCGGACCCGATCCCAACATCCATACAAACACATAATTCGATACACACACAATACATATACTCGTACATATACATACATTCTTCACACACATTCTAAACATGCATTAATCATCTCAAATTCATAAAACATATGTCATTGACTTTCGTAGAAATTCAACCAGTATTCTCAAAATATAACACAATACAAAACGAAATTAAATCCCAAAATACAAAAGTATGCTCCATGATGAAATGCTGGTGGGCTAACCAAAGTACTAACTTATACAAGGCTTCTAACTAGCTTGACGTTTCCGATGCCTTGCAAGGTCGACAATCGTCTCGATCTGCACCTGAGGAGGGGAGAGTAATGGGGTGAGCTGCGAAGCTCAGTGGCATATACGTTTATAGCCATTGGCAACGAGCCACGCAATCAAGCAATATACATATCACTAGGAAGTCATAATTCATCAATTTATTCACATTCATTCGTAAGTCATGCAATTTCTGTTTCTCAACATAACAATCATTATGCAACAAATCTATCAAATCCATCATATGTTATGCTCATATGCTCACAAATCAATCATGTATGCACAAACAAATGGCTCGAGAGTTCCGTAAACGATCCGGATAACCCAAAGGTAAATCCGTAAACTATCCGAGTCTGATTTCTCAAGGATCTCGTTGCCCTGGCGGGCAGCCGGAGAAGGCTTCTTGTCAGCGTGCGTGACTCCATCCGTAACTCTCTTACCCAAATAAATCACATAATCCATTCGATTCATGCTCAAAGCATTTTTCATATTTTCTCAATTCTCATTCTTGTCCATTGGCATAAAGGCCTATCAATCCATGCATAATTATAATCAAAAGCATATTCCATAATTCTCATATCATTCAATACCATCAAGGTCATATCATGCAAGCAAATAAGCACACACAAGGCAATTTGCCTATACACACAATAACCATAAACATATTACCCACCTAGTATCGCTTGAGTATCAGACTCACTGTTGTCCTTCCTCTTGCGATTGGGTCAAATCAGCTTGGTTCCCTATAATAAACCAAGTTTCCATACAATTAATATCCATAACAAATATTCAATAAAGCGTTAAAAGTCTCCATCCGACTCTCAACTACATACAACTTGTAGCCATTGATCTTCAGTTCACAATGACTCTAAAATCACCTCAATCGGACATCCACACCAAAAGGTATCCCCAAAAAAAATATGAAAATCTCACTTTTAGATAACAGGGGGCCCGAGTTACTCAAGGACTATGATTTACTGATTGAGTATCATCCAGGCAAGGCCAATGTAGTGGCGGATGCTTTGAGCAGAAAGTCTTCGATTGCTCATGTTCGGACAGTTTATCTTCCTTTATTGGAAGAGATGGCCAAGCTTGGGATAAGCTTGATGCAGGAAGAGCCGGATTGTCTTCTGGAAAATTTTCGAGTGAGGACGATGCTGAAGGAAAAGGTTAGGGATTTGCAGGCTCAGGATGCAGATTTGAGTAAGCTCAGAGATGAAATTCAGAAGGGTAAAGTTTCTGAGATAGAGGTGAGGGATAATGGATGATGATAATGGGCAGCAGTTGTGTATTCGGATGTAAGAGATCAAGGATGAGATTTTGGATGAGGCACACTGTCGCCTTATGCCATGCATCCAGTAGCACCGGGATGTCTGAGGATTTGAGAGAGCACTTTTGGTGGAAAGGCATGAAGAGGGATGTGGCAGACTTTGTGAGTAAGTGTCTTGTGTGTCAGCAAGTCAAGGCTGAACACCAGGCACCTTCGGGCAAGTTGAAGCAGTTGCCTATTCCAGAATGGAAGTGGCAAAGGGTGACCATGGATTTTTTGATGGGTTTGCCTAAGACCAGTAGGAGGTATGATGCCATTTGGGTCATTGTGGATCGATTGACAAAGTCAGCTCACTTTTTGACGATCAAGTAGACTGATTCTTTGCATGTGCTAGCAAAAAAGTATGTCAAAGAGATAGTGAGATTGCATGGGATTCCGGATTCCATTGTGTCGGATAGAGATCCTCGGTTCACTTCGAGGTTTTGGGGTAGTTTGCAGGATGCTTTGGGTACCAAGTTACATTTTAGTACAGCATTTCATCCTCAGACGGATAGTCAATTGGAGAGGACCATTTGGACTCTTGAGGGGATGCTTCAGGCTTGTGTGATGGATTTCAGGGGAGTTTGGGATGAGCATTTGCCGTTGGTCGAATTTTCTTATAATAATTCGTACCATTCGAGCATTCAGATGGCTCAGTATGAGGCATTGTATGGGCAGAGATGTAGGACTCCGATCTGTTGGGATGAAGAAGGAGATAGGCAATTGGTGGGACCAGAATTGATTCAGATGACAGTTGAGAAAGTCAATCTGGTTAAGCAGCGGCTTAAGGCAACACAGGATAGGATGAAGAGTTATGTTGATGCTCACCGAAAGGAGATGGAGTATGAGGTCGGTGGGAAGGTGCTCCTTAAGATGTCTCCTTGGAAAGGAGTATTGAGATTTAGCAAGAAGGGTAAGTTGAGTCTGAGGTATGTGGGTCCGTATGAAATCCTTGAGAGGATTGGACCACTCGCCTACAGACTGGAGTTACCTTCGGAGTTATCGCAGATTCACGATGTTTTCCATGTGTCTATGTTGAGGAGGTATAGATCGGATCCTTCTCACATCATTCAGGCTAGTGAGGTTCAGCTGAGAGATGATCTGAGTTATGAAGAGCTTCTAGTGAAAATTCTGGATACCAAAGAAAAGGTCATCAGGAACAAGACGGTTCAGTTAGTCAAGGTCCTGTGGAGGAACCATTCGGTAGAGGAGGCTACTTGGGAGCCATTGGAAGCCATGCGGGAGAGGTATCCGCATCTCTTTGATGATTCAGGTAAATTTCGAGGACGAAATTTCTTTTAAGAGGGGGAGAAATGTTAGACCTCGAATTTTTTTTATGATATTATTAAGCATGAACTGTGATTATTGTGAGTTTCTGCCTTAGTTTGATTTATTTGGGAGTATTATTGGATAATTACGATTTAATTGTGGTTAAATGAGGATTAAAATGGGTAAAAGTTTATGAGGGCATTTTGGGAAGTTTACTTATGTTGGAATGGATTTGGGCTTAACTAAGAGGGGTATATTGGTCCTTGTCCCATTCCTTAGGTTAAGAGAAGAAAGAAGAGAAGAAGAGGAAAATAGAAAGGAAAGAATAGGAAAAGAAGAAGGAGAAGCCGTCGTAGGGAGAAGAGGAAGAAGAGTGGAGATTTCGATTTCTCGAATCTTTCGACAGTTTGGAGCGTTACCCGGTAAGTTTAGCTTCGTTTCTTCTTGTTTATGGTTGGATTAAACATTAAGATAGCTTGGATTGGGAGAAATCGATGATTAGGGTTTTTGTGTGAAAAAGTTGGGTAAATCATTGGGTTGATGATTTTAGGATGGATTGGAAGCTTAGAATGGGTTAGAATTGTAGTAGAAGAGTTGATCTATGCCTTAGATGTGTTGCATTTGAGTTTGGAATCGATTGGAGTTGGAAAATCTGGGATTTTTCAGGTTCGGGAACGTTTCCCTAATCCGCACGTCACGACGTGCTCAAGAGCACGCCGCGGCATGCGAATTTGTGCACGCCGCGTGCACGTAAGGTACACGTCGCGGCGTGCCAGGGAGGCGTGCGTCGCGGCGCAAGGATGCGTGCGCGCCGCGGCATGCGCGGGCTACTCGCAGCGAAGGCTTGGCCTTAGTCACGGCGAGCCCTTTTTCAGCGATTTTCTTCTTTTGATTTTCTGAAGTTTTTGCTTAATTGCCTTTGAATATTGTTTGATTGAGACTTGGTTTACTATAGGAAACCAAGCGGATCGATTCTGTCATAATAGGAAGATCGGCGATGATCGGATACTCAAGCGATTTTCGGTGGGTAATATACTTATAGTTACTGTGTGATTTGGCAATTTCTTGCCTATGTATGAATATATGTTATATGTTATGTGTGATCAAACATGATGATTTAAATGATTTTAATTTCTTATACCCTAGACGAATGATGAGGATGGATAGCATGAACTTTTGATTTTGAGCATGTTATGCCTCGACCTCGGTCATGGCATTTTAACTAAATGCAAAGTATGAAAGCATATCATATGATGAAATGTTTATGAGCATGATTATGTGCTTTTGTTTGGGCGAGAGTGGAACCATTTCGTTCGTCACGTGCACGTAGACAAGAGCCTTCTCCCGGGTGCCCGCTTGTGGCCTATGAGATCCGAATGGACTCATTTCGTTCAGGATGTAAACTTCAGTTTCTTCCTTTTGTTTCCATGGAACCCTTGAGCCATTGTGATGTGCATTGCATATGTGAATTGTTCATTGTGAATGCTTTATGACATGTGTATGAATTGAATTAATTATATTGAATGCGTTCATTGCTTGATTAGCCTGTGAGTGCTTGACTTGATGTCGTATAGATATAATATATATACATTCATATGTTGGGATTTATGCTTAGTTGCCAATGGCTATAATTATATTAGCCATCGAGTTTGTGTAGCTCAACCCATTGTCTTTCCCTCCTCAGGTACAGAACAGGACGATCTTTGATCTTGTAAGGCATCGGAAACTTCGAACTACTTAGGAGTCTTGTATTAAGTTAGTACTTTGGTTAGCCCGCCAGCATTACATCATGGACCATACTTATGTATTTTGGATTTTAAAATTTGATTTTGTATTATGTTATATTTCGAGAATACTTGTTGAATTTCTTTCAATTCAAATGACAGTTGGTTTATGCATGTGGAATGATGAATGCCTGTTTAGAATGCATGTGTAGAATGTGTGTATGTACTGAGTATATGTAATTGTTGGATGTTGGGATCGGGTCCGCGGTTCGTTGAGCGCCCGTCGCAGGCGCGACCCGAGGGGCTGCCTCGGGAATGGGGATCTGGGGCCCGGGCCCAACATGGCTTCATGAGGTGACATTCCTTGGACATGTGATTTCGTAAGATGGTGTACATGTTGATACGAGGAAAGTTGAAGCAGTGGTGAATTGGCATGCACCCAAGACAGTGACAGAGGTGAGAAGTTTTCTGGGTCTGGCAGGTTACTACAGGAGGTTTGTAGAAGGATTCTCCATGATAGCTGCTCTGATGACTAAGCTATTAAAGAAGAATCAGAAGTTTATCTGGACTGATGAATGCCAGAAGAGCTTTGAGGAGCTCTGCCGATTGACAAGTGCTCGATTTTGATTACGCTTACGGTGATGAGGGTTATACCGTGTATAGTGATGCTTCGAGGAAGGGTCTAGGTTGTGTATTGATGCAGGGAGACAGAGTGATAGCTTATGCTTCAAGGCAACTGAAGCCATATGAGTTGAATTATCCGACTCATGATTTGGAATTAGCAGCAGTGATCTTTGCCTTGAAAATTTGGAGGCATTATCTATATGGGGTTCAGAAGAGGATCTTTATTGATCATAAGAGTCTCAAATACTTGCTGAGCCAGAAAGAACTGAATTTGAGACAGAGAAGGTGGATTGAGTTGCTTAAGGATTATGACTTGCTGATTGAGTACCATCCAGGCAAGGAAAATGTAATGGCGGATGCTTTGAGCAGGAAGTCTTCTATTGCCCATGTTCAGATAGTTTATCTTCCTTTATTGGAAGAGATGGCCAAGCTTAAGATAAGCTTGAAGCAGGAGGAACCAAATTGCCTTCTAGCTAACTTCCGAGTAAGGCCGATACTCAGGGAGAAGGTTAAGGAGTTACAGGTACAAGATGCAGATTTGAGCAAGCTTCGAGAGAAAATTCAACATGGTAAGATTTTTGAAGTCGTAGTGAGGGATGATGGACTCATGATAGTGGGGAGCAGACTTTGCATTCCAGATAGCAATGAGGTGAAGGATGAGATCTTGGATGAGGCACACAATGCGCCTTATGCCATGCACCCAGGTAGCACCAGGATGTACAGAGATTTGAGAGAGCATTTTTGGTGGAAGGTCATGAAGAGGGATGTAGCAGAGTATGTGAGTAAGTGTCTTGTGTGTCAGCAAGTCAAGGCTGAACACCAGGCACCTTCATGCAAGTTAAGGCCATTGTCCATATGGATTTTCTAATGGGTTTGCCCAAGACTAGTAGGAAGCATGATGCCATATGGGTTATTGTGGATAGGTTGACGAAGTCATCCCATTTTCTGGCAATCAAGCTGACTGATTCTTTGCATGTGCTAGCAAAGAAGTACATTAATGAGATAGTGAGATTGCATGGGATTCCATATTCTATAGTTTCTGACAGGGTCCTCGGTTTCTTTCAAGATTTTGGGGAAGCTTGCAGGAAGCTTTAGGGAGTAAGCTGAATTTTAGCACGACTTTTCACCCTCAGACGGATGGTCAATCTGAGAGGACCATTCGGACATTTGAGGGAATGCTCAGGGCATGTGTTATAGATTTCAAAGGAGCTTGGGATGAGCATTTTCTATTGGTCGAATTTGCTTATAATAATTCGTACCATTCGAGCATTCAGATGGCTCCATATGAGGCATTGTATGGAAGGAGGTGTAGAACTCCGATATGTTGGGACGAAGAAGGAGAGAGGAAACTAGTAGGACCAGAATTGATTCAGATGACAGTGGATAAAGTCAATCTGGTTAAGCAGCGGCTTAAGGCAGCTCAGGATAGGATGAAGAGCTACACTGATGCTCATCGGAAGGAGATGGAGTATGAAGTCGGTGAGAAAGTGTTCCTTAAGACGTCTCCTTGGAAAGGAAAAATGAGGTTTGGCAAGAAAGGCAAATTGAGTCCAAGATATGTGGGTCCTTATGAAATTCTTGAGAGGATTGGACCACTAGCCTACAGATTGGCGTTACCCCCGGAATTGTCTCAGATCCATGATGTTTTTCATGTTTCCATGCTGAGGAGGTATAGATCATATCCTTCTCATATCATTCAAGCTGCTGAGGTTCATTTGAGAGATGATCTGAGTTATGAGGAAATCCCAGTGGAGATTTTAGACACCAAGGAAAAGGTACTCAGGAACAAGACGGTTCAGCTAGTCAAAGTCTTATAAAGAAACCATTCGGTGGAAGAGGCCACGTGGGAGCCATTGGACGCCATGAAGCAAAAGTATCCACAACTCTTCGATGACTCAGGTAATAATTTTGAGGACAAAATTCTTTTAAGAGGGGGAGAAATATTGGGCCCCAGATTTCTTTATTTGATGTTATTAAGCATGAATTATGTTGATTGTATGATTTATTGCATAGTTGATTTTATTGGAAGTGTTAGTGGAAAATTAAGATTAAATTAGAGTATAGTATGGTGTAAGTGAAAAATGAAGAAGTAAAAGTGTATAAGGGCAAACATGGAAGATCACTTAAGGGTAAGAGGTTTAAGGCTTGCATAGGGGGGCATTTGTAACATCCCGTCACTGATGGGAAGGTTATATTGGTAAATTAAGACGGGATAGGATTTTTACCGCATAATATTGACTGAGCATTTGTTTGACCTCTAATTTTAGAGGCAACGAGTCTTTTGCACATGCACATATAGGTACATGCATTCATGACTTTTTCTGGCTTTTGATTGTGAATATGTGAATATGATATGAAGTGTGAAACTATGAGATAATTAGATTTGAGTATAATTTAATGAGAATTGAGAAATAATTGAGTTTATTTATTGAGTTGGAACAGTATTTGAGTGATTGCCAATTGATAGCGACTCCTCGAAACTTTCTAGAAAATTAGGGAGAAAATGTCCAGACCGGAAATTTTTCGAGTGGCGGACTGATCGATTGTATAGGACCAAAATGACTGTCTAGTGGCTGTAAAAAAATTAGGCTTATGATTTTAGAAATTGATATGTCGAGCCATTGGTATTTGGAGACAAATTGGACTGGAAATGATCATGAAAAGTGTAACAGATTTACATGCGTTATGAGGGAAAGGGGCAAAAGACTTAGTGATTAACCTTTAAATACTTAAGGCTAAAAGAGGAGAAGAAAGGAAGGTTTCATTTCTTAGCGCTCGACGTTGATCTTCCTCCTTCTTCCTTGTGATTTTGTTTCCTCCTTCCCGATTCTTGTTTGTTTACTACTCCTTGTGCAAAGTCTTGCATGATCCCTAATGGAAGAGGTTGATTGTGGAAGTTTGGAAGCTAAATCGTGGAGGATAAGGTTTAGGGATTTTCGGGAGATTTGAGATTCAAGCTTGATTTGGTAAGTGAATTGGTTTAATGTTGTTTATTATTGTTATTAGATGCATTTATGGCATTTATGGTAAAAGATTGAGTAGTTTAGGGTGTTTAATACTGAGTTCAGAAAGTATTAATGGAGGAAAAATCGATCGGGGAAGATGGTGAGACTCGCACGTCGCGACGTCTAAAAAAGGGCACGCCGCGACGAGAAAAAGCGTGCTTGCCGCAGCGAGCCACGCGAAACGTCGCGGCGAGCGGGCAAATGTTTCGCCGTGACGAGGTTTCGAAGACGTCGCGACGAGGCGCTGAATGATTGTTCGCCGCGGCGAACGATTCCCACGCCGCGGTTAGCGACCTGTTGCACGCCGCGGCGAGGAACAATTTTTGATTGGTTGTATTTTTATTTATGGGGCATAATTTATGGTGTAGACCTCCAATTGAGGTGATATTTGATTCGTTACGAACTAGAGAACGAGATCTACAATTGGGGAAAAGAGTGAGAGTTTGAATTTAGATTTTTGTGATCTCAATTAGTGAAAGAAAGCTAAGAAATATGATTGTATTGCATCCTAAGAATTGTTTTGAGTAATTGGGGTATAATGTGAGACTTTGATGAGCATAAAGGCTGACTTCGACCTAGAGAATAGTGCTATTGATTTTGAGGTAATACCCTGACTTATATGATTGGATAAATGGACTAAATATTAGAATTGAAATTGGAGAGTTCTGTGACAAAAGAAAGTGGAAAATGGGAAACAGTACCGGGAAAGTCATGAATAGGCTTGGTACATCTTTTATTCAAGGCATGTGCATCATTAATTATTTTGACTGTGCATTTTGTAATGAATGAAATTAATTGATTGTTATAGAGCCGATGGATCGATAATCCACGGATAGTGCTGGAGCTTCCAAGCAACAACTAGGAAGTTCAGGTGAGTAACCTAGTTGGTTCCTCAGCCTTTATGTGTTTAGTGTTTTGCAATGATACCATGTGGAGATAATGGAGGGATATATGTGTTTCTTTGATTGATTTCGGACCACGGGTGTCCGAAGTAATTGGATGTGTTATTGAATTGCAAACTGTGTATACTGTATGTGAATGCTACTATGAAATGATTGTGAATGTGATTTGATACATGTGTATTGTATATACGTATATGACTGAATGTGGGCTGAGAAAAAGGTGAAACTCTTTATAATTGTGATAAACGAATTCCATAATTGGTTAATAAATAATGGTTGTGACTGGAGCTGCCACTGAGAGGGATTAGTGCATACCCAGAGGGCTCTCCTATTCCTAATGTGAGCGGGCAGTAGTGCATACCCTGAGGGCTCTCCTACTTGCCTAAAATGTGATTACTGTTACTGAATCGAGCCTTGAGCTCGAGGGGAGTCAGTGCATACCCAAAGGGCTCTCCTACTCCCTAAGTGTGTATCAATTACATTCATCATTAGCGCTCGATCCAACTCGAGAAAAGAATGGATAATAATGGGAAAAATTCATGAGTGCAACTCTTATGTGTGAATGTGGGAAAAAGGTGTTAATGCTATATATTCGTCTGATAAGTGTTATAAGGTGATATTGAATGTGAAAAATTGACAATGCATGAGAGAATTTGGATTGTGATAGTATGGGACATTGTATGAATTGTGAATGCATGAGTTGGGTGAACCATTGATGATGGTTTCTCACTGAGTTCGCAAACTCACCCAACATTGCAATTATTTTTTCAGGATTTGGCGAGTACCCCGTTAGACAGACGGGAGTATGATTACAGCAAGCAAGTCAGAGTTCAGGTCGAGATCAGTCTCATGTCTGCATTTGAGTCATTTTGGCTATATGTGAAACATTGTATTTTCGCAAACAAATATTGTAATTGTATTGGGCCCAAATTGACTGTGAATATATGTGCGTATGAATGGTTTTATGACTGCGATTGGATTTTGCCTGAAAATGTTTTTGTATCATGGCCCAAATGGTTTACCAACATCTGCGCACTCGAGGGTTTTCAAAAAGAAAAATGGCTTTCCGAGTTTTTAAATTGTTTTGACTGTTCTAGCATACCACCCTTGCGGGTCACGGGCTCGGATATCACCGTCGATGTCGGGTTCGGGTCTCGCGGGAGTGGGGTGCTACAGCATTATAGTCCTTGCTCATTCTTTTAGGCTTAAGTGAAAGAAAATAGAAAAAGAAAAATAAAAAGAAGAGGGAAAGAAGAGAGTGTCGTGGAAGAGAGGAAGAAGAAGAGAAAAAGTGGAAAGCTAGGTTTGAAGATTTTGAAGGAATCAAAGCATCATCAAGTAAGTTAAGCTCTTTTTCTTCTTGTTTTGGTTGGATGAAACCCTAGAATAGCTTAGAATGTGTAGGTTTCGGTTGTGGAGAAGTTTATGGAAAAATGGTTAAGTCTCTTAGGGTTGATGATCATGTTGTGTTTGTGTTTGTTTTTAAGTTTGTAATGAGCTTATAAATGAAGTTTAAGTCATGATTTAGGATTTAGATGTGTTAGAATAGAAGGATGGGAGGATTAGGGTTGAAGAAAGTGAGAAAAACAAGTTACGGGAGGTTTCTGGGCTCGTTTGCCATGGCGCGCCCATGCCCTCGCCACGGCGAGCTCCAGTTTTCTCGCCGCGGCGAGCTTTTTTTCTGCCGTGGCGAGCGGCCATTTCCTACTGGACATGCTTTGGTATTTTGTGCATCACTTTTGATGTAAATGTCCAAATGAGGTGATTTTTAATGCGTTGTAAACTAGAGACATAGGGCTACAAGTTTTATGAAGAAATGAAGTTCTGAATCAGTCTCTAAGGATATGAAATTTTGGATGGAAGTTGAGTATAAAATTTTTGTTTCAGCTTTAGTTATAGTTTGAATTGCTAAAGTATGACCTTCCGATTTTCTACACCAATTGTTTTGAAATTTGACTATTTGGTTAAGTAAACCAAGTGAGGCAAGAGGAGAAAGAGGATCAAGAGGAAAGACATTCCTAAGAAAGTATAAGCAAGGAATTCAAGGTGGGTCATATTTATAATAGAGTAAATAAATCACTCATTGTTTTGTTCAAATCAAGAAAGATTTAATGATTTCTAATTGCATCATCAATGTTGTCTAATTTGCTATTGTGAAATGATTATAGGTTTCTATATGATTTGTATTCATGATTTATAAAAAGATTTCAAAAGGGTTTTCTCTTTTCAATAATACATGCACATGAAATCATGTTTTACGAGATGTGTGAAAAGCAAGTTTACAAACAAGTGCCAGTTTGGCAATCAAGTTTTCAAGACTGTGAATCATGCATGTTATATGGGTTTGTGGTAGTCCCAAGAACCATCACGTCCACGTTGACCATGAAAAGGCTTCTCCCGCCTGCCCGCAAGTGGCACGAAGCTCCCCACAAGGACTACCTCAAGAAACTACGACTACACATAACCATTTCGATAGGGAATGTGTAGTACGTCATGAACCCGGACTAACCCAAACCATTATGCTATGTTATGTGCTTATGATCTGTTGTCATGTTTCATGCATGCATGTTTTGAACTTTTGTTGGGACCCGATCCAGGAACCAGATCCCAACCGGAAAACGGAAAAAATGAAGGAAACAAAAGCGAATAGAAACAGAAATTTCACATCGAAATTTCGAATCAGAAACAATTGATACTTAACAAACGGAGCCGACATCCGAGAACAATCAAGAACACATAAACACATTCGCGTTGGAAACCTAGACTATCCAAACCCGGTATATTTTTTCCCCATATTTCATTCCTTTTCTCTTTACTCAATCACATTCAAATCATAATCAATCCATACAATTTCCTTTTTGGAAATTTATCCTCATATAACACTCAATTCATATAATTTGTCTTAATCACGCAAATCTCATCTTTACCAAACTAACTTCTTAATTCTTATTCTTATCTTAACCCGATTTTTACCGAAAATCGGGCAGCATAACGACTGTATTTTGACAGCCTAAAAATTCCTGCAAAGGCAAAAATACACTTCTAATATCTCAACCCAACAACACAAATCAACATCGGACCTCCAGTTCGGAATCCGAAACACCAGCAGAACCGCACATCTAAACCTAACACTTCAAAAATCCTCAATCGATCATATAAAATCTCAATCAATCCCAGCCACATTCAATATCTCAAATCCATATGCAAAATCCACATTCAATATCCAATTACATACATAAACCATAAGCATACTCAGTTATGATCATAAAATCAATATCCAAGTCTCGAATTCATATACATCCCGTAATAACTGCTTTATATACACAAAAGGCAATTCAAGCCAAAAACAATATCAATTATCAATTTATACAAAAATACAAATGCGGCAAAATCGAACTTGACGCTCTTTCATCCGATCTCATGCTCGAAACCTGGAGATGGGGATGAAAGGGGGGTGAGCTCGGAAGCTCGTGGGTAACATATTTATAAACTGAATAATAAGCAGAAATCATTTTTCATCACTTTTAGCCAAAAGGCTTATCTTTTTCAAACTTTTCAAGCATTTTCTTCAAACCTTTCAATTTTCCAAACTTTTCATATCAAATTTCTATAATTTCATGGTTGAAAACCCTTTTTCTCATTTCTCAAAATTTCTCATAAACATGAATGCAACCACATCAGATCACAAAACACATAAACTCTTAACTCAATACATCAAACACATCAAACGGTTTGGGTTAGTCCTATCAGAACGTACTGCACATTCCCGCATAGCGGTTCTGTGCAGCCGTGAACGGAGGGGAGTCCGAAATCGGAACTCCTAAGCTACTGGGAGCCGGAGAAGGCTATAAACAAGTAGAGGCAAGGCATCGACTCACAAAAGGACCTGACCAAACTCACATAACACATAAACGGAAAGAGAATTCAAATTGCCCGAAGGCATTTTTCAAAAATCTTGATTTTCTAAATCTTCATATCATCATATGAAATCGTGTCAAAATGCTTGACACATGCATGCATATTCACATCAATTTATGCAACAATCATATTAACTTAATCAATTAATCTCATATCAATCAAATGCATAAAATGAATGTAAGTATTTTTTAAATCTAAATCAACATATATAAATGCATAAAGCAAAGATTAGTCACATTCTTCAAAATTGCGAAAACACAATTTTCATAAATCAGATTCTCAATTTTTCTACAATTTTTCCGAATCATTTTCAAGCATTTTAACGTAACCCTTTGAATAATTTTTTCAAATCCTTTAAAACATAATTTGAAATATTATTCTTTTCTTGATTTTCAAAATCACATAATTTACTCATAATTCAAAATATAAATCGTCACCCACCTCAAATTGACGCTAATACTTTGTCCAAAGCATCGAATCTCCAAATTCCTTTTCTTTCCTCAACCTTAAAATTCCCTAAGCCATAATTATCCAAAATAAATATCATAATTCACTTAATTCTTCAAATTGGACTTAGAAAACACCAATTCCATATAAAATCAATCTATCTAAATCATAAATTCCAAAATTTCCCAAATCTTAAAATTGGCCTAAACCAATTTATACAAATTCAATATCATAAATAACATAATCCTTAAAATTGATGTCATAATTCATCAATTCATACTAATTCCAAGACATCTAAATCATCAATTTCAAAAATTCCCAAATCTCAAATTTTACCTAAACCTTAACTCACATAAATTCAAAATTAAATCAATTCATCATGAAATCTTCGAAAATTAATCATGGAAAACACAAACCCATCACCTTTTCCATATTTCTAAACAAAGAAATCACTAAAAACTCAAAGCTCAAATTTTTCCCTTACCTCTTTCTCCTTCAAATTTCAGATTTATAGAGCTTTAGAGGGAGTTTCCACCTTCTTTCATCCTTCTTCCTTGAAATCTACTCAAAAACAAACTTCAAATCTCCAAAAATCAAAATCCCAAGCTTTCCCTCTCCTCTTTGCCGAAATCCCCATTTTTCCTCCACTTTTCTTCCTTTCTTTCTCTCATCATCGTGTTTCATCTTTTTATTCTCTTCTTTTAATTTCTAGCTCCATCCTTACACGACAACACATCTTATAATGGTGCCATGTAATTAAAAATGGAGGGTAAATGACCATTTTTCCCTCACTTATTTGCCTATTTCCAAGTTTGCCCCTGCACTTTCTTTAAAAATCTGATACTTTGCGTCCTGGTTTCGAGCATCTAAAATAAATAATCTGGACAAACTTTCTTCTTTAAAATTGTTCCTCTAGATCATACAAATCCAACGCCACCAACCGTACTCAATTCGGATCAGAAATGAAGAAGCTATAGCCGAAATACTATCGTACCTTCACAAAAATCTAAGACTGAACATTAACATAACTTCAGTCCAGAAATTAACAATCTTAGGGATGAAATTAAATTTCAATCCCTTCACATGATTTGTAGCCCCATATCTTAAATTTATTTGGCCTCAAGAATCAACTCAATCAGAGTTGTACAGCTCCCGAAATTCTCAAAATACTGAACCATGTTCAGAAAATTATCCAACTTATAACCTATAACCAAATCTCTTACTTTGGTTCAATCAATCTCTTTCCATTTAATTTCCTAAAAATCATAATTCTTCATAAAAATAAAATTAATTGTCTTAGAAATCCAACGCTTTGAGAATCAAATCAATCGGATGTCGGACGAAGGAATTATAAGCAAAAGATTACAAAAGGGATCGGATTAAAAACAAAGTATCGGAAATTCAAAACCGAACTTTTCAAAAATCATATCTCTCGATCCCGAACTCAGAATTTGACAATTTTGGTGTTAATAAAAAGATCAAAGCAAGCTCTACAACTTCCCTGAAGTACACAAAATCAAATTAGGTCTCAAAAGAGGTCAAAACCTCAATCAAAGATTCTGTCCAAAACAGGTTTTCCTAAACGACTTCCAATTTTTAATTGCTCATAACTCCTAGCCCCGATATCGAAAAATTGCAAACTTTATATCAATGGAAAGATAAAAACATCATCTAAAACTTTCATGAAGACTACTTACTCCAATTCAGACTAAATCCGTACGATGAGTGGCCTCGAAGCATAGAACACACAAATCTATACTTAATAGCATTTTCAAAACAAAGCATATCTTCAGAAATTCATATCTCTCAATCCCGACATCGAAAAATAGCAAACTTTATGTCCACAAAAAGCTCTCGACAGAGGCTACAATTTTCATGTTGATCATTTTCTCGAATTTTGCCTAAATCAAAAAGTCAACTTTTTCTTCAAAAAGTCAAACTTCAAGCGAACTTTGACTGATCATAACTCTCACTTCCGATATCGAAAAATATCAAACTTTATGGCTACAGAAAGCTCTTGACATAAACTACAAGTTTTCAGAAGACAATTTTCTCAAATTTTGCCTCAAACAAAAAGTCAACTCTCTTAATTTTTTTTCAAATTCTCTCACTTTTCTCTTTATTTCTTGATTTTCTACTAACTTTTCAATCAATTCATTCGCTTAAACTTTCATAACCCATACAATTCTCCACAATTATCAAATACATTGAAAACTCATAATTCTTTTCTCAAAATTTCCTTAAAGCATAATTTCATCTATAACATAATACTTAAACAAAACACTCATTCAATTTCATTTACTATTTCTAAATTCCAATTAAAGATCGGGGTCCAACATTTCTCCCTCTCTTAAAAGAATTTCGTCCTCGAAATTCATACACTGTCATCAAGTAACATATCCTCCTAATAATAGTCACATTACTTTCTTATCAATTTCTTATCACACATATTCTTAACTTAATCACTATTTTTTTCACTTCTCATTTATATCAAAACACTATTTCCTCAAATAAAATATTTCTTAACACATTTTCACAAGTCAATGGTCCCATTTCTTAAGGAACCCAATATGGGCCAATGATCATCCAAAATCAACCTATTGATCTTTCACACATATATTTTTATCCTTTATCTCATCTCTCAATCATTCCTCATTTCATCTCATACACATAAATATCCAAAAGCAAGTCATCAAGATTCATCATGAAATTTTAATCATGATTTCATAATCACAAACCTAAAATTCATCAAAGTTCTTAACCCTCATCAATCACTTAATGAGGTCTTCACATACTTCATAAAAATCCATCTCCATGCTCATCTTTCACTCACAAATGAATATACAAAATCAAATCATCCTAATTCCTCATAAACTTCAAATCTCAATTTCATGCACAATTTCCTAAAATCACTTAACATTCTTATCATCTTCATCTATCAATCACTTTAGTATACACTTTATCTTTATCACAATCTTCCAAATTCAACCTTATGTTTGAACACTCTTATACAAATCAGTTAGACACAAACGCCCAAGTACGATCATAATACTGGGCTCTGATACCATAAATGTTGGGACCCGATCTGGGAACCAGATCCCAACCGGAAAACGAAAAAAACGAAGGAAACGAAAGCGAATGGAAACAGAAATTTCGCATCGAAATTTCGAATCGGAAACAATCGATACTTAACAAACGGAGCCGACATCCGAAAACAATCAAGAACACATAAACACATTCGCGTTGGAAACCTAGACTATCCAAACCCGGTATATTTTTTTCCCCATATTTCATTCCTTTTCTCTTTACTCAATCACATTCAAATCATAATCAATCCATACAATTTCCTTTTTGGAAATTTATCCTCATATAACACTCAATTCATATAATTTGTCTTAATCACGCAAATCTCATCTTTACCAAACTAACTTCTTAATTCTTATTCTTATCTTAACCCGATTTTTACCGAAAATCGGGCAGCATAACGACTGTATTTTGACAGCCCAAAAATTCCTGCAAAGGCAAAAATACACTTCTAATATCTCAACCCAACAACACAAATCAACATCGGACCTCCCGTCCGGAATCCGAAACACTAGCAGAAACGCACATCTAAACCTAACACTTCAAAAATCCTCAATCGATCATATAAAATCTCAATCAATCCTAACCACATTCAATATCTCAAATCCATATGCAAAATCCACATTCAATATCCAATTACATACATAAACCATAAGCATACTCAGTTATGATCATAAAATCAATATCCAAGTCTCGAATTCATATACATCCCGTAATAACTGCTTTATATACACAAAAGGCAATTCAAACCAAAAACAATATCAATTCTCAATTTATACAAAAATACAAATGCGGCAAAATCGAACTTGACGCTCTTTCATCCGATCTCCTGCTCGAAACCTAGAGATGGGGATGAAAGGGGGGTGAGCTCGGAAGCTCGTGGGTAACATATTTATAAACTGAATAATAAGCAGAAATCATTTTTCATCACTTTTAGCCAAAAGGCTTATCTTTTTCAAACTTTTCAAGCATTTTCTTCAAACCTTTCAATTTTCCAAACTTTTCATATCAAATTTCTATAATTTCATGGTTGAAAACCCTTTTTCTCATTTCTCAAAATTTCTCATAAACATGAATGCAATCACATCAGATCACAAAACACATAAACTCTTAACTCAATACATAAAATACATGAAACGGTTTGGGTTGGTCCTATCGAGCGATCGCACATTCCAAGATAATGCAGATCTTGTGGCAAGTGGAACGAAGGGGAGTCCAAATCGAAACTCCTAAGCCAACTTGCGGCAAAATGGAAGAAGGCTATAAACAAGTAGAGACGAGTAATCGACTCACAAAAGGACTGACCAAACCCACATAACACATAAGCGGAAAGAGAATTTAAATTGCCCAAAGGCATTTTTCAAAAATCTTGATTTTCTAAATCTTCATATCATCATATCAAATCATGTCAAAATGCTTGACACATGCACGCATATTCACATCAATTTATGCAACAATCATATTAAATTAATCATTTAATCTCATATCAATCAAATGCATAAAAATGAATGTAAGTATTTTTTTTAAAATCTAAATCAACATATATAAATGCATAAAGCAGCATTAGTCACATTCTTCAAAATTGCGAAAACACAATTTTCATAAATCTCGTATTCTCAATTTTTCTACAATTTTTCCGAATCATTTTCAAACATTTTAACGTAACCCTTTGAATAATTTTTTTCAAATCCTTTAAAAACATAATTCCAGAAATATTATTCTTTTCTTGATTTTTCAAAATCACATAATTTACTCATAATTCAAAATATAAATACATCACCCACCTCGAATTGACGCTAATACTTTGTCCAAAGCATCGAATCTCCAAATTCCTTCTTCTTTCCTCAACCTTAAAATTCCCTAAGCCATAATTATCCAAAATAAATATCATAATTCACTTAATTCTTCAAATTGGACTTAGAAAACACCAATTCCATATAAAATCAATCTATCTAAATCATAAATTCAAAAAATCCCCAAATCTTAAAATTGGCCTAAACCAATTTATAAAAATTCAATATCATAAATAACATAATCCTTAAAATTGATGTCATAATTCATCAATTCATACTAATTCCAAGATATCTAAATCATCAATTTCAAAAATTCCCAAATCTCAAATTTTACCTAAACCTTAACTCACATAAATTCAAAATTAAATCAATTCATCATGAAATCTTCCAAAATTAATCATGGAAAACACAAACCCATCACCTTTTCCATATTTCTAAACAAAGAAATCACTAAAAACTCAAAGCTCAAATTTTTTCCTTACCTCTTTCTCCTTCAAATTTCGGATTTATAAAGCCTTCGAGGGAGTTTCCACCTTCTTTCATCCTTCTTCCTTGAAATCTACTCAAAAACAAACTTCAAATCTCCAAAAATCAAAATCCCAAGCTTTCCCTCTCCTCTTTGCCGAAATCCCCATTTTTCCTCCACTTTTCTTCCTTTCTTTCTCTCATCATCGTGTTTCATCTTTTTATTCTCTTTTTTTATTTCTAGCTCCTTCCTTACACAACAACACATCTTATAATGGTACCATGTCATTAAAAATGGAGGGTAAATGACCATTTTGCCCTCACTTATTTGCCTATTTCCAAGTTTGCCCCTACACTTTCTTTAAAAATCTGATACTTTGCGTCCTAGTATTGAGCATCTAAACGAAATAATTTGGACAAACTTTCTTCTTAAAAATTGTGCCTCTAGATCATACGAATCCAACTCCACTGACCGCGCTCAATTCGGATTAGAAACGAAGAAGTTATAGCAGAAATACTATCGGACCTTCACAAAAATCCGATACTGAACATTAACATAACTTCAGTCCAGAAATTAACAATCTTAGGGATGAAATTAAATTTCGATCCCTTCACATGATTTGTAGCCCCATATCTTAAATTTATTTGGCCTCAAGAATCAACTCAATCGGAGTTTTACAGCTCCCGAAATTCGCAAAATACTGAACCATGTTCAGAAAATTATCCGACTTATAACCTATAACCAAATCTCTTACTTTGGTTCAATCAATCTCTTTCCATTTAATTTCCTAAAAATCATAATTCTTCATAAAAATAAATTAATTGTCTTAGAAATCCAACGCTTCGAGAATCAAATCAATCGGATGTCGGACGAAGGAATTATAAGCAAAAGATTACAAAAGGGATCGGATTAAAAATAAAGTATCGGAACTTCAAAACCGAACTTTTCAAAAATCATATCTCTCGATCCCGAACTCGGAATTTGAGAAATTTGGTGTTAATAAAAAAATCAAAGGAAGCTCTACAACTTCCCTGAAGTACACAAAATCAAATTAGGTCTCAAAAGAGGTCAAAACCTCAATCAAAGATTCTGTCCAAAACAGCTTTTCCTAAACGACTTCCAATTTTTAATTGCTCATAACTCCTACCCCCGATATCAAAAAATTGCAAACTTTATATCAATGGAAAGATAAAAACATCATCTAAAACTTTCATGAAGACTACTTACTCCAATTAAGACTAAATCCGTACGAAGAGTGGCCTCGAAGCATAGAACACACAAATCTATACTTAATAGAATTTTCAAAACAAAGCATATCTTCAGAAATTCATATCTCTCAATCCCGACATCGAAAAATAGCAAACTTTATGTCCACAAAAAGCTCTCGACAGAGGCTACAATTTTCATGTTGATCATTTTCTCGAATTTTGCCTAAATCAAAAAGTCATCTTTTTCTTCAAAAAGTTAAACTCCAAGGAAACTTTGACTGATCATAACTCTCACTTACGATATCGAAAAATATCAAACTTTATGGCTACAGAAAGCTCTTGACATAAACTACGAGTTTCCAGGGGACAATTTTCTCATATTTTTCCTCAAACAAAAAGTCAACTTTCTTAATTTTTTTCAAATTCTCTCACTTTTCTCTTTATTTCTTGATTTTCTACTAACTTTTCAATCAATTCATTCGCTTAAACTTTCATAACCCATACAAATCTCCACAATTATCAAATACATTGAAAACTCATAATTCTTTTCTCAAAATTTCCTTAAAGCATAATTTCATCTATAACATAGTACTTAAACAAAACACTCATTCAATTTCATTTACTATTTCTAAATTCCAATTAAAGATCGGGGTCCAACATTTCTCCCCCTCTTAAAAGAATTTCGTCCTCGAAATTCATACATAGTCATCAAGTAACATATCCTCCTAATAATAGTCACATTACTTTCTTATCAATTTCTTATCACACATATTCAGAACTTAATCACTATTTTTTTCACTTCTCATTTATATCAAAACACTATTTCCTCAAATAAAATATTTCTTAACACATTTTCACAAGTCAATGGTCCCATTTCTTAAGGAACCCAATATGGGTCAATAATCATCCAAAATCAACCTATTGATCTTTCACACATATATTTTTATCCTTTATCTCATCTCTCAATCATTCCTCATTTCATCTCATACACATAAATATCCAAAAGCAAGTCATCAAGATTCATCATGAAATTTTAATCACGATTTCATAATCACAAACCTAAAATTCATCAAAGTTCTTAACCCTCATCAATCACTTAATGAGGTCTTCACATACTTCATAAAAATCCATCTCCATGCTCATCTTTCACTCACAAATGAATATACAAAATCAAATCATCCTAATTCCTCATGAACTTCAAATCTCAATTTCATGCACAATTTCCTAAAATCACTTAACATTCTTATCATCTTCATCTATCAATCACTTTAGTATACACTTTATCTTTATCACAATCTTCCAAATTCAATCTTATGCTTGAACACTCTTATACAAATCAGTTAGACACAAACGCCCAAGTACGATCATAATACTGGGCTCTGATACTATAAATGTTGGGACCCGATCCGGGAACCAGATCCCAACCGAAAAACGAAAAAAACGAAGGAAACGAAAGCGAATGGAAACGAAAATTTCACATCGAAATTTCGAATCGGAAACAATCGATACTTAACAAACGGAGCCGACATCCGAGAACAATCAAGAACACATAAACACATTCGCGTTGGAAACCTAGACTATCCAAACCCGGTATATTTTTTTTCCCATATTTCATTCCTTTTCTCTTTACTTAATCACATTCAAATCATAATCAATCCATACAATTTCCTTTTTGGAAATTTATCCTCATATAACACTCAATTCATATAATTTTTCTTAATCACGCAAATCTCATCTTTACCAAACTAACTTCTTAATTCTTATTCTTATCTTAACCCGATTTTTACCGAAAATCGGGCAGCATAACGACTGTATTTTGACAGCCCAAAAATTCCTGCAAAGGCAAAAATACACTTCTAATATCTCAACCCAACAACACAAATCAACATCGGACCTATCGTCCGGAATCCGAAACACTAGCAGAAACGCACATCTAAACCTAACATTTCAAAAATCCTCAATCGATCATATAAAATCTCAATCAATCCCAACCATATTCAATATCTCAAATCCATATGCAAAATCCACATTCAATATCCAATTACATACATAAACCATAAGCATACTCAGTTATGATCATAAAATCAATATCCAAGTCTCGAATTCATATACATCCCGTAATAACTGCTTTATATACACAAAAGGCAATTCAAGCCAAAAACAATATCAATTCTCAATTTATACAAAAATACAAATGCGGCAAAATCGAACTTCACGCTCTTTCATCCGATCTCCTGCTCGAAACCTGGAGGTGGGGATGAAAGGGGGAGGTGAGCTCGGAAGCTCGTAGGTAACATGTTTATAAACTAAATAATAAGCAGAAATCATTTTTCATCACTTTTAGCCAAAATGCTTATCTTTTTCAAACTTTACAACTTTTCAAGCATTTTCTTCAAACCTTTCAATTTTCCAAACTTTTCATATCAAATTTCTATAATTTCATGGTTGAAAACCCTTTTTCTCATTTCTCAAAATTTCTCATAAACATGAATGCAATCACATCAGATCACAAAATACATAAACTCTTAACTCAATACATAAAACACATCAAACGGTTTGGGTTGGTCCTATCAGAAAGTATCGCACATTTCAAGATAATGATTTCAGGCAATGTGAACGGAGGGGAGTCCGAAATCGAAACTCCTAAGCCACTTACGGGCAGCCGGGAGAAGGCTATAAACAAGTAGAGACAGTGCATTGACTCACAAAAGGACCTGACCAAACCCACATAACACATAAGCGGAAAGAGAATTCAAATTGCCCAAAGGCATTTTTCAAAAATCTTGATTTTCTAAATCTTCATATCATCATATCAAATCGTGTCAAAATGCTTGACACATGCACGCATATTCACATCAATTTATGCAACAATCATATTAAATTAATCAATTAATCTCATATCAATCAAATGCATAAAAATGAATGTAAGTATTTTTTTTAAATCTAAATCAACATATATAAATGCATAAAGCAGCATTAGTCACATTCTTCAAAATTGCGAAAACACAATTTTCATAAATCTCGTATTCTCAATTTTTCTACAATTTTCCGAATCATTTTCAAACATTTTAACGTAACCCTTTGAATAATTTTTTCAAATCCTTTAAAAACATAATTTCGAAATATTATTCTTTTCTTGATTTTCAAAATCACATAATTTACTCATAATTCAAAATATAAATACATCACCCACCTCGAATTGATGCTAATACTTTTTCCAAAGCATCGAATCTCCAAATTCCTTCTTCTTTCCTCAACCTTAAAATTCCCTAAGCCATAATTATCCAAAATAAATATCATAATTCACTTAATTCTTCAAATTGGACTTAGAAAACACCAATTCCATATAAAATCAATCTATCTAAATCATAAATTCCAAAATTCCCCAAATCTTAAAATTGGCCTAAACCAATTTATACAAATTCAATATCATAAATAACATAATCCTTAAAATTGATGTCATAATTCATCAATTCATACTTATTCCAAGTTATCTAAATCATCAATTTCAAAAATTCCCAAATCTCAAATTTTACCTAAACCTTAACTCACATAAATTCAAAATTAAACCAATTCATCATGAAATCTTCCAAAATTAAACATGGAAAACACAAACCCATCACCTTTTCCATATTTCTAAACAAAGAAATTACTAAAAACTCAAAGCTCAAATTTTTCTCTTACCTCTTTCCCCTTCAAATTTCGGATTTATAGAGCCTTAGAGGGAGTTTCCACCTTCTTTCATCCTTCTTCCTTGAAATCTACTCAAAAACAAACTTTAAATCTCCAAAAATCAAAATCCCAAGCTTTCCCTCTCCTCTTTGCTGAAATCCCCATTTTTCCTTCACTTTTCTTCCTTTCTTTCTCTCATCATCGTGTTTCATCTTTTTATTCTCTTCTTTTAATTTCTAGCTCCTTCCTTACACGACAACACATCTTATAATGGTGCCATGTCATTAAAAATGGAGGGTAAAAGACCATTTTGCCCTCACTTATTTGCCTATTTTCAAGTTTGCCCCTGCACTTTCTTTAAAAATCTGATACTTTGCGTCCTGGTTTCGAGCATCTAAATGAAATAATTTGGACAAACTTTATTCTTGAAAATTGTTCCTCTAGATCATACGAATCCAAAGCCACCAACCACGCTCAATTCGGATCAGAAACGAAGTAGTTATAGCCGAAATACTATCGGGCCTTCACAAAAATCCGAGACTGAACATTAACATAACTTCAGTCCAGAAATTAACAATCTTAGGGATGAAATTAAATTTCGATCCCTTCACATAATTTGTAGCCCCATATCTTAAATTTATTTGGCCTCAAGAATCAACTCAATCGGAGTTGTACAGCTCCCGAAATTCACAAAATACTGAACCATGTTCAGAAAATTATCCAACTTATAACCTATAACCAAATCTCTTACTTTGGTTTAATCAATCTCTTTCCATTTAATTTCCTAAAAATCATAATTCTTCATAAAAATAAAATTTATTGTCTTAGGAATCCAACGCTTCGAGAATCAAATCAATCGGATGTCGGACGAAGGAATTATAAGCAAAAGATTACAAAAGGGATCGGATTAAAAACAAAGTATCGGAACTTCAAAACCGAACTTTTCAAAAATCATATCTCTCGATCTCGAACTCGGAATTTGAGAAATTTGGTGTTAATAAAAAGATCAAAGGAAGCTCTACAACTTCCCTAAAGTACACAAAATCAAATTAGGTCTCAAAAGAGGTCAAAACCTCAATCAAAGATTCTGTCCAAAACAGCTTTTTCTAAACGACTTCTAATTTTTAATTGCTCATAACTCCTAGCCCCGATATCAAAAAATTGCAAACTTTATATCAATGGAAAGATAAAAACATCATCTAAAACTTTCATGAAGACTACATACTCCAATTTAGACTAAATCCATACAAAGAGTGGCCTCGAAGTATAGAACACACAAATCTATACTTAATAGCATTTTCAAAACAAAGCATATCTTCAGAAATTCATATCTCTCAATCCCGACATCGAAAAATAGAAAAATTTATGTCCACAAAAAACTCTCGACAGAGACTACAATTTTCATGTTGATCATTTTCTCGAATTTTGCCTAAATCAAAAAGTCAACTTTTCTTAAAAAAGTCAAACTCCAAGCGAACTTTGACTGATCTTAACTCTCACTTCCGATATCGAAAAATATCAAACTTTATGGCTACAGAAAGCTCTTGACATAAACTACAAGTTTCTAGAAGATAATTTTCTCAAATTTTGCCTCAAACAAATAGTCAACTCTCTTAATTTTTTTCAAATTCTCTCACTTTTCTCTTTATTTCTTGATTTTCTACTAACTTTTCAATCAATTCATTCGCTTAAACTTTCATAACCCATACAATTCTCCACAATTATCAAATACATTGAAAACTCATAATTCTTTTCTCAAAATTTCCTTAAAGCATAATTTCATCTATAACATAATACTTAAACAAAACACTCATTCAATTTCATTTACTATTTCTAAATTACAATTAAAGATCGGGGTCCAACAACTTTACTCATGAATTGTTATCAATCAAGCATTTTTGAGTTGACAATTCTCATGCTCAATTATTATGATTTCAAAGTGTACCACGATAATGAGTTATCTTTTAAATAGTTTTGCTTATTTCTATATTATAAATGTGTTCCCACGAGTTTTATAGCTCACCTCCTTTACTCTCCCCATTCAGGTGACGAGCAAGAGACTTAGTAAGTCAAGGGTTATGGAATCACTCTGATTTATTATGTTTGTGTATTTTCAAGATGAACTTTTGGAAGACAAGGCTTTAGTTTCTTTTCAAGTTCAATTAGTTCAAGTGTATCTTTTTACTTTTGACACTTGAACTCAAAGTTTGTAATTTGGTTTGAAATGTTATTAAAGCTTTGTAAAACTCATTTTTTGGATATTAATGAGGTATGCATGTTTATGTTTAAAATCTTACGCATTGAATCATTTATAAATTTGCTCGACTGCATGATGTTAAGTTTTGGGATGGGTTGATTTAATAAAATGAGAGAAAGTTTCAGGTTTATTCACGGTGGGCCGAAGGCATGCGGTCGCCGTGACGAGGCTGTCTGCTCGCCGAGGCGAAGCCGCATGAAGAGCTCACCGCGGCGAGAGTTGCTTCGCTCGCCACGGCGAGAACCCTTTTGCTCGCCGTAGCGAGGGCTTCATTGCTTTGCAGCTGGCGTGGCGGAGACAGAGGGCTCTCATGGCGAGACATCTCACGCCATGGCGACGCCTCAGGCTTCCGAGGGGATTTCTTTTCTTTCTTTTTATTTATATGTTTCACCGCATGCATCACGCACCATGCTTTCATGTCCGATGTTGGGCTCTGGAAACGGGTCCAACATGTTGTGGTGTCAAAGCGCCTAGGTTTTGGTCTAGGGCTGCATGGCATTGCTTTGAAGGAATAACTTGCATTGTTTGACATGATTTGAACTGTTTTTATATACTTTGAAAATTGTCGATGTCGGGTTCGGATCGCGCGGGAGTGGGGTGTTACATCTATAATCTAATTAGAAATAATTTTTTCTCAATTAGAAAAGTATTTTCTAATATTAATGAATCCACTTTTAAAATTATAAATTTAAATAAGAAAATATTTTATATTATTTATTTAGAGAATAGTTTCTTAATTAATTAGAAAATTATTCGTTAATAAATTAGAAAACGCTTTTAAAATATTAAGGAAAGCTCATTTACTAATCAAGAAATTTTTAATAAATAAAAATTATTCAAATAATAAATAAATAATTTTAGATAAATTAGAATAATAAATTGAATTTATCTCAATTAAATTACAAAAGTAATTTTAATAAAGCAATGTCTTTCTTTATTATTTAAGAAAATTCTTTTCTCAAATTTAAATAGTCAAATTAATTAATTTCAATAAATTAAAATATAGTAATTTTAATTCTAGAAAACAACCTTTCTAAAATTTAAATTAGAAATTATTTTAATTATTAACTTTAATTATATTAAGAAAATAATTGATTTAGTTTTAAAATTAATTTTGAATTTAAAACTCTTTTAATTCTAATGGAATAAAATTATTCTTAATTAGGATTGGCTTATTCTAGTTTTGATTTTATTCAGATTTGGATTACACTTTTCTGTATTACCAAACAAACCAAAAATTAATTTTAGAATGCCCTCTTCCAATAATCAGACATCTTTATTCCAATATTAAAATAGCCTAATCCCATGTCCAGATATCCTTCATCGTCATCTTTCCAAAAACCCTAGCCCCCTCCTACTAAACTTCTGTTGTTGCCACTTCACGTGTGTGTCGCTGCTGCAATTCATCACCTTCAGTTACTAACGGCGTCACCTGCTCTAGTTGCCAGCTCCCATGAGACCAGTCATCACAAGGACTTGAGTTGCATGCTTCTGTCACTTCCAGAAAGGAGAAGTTACCAGTGTCTCTCCCTACTCCCATCTAATAAGCAACAACACATGGCATTCAAAACGCAACAACATAACTAAAGGCCTCCATCTTCTCCTAGAAGACATTGCCTCCTTCTGCTTCCAGTTTCACCATCAACTTCTAGCACCGACAATATATAGTCGCACACGTATGACTATGGTGTCCCCAAGAACTACTTTCTCTTAGCAGTGATAGGAGAAAAAGCTGAAGCTGATAAAGAGAGATGCCGTAGGTGAAGTATGATGCGAGCTGCGAGAGGAAGAAGATGACTGAACATCATTTAACCAAAACGAGGCTGTAGACAGATGAGGATTGTAAATAGAATATGATCGATGTAGTGTAGAGTAGATGTATAGATACGGAGTCGTATAGTGTAAGACACGCATCTTGTTGTATTTGGTGATCTTTCAACGGTTACAATAGCTACTATTAGAGTCGTTGGAAGTAAGTGGAAAGGCAACGGAAATAACAGATAACTTCTCTCTAATTTCTCTCGTCGTTTCTTCTCAAATTCTTTGTTCTTCTTTCTTCTCCTAAACTCCCACATCGCTATCCCTAAAATTCTCCAATTGCAATTACATAGAAAGGATCGATATCAACTGGGATCAAGACTCGATTCTTCCTATAGCGCTATGTAATGGTTGAGGGGACGAGAGAACAAGAATGGCAACGAATAGAGGTAGGCTTACATAACCAGATGCAGGAGCTAGAAATGAGGCATGCAAGAAATGAAAAAATGGATCAGCCAGTTATTTTAGATAAATGTAAGGATGACAATAGGTAGGGTTCGGTTCGGATATTACTCAACCCATATTCATATCTATTGATTTTTAAGATTTACTACTCATATCCAAATCTATTAGAAAAAAGACTGAAATATTCAAAGTTTTATATTGTCTTTGCGTGAACTCCACAACATTCAAAACTTTATCTCCTTATTATTTACATTATTATCATTCTATAAGAAAATAAAATATGTTAACAAATAGAGTCAAATTATAAGTTAATTTAATATTTCAAGTAAAAATAAATAAATGATGAGAAATAAAATGAATTATCAAATCAATCATTTCACCTGGTTTCTCTTCACTTGCATCAACATCATCAAAGATTGAAGCAATTGCATATGAACTTTGTAAAGCAAAATCTTTAAGGAAAATTCAATATGAAAATTGTACATGTAAGAAGTTTCAAATACAAATGTTGCAAATATTAATAAGGAAATATACATTACCTGAATAATCTCCAAGCATCTAATTTTGCAAGCACATCAATGCTTCAATAGTATTAGCATGAAGTCTTGAGCGATGTGGAATAAGAACCCTACCACCCCTGCTAAATGCACTTTCTGAAACAACTGTAGAAACACGTTTTGATAAAATATATCGAGCAATCATCCTTAGTGTTGGATACTTGAATTCTTGCTTCCAATAAGCCAAAATGTCAAAATAGTTATTTTTAGGCATTGTATCTTTCTCCAAATAATGGTTCAGTTCAGATCTTAAGTTTACCCTTCATTTCTTTGATTTTTTTATACATGGAAAAATTATCGCTATCTCCACAATCTGCTTGATGTTTTCCAAGATGGGTAGCCTCACATGAAGACGATGAAACAACTAAAGTAGTACATGTTTTAGAGTTCCTTATATCCAAAGCATATTTTTCTTGATATTTTAACAATAGTTCATAAAGCAAGCTCTTCACCCTCTCAATCTCAATATTAGCTTTACTTCCATAAATGTCACTCAAATAGAACTCAACGCAATCTATCTTATTTCTTGGGTCCAAAATGAAAGCAATAGCTAGCATTTCATTCACATGAAACCAATATGCATCATACTTTTTGACCATATTGATGGCATAGTTATAACAATATCACAATCAGATGACATCCACTTAAATAACTTCAACTTAATTTCACAAACATGTCAAAAGAACAAGTTTGCTGTGGGTATTTTCTACCAGAAAAAAAAAAAACTTTGTTACCTTGTAAAATATTCTCAATTTGTCACAAATAGTGTTTTCCAACTTCCAATCTTCATCACTAGGCAAAGTAAACTTAAGTTGATTATTTAAACATTTCAACCTCTTAAAAACACCTTCATATGACAAAGTTGTCTTAAGCATCAAATAAGTAGAATTCCACCTTGTCTTACAATCAAGAATAAATTTTTTAGAAGATGAAACTTTCAAAAACTTGGCTACATCCTCAAACTTCTCTATCCTTTTAGGAGTTGATGCCCAAAATAAAATACAATCACGAATTCTTTCTAACCCTTCACCCATGAAATCCAAACCATCCTTTACAATCAAGTTTAATATATGAGCGCTACATCGCATATGCAAAAATTTTCCATTTAATATAAGATAACTGGCATCAAGTTTCTCATGTAGAAGGTTCATCATTGCATCATTTGTTTTACAATTATCCACAAACACAGAAGAAATCTTCATTTCTAGGATAAACTCATACAAACACTCCTTTAAAAATTTCAATAGAGTCTCCTTTGTATATGGACATGACACAAATATAAACCTATAAAATAAATGATAAAAAATTATTACAACTTAAATACATAACACATAATGATTATCTAAGTAGTTAATATTCAACATGTATAAAGGAACTAATTACTAAACATGTAAATTACTATATCTATATATGGTAACCAAGATAAAGATTAAACAAAGTATTTACATATAATCAAAGAAGTGTCTGGTCACAAACATGTATCCTTTCTTTTGGTTAGAAGTTGTCCACTTGTCTGTAGTGATAGCAATCCTAGACCCATGATCCTTCAACATTTTTTTCAAGTTTGATTTTTCACTTAGAAACATTTTTAAGATATCATTTCTCAATGTATTATGAGATATCATCCTAAATTCATTACTTAAACTCGCTACAAATCTTCTAAAATTAATGTGATCAACTATAGACAAAGGATACTCATGCATTACAATCATATTAACTAACTCTCTTCTTGAGAACTCTTGGCTAAATTTGTAGGTTTGAAATGCTTTTTTTCTCATCAAACTTAGTCCCACTCCCAATTAATAATGTTCTCTAGCCTCCAACAAGTCTTAAATGTTTCTTTGGACAATACTTGATCAAATGCTCACGTAGATGTGAAGTCCCATCCGTACCTTTAGCAGAAAGCTTCCCTTTACAATGCTTACACTCAGCCTTATCAATACTTTTCACAGTCACCAAAGTAAACTCTATCCACATAAGATAAGTATGTTTCTTGTTTTTAATTGCACCATGATCACCAAAGTTCATAGCTGCAAGATCCTCTTCTTCATGAGGTGGACTAGAGAAATTCTTTGTTGTATGATTCTCAACTCCTTCCATCAGTTCCACACTTTCACTCCTAGAATTAGTTGTATTTTTTATAAACAAATTGTCTCTGACAGTGACAAATGACATGCAAGCTCTTTTAACAGTTACAGGCATGAGATGACAACCTTTGGTCTAGTGGTGCGTCTCTGTCTCTTTGAATAACAGATGCATGAGCATCTCTCATATGAGTATCATTTTAATGGTTGATGACGTTGGTGGTTGATGATGTTGAAATAATAAATGGTCTATGATTTACCCTACTCTTTGATGGTAAATGACGTAGAAGCAATTCAGTATTCACTCTTTGATATTTAAATGATGTTGAGTGGGTAGCTGGGTGCTTTGTGAAGAGTGAAGAGTCTTAAAAGCACGCTGCACATGGAACGTTCCTTTATTTGTTCTTAAAGAAATCTTTTATGGTTGAATTCTTAAAAGACCCTACACGTGGAACATTCTTCGTGAGTGTCTTTTCAAAAGGCTTTGTAGGCTCAACAAATATATTCATGTTTTACCAATTAATATATTCATGTTTTGCAGGCTCATAAATTATATAAGAGCAAAGTGAGATATTATGTACCAAAAAAATGAGTTAATAAAAACAGATCGGGTATGGGTATCCATCGGTTCAGATTATTACTAGACCCATATCCAAATCCATATCCACATCCATTTTTCAACATCTATTTAAAATCCATTTTTTTAGCCTCCATATCTATTTTTTAGGGTTGGATAGTACAGATATTAATCAGGTTAAAAACGCACTGCCATCTCTAAATGGATGACAGTGAACATAAAACAATAACAAATGTGGAATAAAGAGGACCAGAGGTTAGTTATGGAGACGGTTTTTATAGAAGGCACTGCTCTGTTCCCACCAGATGTAGCAAAATAGAGTTACTAGTGTTTAAAGGAGATTATATCAATATCACAACGAAAATTTAAAATTAGGGACAATTGAATCCGAATACAATATTTATTCATGTGATTATTCAGAATAAAAAAATCAATTGTATAG
This sequence comes from Erythroxylum novogranatense, assembly GCA_029891385.1. Taxonomy (NCBI): domain Eukaryota; kingdom Viridiplantae; phylum Streptophyta; class Magnoliopsida; order Malpighiales; family Erythroxylaceae; genus Erythroxylum; species Erythroxylum novogranatense. The sequence continues at coordinate 49,820,913 of CM057235.1, read as the reverse complement.
CATCTAAAATACCTCTACAGAATTGGAAAAAATTAAATAAACTGTTACAAATCATAATAGTAGATGGAAGTATAAAGTCTACATAGTATGTAAGCTATTATAATAATATTATTATTGAAAACTATACTTTTATTATACCTTCAATTTTCAATGGGCATCAATATTACCAGTAATTTTAGGAAATAATTTTCTTAAATTATACAATTCCTTTGTCAATATCTACATTATATAACCTTAAGAACACTAATAATAAAATCTTTAAATCAATAATCGATAATCCTTAAAATTCCTTTATACCATACAACTTATTATAAAATCTACAACTTATAACAAAAAATTAATTCAGTTACAATTTTATCTTCTTAATAATCTTACTTTACAGAATGAAGTCAAAATTTAATAGAACAAGTTTGTAGCAAAAATCCTTTAGACCCTAAAAAATACTAATAATCAACTAATTGAAATAAAACTAAAAGATCCCCATAGAAATCAATATGAAAAATAATATATCATATACACAACATGATGTTAAAGAATTTACCACTAAATGTTCATAATTATTACATAAACAATTAATAGCACCAAGTATAAGTAAACATTCTACTCCAACCTTCTATGCAAATAACCATTCAGAACTAGAACAAAAACATGACAAGAGACGAATGATAATTAATTATAAAAAACTTAACAAATCTACAATAAGTGATGCATACAAATTACCTAGAAAAGATTATATTATTAATAAATTAAAAGGACATCATTGGTTTACCACACTAGATGCCAAATCTGGTTACTAGCAACTAAGATTACACAAAGAAACAAAACCATTAACAACTTTTACATGTCCACCTCAAAAACATTATTAATGGAATGTGTTACCTTTCGGATTGAAACAAGCTTCTAGTATTTACAACACTTTATGGATAACAATTTAGAAGGATTAGAAGAATTTACACTAGACATTACAACAATTTCCAGAGACATTACAAAATATCATTGAAGTTCAAAATTTTCTTGGGTTATTAAATTATATATCTGATCAAGGATTTCTAAAAAAATTTAGCTAAAGAAAGAAAAATGTTACTACTTAAATGTAGTACAAAAACCCAATAGACATGGACATAGGAAGATACAATAGCGATACATAATAAAAAAAATCTCTGCAAAGATTTACCAACACTATATAATTACAATTCTAAACATAAATAATTAGCTCAAATTGATGCAAGTATAGATACATGAGTCAATTGCCTTTTGACACAACCACTTAATTCAAGGAAATATTTATTATCTAAATATATCAATGGGACTTTTAATCCCACTAAAAGGAAATATCCTATTCACGAAAATGAAACACTTGCATGTATTAAAATATTTTTAAAAATAGAAAATGGATTTATTACCTATCAAATTTCTAATTCAAACAGTTGAAATATTTATGTGGATTTATTTAAATATAAAATTAAAATTTATAATCAAGGTTGGTTAATTAGATGGTAGTTAGAATTAAATCAATATAATTTTCAAATTAGTTATATAAAATCTTCGCTAATGATCTTATAGATACATTAACCAAAGAATAAAAATAGCTATCCTCAACCTAAAGGATTCACTCACTAAGAAGGAAGTAGAATTACAAGATCTTTAACAAGGACGAATAATAACAAAAAAAAGTAATCAATTAAGAGTAACCATCACTCTTCTTGAGAAACAACAAGCATCTCCTGATCAAACACCATTGACTTTGCAACCAATTACACCTCAACAAATATCGCAAACCACTTTTACCTCATCCACTACTAAAAGCCCACAACCAAAAATAGCCACTCCTTTATCTAAAAAACAACAAGAAATGTCAGAATCCAAAGGATATGTCATTTTTAATGGACCTATGGCTGGACTATATGATGAATAGCACAAAGCAACTGTCCATATCACAAGTAAACCTTCAATAATTCACTAGAGTTATACCCATAGATCTGAAGTAGAAAAAGCATTAGCTTAATTAAAAGACCCATCTCTCAAACCACATTACAAACAAGTTTTGGAAAAAAAACACAAGGATTAAAATATTAGGCAAACCTGTCCAAATGGACAAAATAAATTCAGTTCCTACAAAAGCACTTAAAGAGGAAATGAGACGAATTACTACAAATATTTTTCTATGAATGATTTCAAACATTGATGATTGGAAGGATGAACAAATTTTTTTAGTATTATCTTCAAAATCGAGGCAGATATAAACCTAAAGCTATTATATTCCTTAAAGTTGATGCATTCACCACTTACCTATTTTTTCAAAGTGGCTTAGTAGATAACATTTATTTAACCAATCTAAATATCCTTTATGAATTTCCAACATGATTCATCCTTGCAATAAAAAACTATAAAGAATATTTTGTAAAGGAAAGGGAAATTTTTATCAAAATATTGAACAATTACCCTATCTTCAAGAAAGTAGAAATTTCAAGGATTCAAGCATACATCTATCTCGTATAACTTAAGTACAAATTGGAATTAGCAATGGAATGTATCCATCTATTGATGATCCTTTAAAATACGACTTTGATTGGGATCTCATCAATCAACTCAACCTACATTGCCTCGAAGGAGTTTACAATCAATGCATCAAAACTAATTAAGAATCAATGATCAAGTTGAATTACAGAGGACCCAACTTATTGATGACATCAAGCTATAAGACGAACATCTCCAAAGACTCACTTTAGATTATCAAACAAATGGAAGAATTATTTTCAACATTATTAGGAGGATTCACCACTCTATCAGAAGATTGGAAAAATACAATTTGTCAACAATTATGTACATATCTAACTTATAAATGTCCACACTGTCCTTCAACATCTAAGGAACAAGATAAAGACGACACCTCATCTGTAGATGTAATTATCGAAGAATAAAATATAACAACTTTATAAAAAACAATAAATTATTATAGGTCAACTGTTGGTCACTCCAACAAAAAAAACAAATTCTCTCAACAATAATTCAGAATTCTACTTTTGCTGTTTTTTTTTCTTTAACTTTAACTTTTTTCTTTTCTCTTTTTAGTTGTTGGACACTATTAAGTGCCCTCTTTATATAATGTAACAAAGAGCATCTGCTCAATATGAAGAAATAAAAGCTCAATTATCATATCCCTATCTAAACTCTTTATTCCTGTTAAATTATGTTTCCAACCCTCTTCTAGTTATTATTCTATTTATCGCTTGTTAAAATGCCTATTTATACAGATTGTAGAAATATTCATATATTAATAATATATACTAAATGAAAATTTACACTTAGTAAAAATGTATTAAAACTTTTAACGATACTTATAACTATTTAGAACAAATAAATGCTTCAAATCACTCTTAATAAAATTAAAAAATTCTAAACAGAGATATAGAAAAGTAAAATCAAGAAAGATCATAATTAAAAAATATAAAAATTTCAAGAACACTTTAAAATTCATTATTCAAGAATAATTGTCTTATTTGTCAATTTATGTTACAATTTTTCCTAATGAATAACTCTACAATCTGCAATCAATTACTAATAGAATTTATGCATTTAAAAAATTAGTCACTAAATATAGATTAGAAAAATATTATTATGAACGAAGATATAAGTATTTACAATTTTGTATTAATAATAATGGCTTAATTCCTATTAAAAAAGACTAGATATTGCAACTACTCTTTATTATATAATCAAAATTTAGCTCATAACCACAACGAAATCCTAGAACATCAAAGAATTCCTTATTAATATGATGAAATAATTCACAAACCTAATAATAATGATGATGATGACGATGATGATGATGATGATGATGATGATGATGATATTTTAGATGAGGATACTTTAGAATTAACCAAATATACAGAACTTTCCATATTAATACATTATTATCACAAAAAAACAAAAATAGAAAATACAATTAAATCTAAAAATGGACAAGATATCACACACCATCCAGCTTAAAATATAATTAATTGAAAATGTTATTTATTATGGAAAATTATACATGAAACACCTATTAAAATAGATCAATGTTACAAAAATCCTTGAAGAAAAGAGACATAAAATTGGATTTATACATCTTTCTACAATACAAAATTTGTTAAAATCTACCATAATTGATGAAAGAATGATTGATTTAAAAGATTAAGTAATTATAATCATGAATGGATAGCTTAAGGTAAAATCAAATTTAATGCTCACTTTAAATTAGAAATTCCTTTACAATCATAAATTTTAGATGAAACAATTACTATAGCCTATACATTTTATCGAGAGAATTTAGTGACAATGAGACAATATTAATTTTCAATTACTTATCAAATAAGTTATACTTTAACTAATTCTCATCATAATATTGAATTTAAAAATACAGATCAATTTATATCGACCAATTATTTAACGATGTAGCAAAAGTTAGAATAAATTTAAGAACTAGTTTAAGAGAATTACCAAATATTAATTATCCTATAAAATTACAAAACATAACAAGTTTAAATGATATTCCTCGCTTATCTTTATGTGAAAATCAAATACTTAAACAAGAACCTAGCCTTTTAAAATCACAATTTGTAAGATTAGAAAACCTATTAGGTTTCTTGAACTTGGAACATCAAATGAAAAGGTAGAAAAGAATACGAACAATTAGTTGATGAATTAGTTAATATTAAAAGACAACTTCAAGAATTATCAAGTCATCTTAAGAATACATTATGAGTATTACTAAGCAACTAGCTGAATTATTAGATAAACAAATTAATATTGAAAGTCAATTAGAAGAATTAATTCTGTAATACAACTATTACTAAATAAAAAGAAAATTATCAATTACAAAATTTTTAAAATTAATGAAATTCATAAAATATTAAAATCTTTAATGACTTAAATTAATAATAGAATAATAAATACAGATTGTAAATGCTATGAAAAATTACTTTAAAAACTATATCAAATAGATGCAAAACTAGAAAAACTAAAAAAATCAAAAGTGGTAATATAATTAAGAGCAACCATCACTCGTCATAAGAAACTGTTCTAAACCGCAAGTGCACGATTGTCGAAATGAGTAATAAATCGGTAAGAACTGAATCGTGTCCACAGGGATTATAAGAAAGTTCAATTCTATGCTAGCTAACGATATTTGAAATCGGATTGGATGAAATTTTGGAAAATTAAAATTAATGTAGATTTTTTTTTCTTTTTTCAAAATAACTTAAATAAAATTCTAAACAACTACCCAATTTAATGCGACTAAAATAACTATGAACACGACAAATTTATGCAGTAACTAATTAATAAAAGATTGCAACAATTGACTAATTAAAAGTATTAAATTTAATGGAGAATGACTTTCTCTTAGGGAATGATATTTTTATCAACCTTAATATTGAATTAGCTATCCTCCACAATTGAAATATCCTAACCTTGTAGGTAAATTTTAAGAGTAATTAACCCGCTTTTTTGAAAGATGAATTAATTTATCCACTCTAGACATCACTTAGTAATCCGTTACTTAAGTTTTTCCTAGAGTTTCTTAAGTTCCAAAACTTCAATTTTCACCTCCTAAGTTTCTTGGGTCTCCCAACTCACAAGAAAATCTTAGTCGAAATTTCCTTCAATCTTCTGGCAAAAACTCCCTTTTTTCAAAGGCAAATTTATACCAAGGCAGTTTCCAAAAATCCAAAGGAATAACAAATAAACCCAAGGAAAAATCAACAAGTATATAAAATTTCAATCATGGATTCCATCAAATTTCAAAATTAAAGCATCAACAAAAATATCAATTCCCTAAGAGAAATTAATGTTCTAGCCACAAATCATCATGCCAAACAATCCATAAGCAAAAACCCTATATAAACTCATGATGGAATCAAATAAAAATTAAGAACACGTCTCCAAATTGAAGCAGAATGATATGCCCTCTTCTTGAGTGGTGTAATGTTATTCTCCTAGCCCAGCTGTTTCAACATAAAGTTTTCCACCAGGTGTCTCCTCCACTAGCTGCTCACGTTTCTTTTCTTCCACCTCGACGTAGCTGCTTCATTTAATGTCCACCATGCTGCAACATTGTGTGTGGAGTCGAGAGAGTGTGAGTGGTGCATGTATGGTGAGTGAGGGTTGTGCATTGTGGAGGATTGGAGCTAACAAATCAAGGATTGCGTGAATGTAAATATAGGCTAGAGCTTGGAAGTTTGGAGAAGAATTATTTGCATAAATGGAGACTGATGAATGCAAGGTTGAGAGGTGAGAGAGTTGCTGGAGAGATGAATGAAATGAGGCTTGTACGTTGGTGAAGTGGTGATGTCTTGTGCGTGAATGTGGGCCGGTGCTTTGAAGTTGAGAGAGCTGGTGGTGGAGATAAGTGAAATTGCGTCGATGATGGATGAGAGAGCTGCTCGAGAGGAATTAACAAGGGGCATAATTGTGGAGGGCTGTGGAGTTGCTTGTGTGTGGATTGAGTGGCTTTTACATTGGCAAAAAGTGGGTGGAGCTACTAGCATTGAAGTGTGTTGGCATGGTGTATGGAGGCTATAGGCAAGTGTCGAGTAGTGGCTTGAAGTGGGGGCTACTTAAATCAATGTGGGTGAGTGGATTGATAGTCAATGAAAGTTAATTCTTTAAAGTGGCGTGAAGGATTTTTGTTGAGCTATTGCATGAATAAAGGGATATGCATGGCTGTCAATGGACGTTAAAGCATGTTTTTTAGGAAAATGGAGGCTGCTACGTAGAAATGAGGGTGGTGTTCTTTTTTAAGCTTCAACGAAGGCTGCTTGCGTGAATAAAATGAAGGCTACTTTGTCTTGTAATGGAGGCTATCTTTTGATGGTGTTGGGGCTGGCATAATTGCAGGAGAATGGAGGCTTTTTTATTTTGTAGTGGAGGTTGTTTTGTAATGGGGAATGAGCTATACATGGGTTGAAATAACTAAAAGATGGGGGTTGATGTTGATCCTTGGCTGGTTGGAATGGATTTTTCAAGGTCAAATTCGACAGTGCATAAAAACTAAACGGTGACAATTTAGGAGCTGAAATTTTATCAATTTTATTCTTTAAGTTAGTTTCAATATGAGACTTGAATTATAGGATTTTGCCATCTGAGTCAAAGTTTATGATCAAAATATCGTCGAAAGGTCATCCTGGAAATCCAAAATTTGACATAAATTTTGAGAATTTATTTTTCCTGAATTCCAGCTTAGAAAAATCTGCAATTAATCCTAAAAAATCTGTCAATGAGTCAAGATTTTTTAAGTATGAAATTTCAGAATTTTTGAATAAACCAATCTCGAGATAAAAATTCCACAATGACTAAAGGTCAAATTTGCCAAAAACCCAAAAACAGTGCAATTCAAGTCTGTTTGTTTCATTTATGTATTTTACGTCAATGAACCTCAAATAATGCTAAAACATGATAAACCAACTATAGATGAACATAAAATGAATGTAAATGGCTCTGAATTAAGTCCTAAACATATATGAAAATATGAGTGTATCAAATTCCCCCACACTTAGCTCTTGCTTGTCCTCAAGTAAGAAAAGGAACAGAAAGTAAAACTACAAAAAACCTGAAAAATAAAGTGCAGAAAAACAAAAACATGCAATGCGAAGAAAAATATTTAAGTATGCAGCTTTCAAATTAGATACCTAACCTTATCAATTAATTCAAGCATGATAACTTGAACTCGGTTTACGACAATCAACACATAAATTAATGAACTCATTTTACATGTAACAGTTGAACTAATCTAGCATAATAGAGTTAGAGGAAATCTATGTCGTATCGAAATAATAGGTCCTCTCATTGATGTACACTCCAAGACTCAAACTATTTAGGCTCAAATGTGTAATTCTCAAAATTCGATCAACGAATACATTCTACCATATGCTTGCTTTTCAATCTTGACAATACTATCAAAGTGTGCTATTTAAAATGGTTGTAATAGGGCTTAGCTAAAGGTGAGGTAAAAGAAAGATAAGAGAAGGCCATAGGAAAGGTGATGGAGCTATATAGAATACCATAGAACTCATGTACATGTATGCATCCAGGTACATAATTCTACAAATTAAACACAAACAACTCCATTTCTTTTCATTCCATTTGGATTTTTCATAGACAATTATATAATTTGAAACACTTGGAAACACTTTTCTTATTCTTTTTTATCTCATAGTAGAAACTCTTTCTCTTTTTTTTCTCTTTTTTGTGTTGTGTTCATAACCAAACATTTAGATTATCACCACGTCATCATATGTCAACCAACTCACATATTCAACTTTGCTAAATAGATGCTCTACTAACCTTGGCCATAGGGTATAGAGTACAAAAATGAGATCAAGACTAAGTTAATAATGTCGAAAGCAAAGAAAAGGATAAAAGCTCAAAGGGGCTTTCTAATGGAAATCATGCTTTAGGTTGGCTATTTAAGTTCAAGTGGTTTAACCTAGATGCCTTTATCATGTTCATGCAAGCATGCTAAGTCAAGATATTAAGCAAGTTCTAGAGAATTATACCGTTGAAATAATGCATACAACAAAGAATAATGTTGAAGGCACAAGAGCTCACATAGGTCATCTATTAAGTCAATACAACATAGTTTCAAGGTCACTCTACTATCTAGAAAGCTCAATTGTTACATTAAAACCCATTCATCAAGTTTATACATTCATCGTTATTAACCAAATCTCACGTATAATACTTGAACTCAGTCAACAATTGGGAATCCTAAAGAAAGCTGACACACTTAAGATGTACGAAAAATAGAAAATATTGTTGTAATTTTTGAAAAAAAATTCAAATTTATATTTTTTAAATTTATGGTTTATTTAATGCAAAACGTGTAACTAAAGTGAACATTTTCTCAAGTTCAAAAAAGAGCAAGAAGGTGCTCCAATTTGCCCCTCAAAATACAACATAAATCTGAATTTAGACTACCCTGAAATTCGAAAAATTGACAAACTAAAGTCTCCATAGTTTGGTATGTCCATAGCCACATTCTCCATCTGAATGTCCTTGAAACCTTCATAAAAAGGCTTCAATCGATGGCCGTTAACTTTGAAGCTTCGGTTGATACCTGTAAGCGATCTAGAAGGAGGGTCGAATAGATCTTTAAAGCTTTTTATAAATTTCTACAATAAAATCAGAAGTTAATTTACACAAAAACAATTTAATCAAATTTAAATGTAAAGAGTAGGGAAGAAGAGCAAACACTGTTTTTATAGAGATTCGGTGCTAAGACCTATGTCCTCTACCTAAGCTCCCACTTAGGATTTTGCAAACCACTTTATTGTACACTTTGTAGTTTAGTGTGAATTTTTTACAATACCACTTGATTTCCGGCTCAAGCTACCTTTACAACCGATTTGTTTTCCGGTACAAATCCTACCTCACAAGTGACCTTTTAACTAGTCACTCAAATGTAAGAGAAATGAGATATAGATGAGAGAACAAGTGCTCAATACAATTGTGTAATAAGATAAGAACAATAATGAGCAATTTTGGAGCAATAGAAGAGTATTTTCACTTATGGAACTTTTTTCCTTTCTGCTTTGATCATCCACTCTTATACTTAGAAGAAAATAGATCTTAGAAATTATTATAGCCCGTTGCATAATTGATATGACCGTTCCTTGATATTCTCCTTTCCATTTGTGGTTAATTGACTTTGTCAGAATCAGTTTGATGTACTCATAAGTCGACTTGTCGTGGAGTGGAAGTCGACTTGTACCAACAATTTTCGTAAAATTTTATCTCCGCTCTTCTATAAGTCGACTTATGTAGTGTAAGTCGACTTGTATCCTTCAATAAATCGACTTATAGTATATTAGTCGACTTGTGTTGTTCTCAATTTGTCAGATCTTGATGTGTAAGTCGACTTATGATGTACTAGTCGACTTGTGTTGTTCTCAACCTGACAGATCTTCAAATATAAGTACACTTATGATGTTCTAGTTGACTTATGTTGGCTTCAAAGGTGATATTCTATCAAATCTTCTATAATCTTCATTATTAATGTCGCTAGTGGATGAAGATTATTTCCTTCTTGATTTCACCATGATTTATGTCTTGCCAATTCAAGATTGATGTAGTCTTGATGTATTTGAATACAAATTACCTGAAATAATTACTTAATTATTTCTATATATTTTATTGTTATCAAAACATAAAAGAATTTAATTTGTCAACCACCATTGGTCCAACAATCTCCCCCTTTTTGATAATGATAAAATATTTAGAAATTGAAAAGAATTTGAAATCAAAAAACTTGATCAAGGTTTTTAATCCCTTGTCTCGATGGTTAGTTTGTCTCCCCCTTAATAAATAAACCAATGAATTTAATAACCTTGTAAGGATTAATTAGATAAATAAAAGTTGAAATCAAGATAAAGACATTGTAACACACTCCCCCTCAATTAAGTGACTGTGACTAAAGGATACCAATTATCAATTTCCAATGTTACTCCCTCTTTTTATCATAATCAAAAACCAATATGAAAAATAGTCACAATGGGAGTTCATAAACAAACAAAATAGCAAACACAAAAAAATGCAAAGTCATTACATAACATAACAATCCAACACACTTGAAATACAAATATCAGAAAGTCATAAGAAGCACCACACACTTGAAATAGCATAAGAAGAAATGTTGGTCGAGGCAAAAGGCAATAGACATCATGATGAAGAATCATCATGCCTACAACTTAACTTATTAAAAATCTTCTTGAGCATACGGTGTTGTGCATCAACTTTCTTTGCCAACTAAACAAACACACTTTGTATATTATCAACACAATCATTTAAATCATCCAATTGATCGTGAATGTCAGCAAGTTCCTCATGAGAGACCTCACTCCTTCTTACATTACTTGGACGAGAGCTACTCGGACGATCAGCTGCCCGCTTAGAACACTGTCATAGAGGCACTTGCTCTCCCTCCAAGGTCAGACCTAGCTTCTCGACATGATAGGAGTAAACCCAGCCTTTTTCAACAGTTTTGACCAACTTCATGATTCTCAAAATGTAGGGGGTAAATCTCCAGCTCTGAGGATACGGATAATGAGCATAATTGCTCAAATAACATCTTTGTAACTGAGAGAGAGAGGAAATCAAAGCTGCATACGACATTCCTTTATGCCGGTCTGGTTTCCCTTTCAGCTGACCACGTAATAAACTGGCCTTTTTCCTCATCATTTGAATAATCAAACTTGGATAGTTAATCTTTCTTCCTTCTTCCATATGCCAAAGAATTTATTTATCCAAGGAAGTGATTTGATTATTACTTGCCTTCTTCAGATAAACAACCCTGTTAATTGCATAATGTAGCAACCGATAATTTAAAGGCAAGTCCATTGCTTCAAATGGAGGAGTATGATCATAACATAACCGACTAAGCAGTTCAGCACCTTTCTCTTCAGTATAGCCGAAATTTTCTTCGGCTTCCTCATCGGTATCACCATCCTCATTTCTCAAAATATCAAAATCTATAAATGAAGCTCTAGGCCTGACTCCTCCTCTAGGTAATCGAAACAAGGTACACATATTTGCTTCACACAAAAAAATTTCCTTTCCATTAATTTTGGATTTCAGATTAACTCCATCAGCAATATTGCTACTAGTCACACTGAGATTTGCATAAAACTCCCTAACCACATCTTCATAAATCTCATCCTGATAAACCAAAAAATCTCGCAGCCCAAGATTAGTAATTTCAGAAAACACATCTGTAAATTCACTGTTGTCTAGTTCACTCCAATCAAATCTCATTGAAGGAATTAATACTTCGTTTTGGAGTACCTTGTAATACAAAGTTTGTGCTTCCCTTGAGAAAAATCGAGGTTCAATCACTTCATCCTCTCTAGTAGCATCTCCTCTCGAAGAAGACCCATAAACTCGTGGTCTATAGTGAACACAGGGACCTTGTAGAAGAGCGGGTTGTTTTTCTTTCCTTGTAGATTTGCGTGGAGCCATGGGTTTTTAGAGAGAAGTTGAGAAGAACGAAAGTTAGGGTTTGAGAAAAGGGTTTTCGAGAAGGAAGGTTGTTTAAAAGAGATAATGAATGGGTTTTATGCTAAAGATGGTCGATTGAAGATGGGTAGAGAGATTTGAGGAGACTGAAAGCTATAAGTCGACTTGGAAAAGATGAATTTCAGAGGTTTAGAGAGAGAGGGTTTACGGAGAATGAAAAGAAGAATAGGTTTTAAAGACTCCGTGTAGACATAAGTCGACTTGTTTACCTCCATAAGTCAACTTATCGACCTTCATAAGTCGACTTGTTTACCTCCATAAGTCAACTTATTGACCTTCATAAGTCGACTTGTCCAACTTTATAAGTCGACTTATCTTTAAATTCCTTCATTCCCAAATGCTGTGTATATCATAGGTCGACTTATTGACCCACACAAGTCGACTTGTTACCAATTAGTCGACTTAGACACCAATTAGTTGACTAGAATGTGTCAAAACTCCAAATCAGTCATATTTTAGCCCAAGCGTAAATCATGATGATGGCATCTTCAGATGTAATTGCACATTTGCCTCATATTTTGACCATTTGATATATTAATAAATGTATCCAAGAACAAATTCAACCAAATAAATTTAAATCACACATGCCTAGTTTTAATTTAATATTCACAAACACATCTTCCTTAAGAGGTTTAGTAAAAATATCAGCTAATTGGTCACTAGATGATACATGCTTCAAGAAAATGTCGCCTTTTAAACAATGATCACGGATGAAATGATGTCTAATTTCTATATGTTTTGTTCTACTATGCAGAATTGGATTTTTACTCAAACAAATTGCACTAGTATTATCACAATAAATAGGAATATTTTTAACCACTATACCATAGTCAAGCAATTGATGTTTAATCCAAAGGACTTGGGCACATGCACTCCTAGCTGCTACATATTTAGATTCAGAAGTGGAAATAGCTACACTAACTTGCTTTTTACTAGCCCAAGATATCAAAGATGATCCTAAGAAATGACATAAACCACTAGTGCTTTTTCTATCTATCCTACAGCCACCATGATCAGCATCACTAAAAGCATATAAGTCAAATGATTCACAACTAGGATATCATAAACCATGATTAACAGTTCTACTCAAATATCTAAAAATTCTTTTGCAAGCACTCAAATGAGAAAGTTTATGACAAGATTGAAATCTAGCACAAAGACACGTAGCAAACATAATATCAGGTCTAGAAGCAGTTAAATACAAGAGAGAGCCGATCATACCTCTATAGAGTTTTTGATCAACATCTTCTTCATGTTCATGTTTCTCCAAGACCACATTTGTTTCCATTGGTGTTGCTGCCACTTTGCATCCTTCCATTTTGAACTTCTTTAGAAGCTCCTTGGTATACTTAGATTGGTGAATGAAGATGTCATTTTTGAGTTGCTTGATTTGCAATCCAAGAAAGAACTTGAGTTCCCCCATCATGCTCATTTCAAATTCACTTTGCATTAAATCACTAAATTCTTTGCAAAAAAATTCATTAGTGGCACCAAACACAATATCATCAACATATATTTGACAAATAAGCATATCTTTATCAACATGTTTAATGAACATGGTATTATCAATCTTACCACGAACATACCCGTGTTGAGTTAGAAAAGTACTTAACCTTTCATACCAAGCTCTAGGTGCTTGCTTTAACCCATAGAGTGCCTTTTTGAGTTTGTAGACATAATCCGAATGTTCATGATCTTCAAATCCCGGTGGTTGTTTGACATGAACTTCCTCTTGAATATATCCATTGAGAAATGCACTCTTGACGTCCATTTGATTTAATTTGATCCTTTTATGTGACGCAAAAGCACATAATAGTCTAATTTCTTCCAATCGAGCTACAGGAGCATATGTCTCATTATAATCAAGTCCTTCTTCTTGATAAAATCCTTGAGCTACCAACCTTGATTTATTCTTAATCGCTTCACCATTCTCATCATATTTAATCCGATTTACCCACTTGACTCCAATAATAGTCTTATCCTTTGGTGGAGCTACCAAATCCCATACATTATTCCTCTTGAATTGATTACGCTCTTCTTGCATAGCTAGTAGCCAATTCTCATCTTCAAGGGCTTCTTTTATATTCTTGGGTTCTACTAATGAGATGAAGGGTGAATTGCTTATATTCTCATAGACACTTCTCCTGGTTCTTAAACCATCATTCAAATCACCAATTACCTGCTCCATAGGATGGTTCTTTGCTTTTGCCCATGTTTTAATGTTGGGTACATGATTTTCTTCATCTAACTTCAATTCCTCAATCTTGGATTCAATTTCTTCAACTCTATTTCCTGAATTTCCTGCATCATTATCAAAACAAACCTTTCTCGTGGGTGAAATCATATCATCGAATTTAACATGAATACTTTCTTCAACACACTTAGTCCTATTATTATAAACTCTAAAAGCCTTACTAGTTTGAGAATAACCAATAAACACACCAACATCAGATTTTGAATCAAATTTTCCTAAATTGTTCTTTCCATTATTATGAATAAAAACTTTACAACCAAAAAGATGAAAATAAGAAATATTGGGTTTCATACCTTTCCAAAGCTCGTATGGTTTCTTATTTTTGTCTCTTCGTACATACACCCTGTTGATGACATAGCACGCGGTATTGATTGCTTCCGCCCAAAATGATTTAGGAAGATTGTACTCATTTAACATAGTTCTACTCATTTCTTCAAGAGAGCGATTCTTCCTTTCTACTACACCATTTTGTTGTGGTGTTCTTGGTGTTGAGAAATTGTGATCAATTCCATATTTATCGCAAAGACTTTCAAATGGTTCACACTCAAATTCACCTCCATGATCGGTTCTAATAGCAACAATTGTCAAATTCTTCTCATTTTGAACCAACCTACACCACTTAGTAAATTCGTTAAAAATATCACTTTTATTCGCAAGAAATCTCACCCAAGTAAATCTAGAAAAATCATCCACAATCACAAGGACATACAATTTACCACTAAGACTAGCATGTCTAGATGGTCCAATCAAATCCATATGAACAAGTTCAAGAATTCTAGATGGGCAAATTTCTTTCTTTGCTTTGAAAGATTCTCTAACATGTTTGCCTTTTAAACAAGATTCACACAAGTGATCTTTAACAAATTTTATCTTAGGCAAACCTCTCACAATGTCATTTTTTAAAGTTTAGAAATTAAAGGCAAAGGAGCATGTCCTAATTTTCTATGCCATAAAAATGCATTTTCTTCTAGTGTCACCAAACACTTTTCATTAAAAGAACTATCATCATGTAAATCGACAATGTATGTATTTCCATGTCTCAAACCAATGAAAGAAACATGACCATCCTTCTTAACCATGCAATGTGATGATTCAAAAACTACATTAAAATTCATGTCACATAGTTGAGAAACACTTAACAAATTATGTTTCAAACCATCAACAAGCAAAACATTGTCAATGGTAGGCAAAGGTTCCTTACCCACTTTACCAATACCAATGACCTTAGCTTTGTTGTTGTCTCCAAAAGTGACATAACCTTGATTCTTTGGTTTAATTTCTGCAAATAGGTTCTTGTCTCCACTCATGTGCCTTGAACATCCACTATCAATGTACCAAGTGCTTGATGGTTTTTCAACCCTTGCTTGTACCTACAGTAGAAACATCCTTTCTTCTTATGGGTACCCAAGCCATTTTGTGTCCATTTTGGTTAGCCATATAAACCACATTTAGAGGTGTTGTGCCTTTTAACACCCAGATTTTCTTAACCTTAACACATCTCCTAATACTTTTGCATACAAGTTCTATACGACCGTCTTTCAAGCATCTAGCACGTTGAGCAACTTTTCCATCCTTAGTGAATTTAGAAATCAAAGAACAATCTCTATTAAAGGGATCATATCCTAATCCATGTTTAGAAATTGAATATCTTTGCAAAGATAACAAGTTTTCAAACTTTTCGTTTCCATTAGCAAATTTTCCAACCACATAAGAAAATTCCTTTCTAAGTCTATCAAGCTCACAAATAAGATTATCCTTTTTAACAAGACATACAGAATGATCTTCCTTATGACTATCTAAATCATCAATAGTCTTATGTAAAGCACTATTTTCAGCAACCAATTCCCTTATTTTCTTTCTCAATTTCTTATTGATTTCAATAGCTTCTTCAAAATTGATTTGTAAAGCATTAAACGAATCTCTAAGATCTTGATCAATGAAAGTTACCTCATCTTCATCATCACTTGTTGAGGATTTATTTGCCATAAGCGCTAAGTTGTTTTCATCATTGCTTTGGTATGCTTCCTCATCATCACTCCAAGTGGCTACTAGGCTAGCTTTCGTTTTCCCTTTGTCATATTTGTCACCTTTTTGGAAATTTGAAGTGGAAGATGAGCTTTTGCATACTCTAGCATGATGTCCCCTTTTTCCACATTTCCAACATTCTTCATTGCTTTTCTTTTCATCATACCCCTTTGATCTTATTTCCATGGCAAACTTCTTTCTTTCTCCATTTCTACCACCATTTAATTCTTTCCTCCTATTTTTGAGTAGTCCTTTGAACTTTCTCAAATTTTTGGCATATATTGTTATTTCATCGTCTTCCTCTTCTTCATCTATTTCTTCATCACTTTCATCAAGAGAAGAAACATTAGCTTTTAAAGCAATTGACTTTTGTGACTTACCTCTACCTCCTTTTGATTTGAGAATGATCTCATAGTTGATGAGTGATCCCACCAAGGCGTTGAATTCCAAATGATTGAGATCCTTGGATTCCATAATAGCGGTGACTTGTGAGTCCCATTCTTTCGGTAGTGAGCGAAGAATCTTCTTCACCTTCTCGCTATCCGTCAGGTGCTTTCCAAGGTTGCCTAATCCATTTATGATTTCTGAAAAACGATCAAGCATAGTGGAAATAGACTCACCTTCTTTCATGACAAACATTTCATAATCATAGAGCAACATGTTGATCTTTGTTTCCCGAACTTGATTAGTTCCTTCATGAGTGATGCGAAGTCTTTCTCACATTTCTTTAGCGCTGGTGCAGGAGTTTACTCGATTTCTTTCCTCAACTGTGAGAGCACAATATATCAGTAATACTCCAGCTCCGTTTTTAACTCACCATTATCTTTCAACGGTGCTTGTGGACCGAAGATAATAATCTTCCAATATTCTACTCCCTCGCTTATAATATGACACTTCATAGAATTTTTCCAAGAAGAGTAGTTAGAACCATTAAACAAAGGAGGGCAATTATTAGTGTTACCTTCTTCCGCTAGATTGTTGTGTGCCATCCCTGGATACTTCTGCTCTGATACCAACTGTAAGCAATCTAGAACGGGGGTTGAATAGATCTTTAAAGCTTTTTGTAATTTTCTACAATAAAATCAGAAGTTAATTCACACAAAAACAATTTAATCAAATTTAAATGTAAAGAGTAGGGAAGAAGAGAAAACACTATTTTTATAGAGGTTCGGTGCTAAGACCTACGTCCTCTACCTAAGCTCCCACTTAGGATTTTGCAAATCACTTTATTGCACACTTTGTAGTTTAGTGTGAACTTTTTACAATACCACTTGATTTCCGGCTCAAGCTACCTTTACAACCGATTTGTTTTCCAGCACAAATCCTACCTCACAAGTGACCTTTTCACTAGTCACTCAAATGTAAGAGAAATGAGATATAGATGAGAGAACAAGTGCTTAATACAATTGTGTAACAAGATAAGAACAATAATGAGCAATTTTGGAGCAATAGAAGAGTATTTTCACTTATGGAACTTTTTTCCTTTCTCCTTTGATCATCCACTCTTATACTTAGAAGAAAATAGATCTTAGAACTTATTATAGCTGTTGCATAATTGATATGACCGTTCCTTGATATTTTTCTTTCCATTTGTGGCTAATTGACTTTGTCAGAATCAGTTCACTGTACTCATAAGTCGACTTGTCGTGGAGTGGAAGTCAACTTGTACCAACAATTTTCGTAAAATTTTGTTTCCACTCTTCTATAAGTCGACTTATGCAGTGTAAGTCGACTTGTATCCTTCGATAAGTCGACTTATAGTCTATTAGTCGACTTGTGTTGTTCTCAATTTGTCGGATCTTGATGTGTAAGTCGATTTATGATGTACTAGTCGACTTGTGTTGTTCTCAACCTGATAGATCTACAAATATAAGTTGACTTATGATGTTCTAGTCGACTTATGTTGGCTTCAACGGTAATATTCTATCAAATCTTCTATAATATTCATTATTAATGTCTCTAGTGGATGAAGATTATTTCCTTCTTGATTTCACCATGATTTATGTCTTACCAATTCAAGATTGATGTAGTCTTGATGAATTTGAATCCAAATTATCTGAAATAATTCCTTAACTATTTCTATATTTTTTTTTATTATCAAAACATAAAGGAATTTAATTTGTCAACCACCATTGGTCCAACAATACCCATGTCATAAATCTCAACAGCGCCACGTGGAAATACATCAGTAACAACGAAAGGACCATGCCATTGAGAACATAACTCACCAAGAAGACTCCCTACATTATAAAAGGCCAGTGACTTGAAATCATAACTTCAATCTTGCATTCCTAAAAGAACAAAACAGATAAAAAGCAAATAAGGTACTCAAATGAAAGCAATGAAAAGAAATTGAAACAACAAAGAACTAAAATGAAAGGATAAGATTGGGATGCCTCCCAACAAGTGCTATGTTTAACATCAATAGCTCGACGTAGCCGTTTGATCACTGGTCCTTGAGTGAAATGCTTGCAATGTTTCTCAACTCTTGACCATAATAATGCTTCAATCTTTGCACATTCACTTTGAAAGTTCGTCCATCGCTTCCCTCAACTTCAATCGCTTCATAAGAGGTAACATTCTTCACAACAAAGGGCCCTGACCATCTAGAGCGCAATTTACCTAGAAAAAACTTCAATCTCGAGTTGAAAAGCATAACTTTCTCTCCTATAGTAAATTCTTTTCTCATGATGTGTTGGTCATGCCATTTTTTAGTTTTCTCCTTATAGATTTTGGATTTCTCATACGCTACATTTCGAAATTCTTCCCATTCACACAATTAAAGAGCTTGATTTTCAACCAATTTTTGCCAATCAAGATTTAACTTCCAAACTGCCCAATAAGCCTTATGTTCCAACTCCACCGGAAGATGACAAGCTTTTCCAAAATCCAAATGATATGGAGACAGGCCAATTGGAGTCTTAAAAGCTGTTCTATATGCCCAAAGGCATCATCAAGTTTGAGAGCCCAGTCTTTCCGATTAGGGTTCACCGTCTTCTCAAGAATGTCCTTGATCTCTCGATTTGATATTTCATCTTGGCCATTTGACTATGGGTGGTAGAGTAAAGCAACCTTGTGTCGAATTCTATATTTGTTTAAAAGATTACCCAGAAGCTTGTTGCAAAAATGGGTACCTTCATCACTAATAATGGCCCTTGGAGTACCGAATCTTATGAAAATATTTTTTTTAGAAATCTGAGAACAACCTTGACATCAATTGTTGGTGAAGCTATGGCTTCAACCTATTTTGATATGTAGTCTACTGCCAAAAGGATGTAGGATTGTCCACAAGATTTAGGGAATGGTCACATGAAGTCAATACGCCACAAATTGAAGAGTTCTATCTAAAAAATGTTGGACAAAGGAAGTTCATGACGTCGTGAGATATTACCCCTTTGTTGACATCGGTCACACGTCTTAGTGAAAGCATAGCTATCCTTATGAATCGTAGACCAATAGAAACTAGATTAAAGAACCTTTGCTGCTGTTCTTGTTGGGCCAAAATGACCTCCATATGGTGATGAATGCTAATGCTCCAAAATTGTTAGGACTTTATCTTTCAGGATACATCTTGGAATCATTTGATCAGGACCTCTCTTGAACAGTAAAGGCTCATCCCATAGATAACTTTTCTCATCAAATAGGAACTTTTTCTTTTAGGATGGATTTAAATCTTGAGGAATCAAACCTGTAGCTAAATAATTCACCACTTCGGCAAACCATGGAAGCTTTTCATTGACTCTGAATAACTGTTCATCTACGAAAGTCTCTTGAATAGGTACTGATGGCCTTGATTCCTCAAGCTCTAATCGAGATAGATGGTCAGCCACTGCATTTTTTGTCCCCTTTTTGTCTTTGATTTCTACATCAAACTCTTGCAAAAGCAACACCCATCGAATGAGTCGCAGCTTGGCATCTTTCTTTGAAAACAAATATTAGATTGTTGCAAGATCTGTGAAGACCACAACCTTAGACCCAATGATATATGATCGAAACTTGTCCAAAGCAAACACAATCGCTAACATTTCCTTCTCTATAGTAGTGTAATTTTTCTGGGCATCATCCAAAGTCCAGCTAGAGTAGTAAATAACCCTAAACACTTTCTCTCGCCTTTTGCCTAAAGTTGCTCTCATTACAAAGTCACCCGCATCACACATAATTTCAAATGGTTGTTGCCAATCAGGTGTGATCATCACAGGAGTTGAAATCAACTTTTGCTTGATCTACTCAAAAGCCTACAAGCATTTCTCATTGAACTCAAATTTCACTTCCTTTTCCAAGTGATTGTAAAGGGGTTTGGCGATCTTGGAGAAGTCTTTGATGAATCTTCGGTAAAAGCCCGCATGTCTAAGGAAACTACAGATACCCTTTACATTTGTTGGTGGAGGAAGTTTTTCAATAGTTGTTGTTTTGGCTCGGTCCACTTCAATGCCATGGGCAGACACTTTGTGACCTAATACAATTCCTTCCCTTATCATAAAATGGCATTTCTCCCAATTGAGCACCAAGTTGTTATCCTGACATCTTTTCAACACTAGAGGCAAATTATGTAAGAACTTATCAAATGAATCACCAAAAATAGAAAAATCATCCGTAAAAGCTTCCATTAAATTCTCAACCATATCCAAAAAGATAGTCATCATGCAACATTGAAATGTAGCAGGAGTATTGTAAAGACCAAAAGGCATGCGCCTAAATGCAAATGTACCAAAAGGACAAGTAATTTTCTTGATCTTCAGGTGCTATGACTATTTGGTTATATCCCGAGTACCCATCTAAAAAGCAATAAAATGCATGTCCAGCAAGTCTATCCAACATCTGATCTATGAATGCCAAAGGAAAATGATCCTTCCTAGTGGCTTTGTTCAACTTCCTATAATCCATGCAAACCCTCCATCCAGTGATTGTCATAGTAGAAATAGTCTCATTGTTATCATCTTTAACTACAGTGAATCCACCTTTTTTAGGAACAACCTGAGTAAGGCTAACCCATGAACTATCAGAAATTGGGTAAATTATTCTATCCTTAAACCACTTTTGAATTTCATTCCGAACCACTTCCTTCATTGCTAGGTTCAATCTTATTTGGGGTTCAATGTTAGGGTTGAATGACTCCTCCATCAAAATTTTATGCAATACAATAGAAGGACTAATTCCCTTAATGCCTGAAATTGACCAACCCAATGCATTTTTTAACTCCCTTAAGACCCTAAGCAATTTTCTTCTTCTAAAGGAGTCAATGAAGATGAAATAATGACAGGAAAATTTTGATTAGCACCCAAGAATGCATATTTTAAATTTTTAGGCAAGAGTTTCAAATCAATCAATGGATGCACATCTTTCACATCGCTAACATTGTTGGGACCCGATCCGGGAACCAGATCCCAACCGAAAACGGAGCACAGAAAACAGAATTCGGAATCGAAAAGCGAGAAATCGCTAATCGAAAACAAATCGCATCATCGGAGTGAAACGAATACTCCGAAAATTGTGCATCAATCTGAATAATAAAGCGGAGAAATTGAAAGCGAATTTCCGAATCGAATCTGAATCGAAATAATCAAACTGAAACACACACCGACATCCGTTTCAAACATGAAGCATAGAAAACTCATCGCGTTGGAAACCTTACGACATTTCCAATCCGGTATAATTTTTTTTTCTTTTTCTTTTTCTTTTTCTCTTTAATCAATCTCATTCAAATCATATCCATTCCATACAATTCCCTTTTTGGAAACTCATCCTCACCAATTTCAATTCACTTAATTCATCTTATTCATTTCTTATACAATCATCTAAATCCTCAAACTCATTTCTTTAAACCCAACCTACCGAAATTTTTACCGAAATTTCGGCAGCATAACGCCTGTATTTTGACAGCCCAAAAATTAAAACACAAGAAACTCACTTCTAATATCACAACTCAATAACACAAGGCATCTTGGACCTCCGTCCGAATCCAAACACCGATAACAACACAATCTTAGTTCTAAACACTTCATAAATGCATTCCATAATACATCTCGATCCAAATATCCACAATTCAATCACAAGCCATTCATATACATTCCAATTGCCATTTATATCCATCTCGATTCAAATTTACGTACAAAATCTATTCCACGATCATACATAACTCATAAGCTGAAATACATCATAAATTTACATGATGACTTTTCAAGCCATAAACAAAGCAATACAAAAACTATCGGGTTGACATCATACTCGTCTTCCATCCGATCTCTGTGTGAAAACCTAGAGATGGGGATGAAAGGGGTGAGCTCGGAAGCTTCGTGGATAATACATTTATAAAGCTGAACAATAAGCGAAAAATCTTTTATTTTCAAACTTTTCAAACATTTCCCATTTAAGAATTTCTCCAAAACTCATTTTCAAACTTTTCAATTTCATCGACACTTTCTAAGATTTTCTCAAAATTTTCATTTGTTTCAAAACATTTATATCCGATTTAGGAATTTCATGCTTGAAAATTTACTTTCTCGTTTCTCAAAATCTCAAACCTTTTCAAAACATGCACAGTCTTAAACATGAATGCATCACATCATAGTGTATCACATCATAATCAAATTAAAACACATAACACATTAGAATTGGTTTGGTTCGATCCAAAAGCGAGCGTCTTGCACATTCCCATAAGCGGTTATGTATGCAGTGAACAGAGGGAGTCAGAGATCGAACTCCTATGCCACTAGCGGCGTGGGAGAAGGCTATAACAAGTAGAGACAATGACGACTCCAAAGGACCTTACCAAACCCATATAACACATAAGCAAAACATAATTTCAGATGGCTGAAGGCACTTTTCAAACATCTAGCTTTTCATATTTTCATCTCATAACATCAAATTGTGTCATAAATGACACAAGCATATATTACATGAATTCACATAATCAATCTAATAAAATGCACATCACCAAATTAATCACATAATAATCACATTCATGACCAAACATGCACTAATTTCTTTAAATCATTTAAATCATAAATCACATAATTTGAAAACCATGAAATTCATAAGTCTTGTATTTTCTAAAACTCATTTTACTCATTTGAAATCATAATTTCAAACATTTACATCCTTTTCAAACATTTTTTATCACTAAAATTTATCAAAATCAAATTTTGCTTTCTTTAATTTTCAAAATTCACATTTAGCTTATAATTCAATAAATAAATATACTACCCACCTCATATCCATGCTAGCATCTTGTCGATGCTTCAATTTGACCTTTTCTCCTTTCTTCCTTCCAATTGAAAATTCCCTAAATCAATTTCATCAAAATTTAATCTCATAAATAACTTAATCCTTGATTTGATTCATAAGTCATCAATTCTTACTAATTCCAAGATAGTTACATCACTAATTCCAAAACCTCCAAATTACAAATTGAACCTAAATCAATCCAATCAAATTCAATATCATAATTAACTTAATTTCTCAAATTGAACTTAGGAAATATCAATTCCTCTCATATTCAAGCTATTTCAATCTCCAATTTTGAAAATCCCCGATTTTCAAAATTGGCCTAAACTCAATTACACAAATTCAATACCATAAATCACAATTTCTTCAAAATTGATTCCATATTTCATCAATTCATGCTATTATTGATGATTCTACACCATTAATTCACAAAATCCCCAAATTTCTAATTTGGCCTAAACCTCAATTTACAATTTTCAAATTAAACTTCACTAAAGCATAAACATCAAAATTAACTTAAGAAATCTCAAATTCATCACTAATTCAAGCAATCTAAAGCAACAATTTCAAAAACCCCAAATTTTACTATTCATCATCTTCTTCACTAAGCTTTCTCTCTAGAATCTTCCATAACCAAAATTAAACATAACCTAAGGCATAAATATCAAAATCAACTTCATGAATCACAAACCCATGTCATTATCCATATTTCTAAACCAAAATTCATCAAAATCTCAAAGTAGAAAATTTCTCTTACCTCTTTCTCTTTCAAATTCGGATTTTCATGGCTTAAAGAAAAGCTCTCTTCGTTTCCCATCTTTTCCTTCATGTATCTACTCGAACTCATCTTTAAAAGCCCTCAAAATTGAAAATTTGTTTTCTCTCTCATCTTCCTCCATAACCGAAGCTTCCACTCTCTTCTTCTTCTTATTTTCTTCTTTTTTCTTCTTAAACCATCGTGACTCTCCTTAAAAATGACAATCCTTTGTTGTTTTGTGCCACATCATTTAAAATGATGGCTTAAAGACCAAAATGCCCTTGACTTTACTTTATGCTATTCTCACATGCGGGTTTGATTCGCACTATTAATTTGAAGGAATTTGTTAAAACTTTCTTCTCGAGAAATGTTCCTCTCAATCATACGAATCCAACGCCACTGACCGCGCTCAATTCCGATCACTACATCAAAAGTTATCGCAAAAGCAGTTCGGGTATATCCATATTCTAATACATTTTCCATATACGATTATTTACGTCCAGAAATTCACATTCTTAATCCCATAATTGAAACTCGATGTCTTCATAACAATTGTAGCCTTATGTCTTTAGTTTAATTCAAAACAAGAATTGTCTCATTTAGATTCCCAGATCAAAAGTTATGCTCAAAATACTCTCGGTCTTCCTAATCCAAAATTACACCTAATCCGAACTTCCATTCATAATTCGAAGGTCTTAGGGCAAAATTGACATTTCATTTCTTCATATGATTTGTAGCCCTTGTCTTATCTTTATTTCGCCTCAAGAATCACTTCAATCGGATCTCTACAGATCCCGAATTTCTAAAATAATGAACTATGTTTGAAAAATTTCCGACTCACTTTGATTAAATTAATCTCCATTAATTAAATCTCAAAATTTCTAAATTTCTATGAGGATGTATATAATTGTCTTAGGAATCCAACGCGCAAGAATCAACTCAATCGGATGTCGGACGGAAAGATATAAGTAAAATAGTGAACAAAGGTCGGATTGGAGGAAATAACAAGCAAGAAAAATCAAAAGCAGCGTCGTATTGGAAAAACAAAAGCGCGCCGTTTGGAGCAACAGCAATGTGTTGGCGAGGCGAGGCTCGCTCGCCCGGCGACGCGTCGCCACAGTGATCTTGGGCGGGCGCCCGCCATCACTCTGGCGATCGTCGCCCTAGTGACGCTGAAGCTAAACACTCGCCATCGCTAGAGGCGATCGTCGTCGCCTAAGTGAGGATAAAACAAATTTTCTCTTTTTTTTTCTTTTTTTTTCACATAAAAATCCAAAACTTCCAAAATTCATAACTCTTAATCCCGAACTCCAATTTTGACAAACTTAGTCTCTATAGAAAGCTTGAAGGAAGTTCTTTAACTTCCATGAAGGACATACAAATCAATTCAACTCATAAAGGAGTCCATTTTCTGGTCAAAGATACTATCCTCTAATAATCATGCTAAAACCACAATATAAACTTGTAAAAATCATAACTTATTATTCCGGGATCGAAAAATTGCATACTTTATATCGAAATAAAGATCAAAACAAATCCTTAAATTTTCATGAAGAACATCAAAGCTCAATTAACCTCTAACTAGGTTAATTTCTCAGTCAAAATTTTAATCATAATTAAAGTCAAAAGTCAACCCTATCACATATAAACTTTGACTGATCATAACTTTCACTCCCGATATCGAAAATTACAAACTTTATGGCTACAAAAGCTCTTAACATAACCTACAAGTTTCCAGAAGACCATTTTATCAAATTTTGCCTAAATCAAAGTCAACTTTCAAAGGCCAAAAGTCAACTATTTCACAATTTTCATATTTTCACTCTTTCTCTTTTTAGTCATGATTTTAACTTAATTTCAATCAACTCATCTACTTAATTTCATAAACCATACCAATCCACTCAAAACCCCAAAGATATCAAAATCGGATCATTTCTTTTCTTCTCGATATTCTTTAAATTTTAAGTCATCTCTTATCTGAGGCGTATACAAAGCACTCCTTAAATTTCATTTTCATAATTCAAATTTTCACTCAAAGATCGGGGTCCAACATTTCTCTCCCTCTCAAAAGAATTTAGTCCTCGAAATTCATATATGAACTCAATTAACTCATTCTTGCATAAATTGCTTTCTAAACAAAAATCATCAAGCACTTTCTTACTAATTTCTTTCCGAAATCATAATCAAATCACTTTTCTTATCTCGTTCCTCATCATATCTCTTCACAACATTTCACTTTTTGTATCTCATAACACCCATATCATCTCAAGCATTATATCTATAACTTATTATTTCTTCATATATGGACCAAGTCGATGGTCCATTTCTTAAGGAACCCTAATATGGTTCACTCATCATTTAATCTTTACCATCACGTCATCTTTCTAAAAGTCATACTCTCATCTCACAGAAATACAAGCTATATCAATTTCTCCCAATTCATTTTGCAATTCACATCTTAAGTTCCACAAACACATGTTTCCAATCAATCATATTCTTAACACCCAAAACAAACAATCACTTTAATTCTTCAAATAAGTCATGACAAGTCATGCACATCAATTTCAAATTCCTAAAGACAATCATATTTCTTTCATCAAAATCAAATGATCACTTAGCACATTCTCATAAATTCACTCTTATCATTACAAACTCTTCTCAAATTCTTACTCACACTCATATGCCCAGTAAGATCATATTCTGGGCTTTGATACCATAAATGTTGGGACCCGATCCGAGGCGGATCCCAACCAAAAGCGAACACGAAAGCGAATTGAATCGGCGAGAAATCGCTAATCGAAAACAAATCGCATCATCGAATGAAACGAATACTCGAAAATTGTGCATCAAATCTGAATAATAAAGCGGAGAAACTTCGAAGGCGAATTTCGAATCGAATGCGAATCGAAATAATCAAACTGAAACACACACCGACATCCGTTTCAAACATGAAGCATAGAAAACTCAATGCGTTGGAAACCTTCGACATTTCAATCCGGTATAATTTTTTCTTTTCTTTTCTTTTCTCTTTAATCAATCTCATTCAAATCATAACCATTCCATACAATTCCTTTTTGAAACTCATCCTCACCAATTTCAATTCACTTAATTCATCTTATTCATTTCTTATACAATCATCTAAATCCTCAAACTCATTTCTTTAAACCCAACCTACGAAATTTTTTGCGAAATTTGGCAACCTCTGCCTTTGTATTTTGTGACCCAAAATTAAAACACAAGAAACTCACTTCTAATATCACAACTCAATAACACAAGGCATCTTGGACCTCCGTCCGAATCCAAACACCGATAACAACACAATCTTAGTTCTAAACACTTCATAAATGCATTCCATAATACATCTCAATCCAAATATCCACAATTCAATCACAAGCCATTCATATACATTCCAATTGCCATTTATATCCATCTCAACTCAAATTTACGTACAAAATCTATTCCACAATCATACATAACTCATAACTGAAATACATCATAAATTTATATGATGACTTTTCAAGCCATAAACAAAAGCAATACAAAAACTATCGGGTTGACATCATACTCGTCTTCCATCCGATCTCCTGTGTGAAAACCTGGAGATGGGGATGAAAGGGGTGAGCTTCGGAAGCTTCGTGGATAATACATTTATAAACCGAACAATAAGCGAAAAATCTTTTATTTTTCAAACTTTTCAAACATTTCCCATTTAAGAATTTCTCCAAAAACTCATTTTCAAACTTTTCAATTTCATCAACACTTTCTAAGATTTTTCTCAAAATTTTCATTTGTTTCAAAACATTTATATCCAGTTTCAGGAATTTCATGCTTGAAAAATTTACTTTCTCGTTTCTCAAAATCTCAAACCTTTTTCAAAACATGCACAGTCTTAAACATGAATGCATCACATCATAGTGTATCACATCATAATCAAATTAAAAATACATAACACGTCAGAATTGGTTTGGTTCGGTCCAAAACAGGACGTACTGTACATTCCCGCATAGCGGTTCATGCGGTAGTGAGAATGAGGGGAGTCGAGATCGAACTCCTATGCCACTAGCGGGCAGCCGGGAGAAGGCTATAACAAGTAGAGACAGCGCTGACTCACAAAGGACCTTACCAAACCCATATAACACATAAGCAAAACATAATTTCAGATGGCCCGAAGGCACTTTTCAAACATCTAGCTTTTCACATTTTTCATCTCATAACATCAAATTGTGTCATAAATGACACAAGCATATATTTACATGAATTCACATAATCAATCTAATAAAATGCACATCACCAAATTAATCACATAATAATCACATTCGTGACCAAACATGCACTAATTTCTTTAAATCATTTAAATCATAAATCACATAATTTGAAAACCATGAAATTCATAAGTCTTGTATTTTCTAAAACTCATTTTACTCCTTTGAAATCATAATTTCAAACATTTACATCCTTTTCAAACATTTTTTATCAATAATAATTTATCAAAATCAAATTTTGCTTTCTTTAATTTTCAAAAATTCACATTTAGCTTATAATTCAATAAATAAATATACTACCCACCTCGTATCCATGCTAGCATCTTGTCCGATGCTTGATTTGACATTTTCTCCTTTCTTCCTTCAATTGAAAATTCCTAAATCAATTTCATCAAAATTTAATCTCATAAATAACTTAATCCTTGAATTTGATGCATAAGTCATCAATTCTTACTAATTCAAGATAGTTACATCACTAATTCCAAAACCCCCAATTACAAATTGAACCTAAATCAATCCAATCAAATTCAATATCATAATTAACTTAATTTCTCAAATTGAACTTAGGAAATATCAATTCCTCTCATATTCAAGCTATTTCAATCTCCAATTTTGAAAATCCCAATTTTCAAAATTGGCCTAAACTCAATTTATACAAATTCAATACCATAAATCACAATTTCTTTAAAATTGATTCCATATTTCATCAATTCATGCTATTATTGATGATTCTACACCATTAATTCACAAAATCCCCAAATTTCTAATTTGGCCTAAACCTCAATTTACAATTTTCAAATTAAACTTCACTAAAGCATAAACATCAAAATTAACTTAAGAAATCTCAAATTCATCACTAATTCAAGCAATCTAAAGCAACAATTTCAAAAACCCCCAAATTTCACTATTCATCATCTTCTTCACTAAGCTTTCTCTCTCTAGAATCTTCCATAACCAAAATTAAACATAACCTAAGGCATAAATATCAAAATCAACTTCATGAATCACAAACCCATGTCATTATCCATATTTCTAAACCAAAAATTCATCAAAATCTCAAAGTAGAAAAATTTCTCTTACCTCTTTCTCTTTCAAATTCGGATTTTCATGGCTTAAAGAAAAGCTCTCTTCGTTTCCCATCTTTTTCCTTCATGTATCTACTCCAAACTCATGCTAAAAGCCCTCAAAAATTCGAAAATTTGTTTTCTCTCTCATCTTCCTCCATAACCGAAGCTTCCACTCTCTTCTTCTTCTTACTTTCTTCTTTTTTCTTCTTAAACCATCGTGACTCTCCCTTAAAAAATGACAATCCTTTGTTGTTTTGTGCCACATCATTTAAAAATGATGGCTTAAAAGACCAAAATGCCATTGACTTTACTTTATGCTATTCTCACATGCGGGTTTGATTCGCACTATTAATTTGAAGGAAATTGTTAAAACTTTCTTCTCGAGAAATGTTCCTCTCAATCATATGAATCCAACGCCACTGACCGCGCTCAATTCCGATCACTACATCAAAAGTTATGCGCAAAACAGTTCGGGTATATCCATATTCTAACACATTTTCCATGTACGATTATTTTCGTCCAGAAATTCACATTCTTAATCCCAGAATTGAAACTCGATGTCTTCATAACAATTGTAGCCTTATGTCTGTAGTTTAATTCAAAACAAGAATCGTCTCATTTAGATTCTCAGATCAAAAGTTATGCTCAAAATACTCTCAGGTGTTCCTAATCCAAAAATTACACCCTAATCCGAACTTCCATTCATAATTCGAAGGTCTTAGGGGCAAAATTGACATTTCATTTCTTCATATGATTTGTAGCCCCTTGTCTTATCTTTATTTCGCCTCAAGAATCACTTCAATCGGATCTCTACAGATCCCGAATTTCACAAAATACTGAACTATGTTGAAAAATTTCCCGACTCACTTTGATTAAATTAATCTCCATTAATTAAATCTCAAAATTTCACAAATTTCTATGAGGATGTATATAATTGTCTTAGGAATCCAACGCCGCAAGAATCAACTCAATCGGATGTCGGACGGAAAAGATATAAGCAAAATAGTGAACAAAGGTCGGATTGGAGGAAATAACAAGCAAGAAAATTCAAAAGCAGCGTCGTATTGGAGAAACAAAAGTAGCCGTATGGAGCAACAGGCGCTGCTGGGGCGAAGGCTCGCTCGCCCGGCGACAGCGTCGCCTGGTGACGGTGGTGAACGCCGCCATCAATATGGCGATCGTCGCCTAGTAGTATGAGCTAAACACTCGCCATCGCTAGAGGCGATCGTCGCCTAGTAATGTGAGGATAAAACAAATTTTCTCTTTTTTTTTCTTTTTTTTCACATAAAAATACAAAACTTCTAAAATTCATAACTCTTAATCCCGAACTCCAATTTTGACAAACTTAGTCTCTATAGAAAGCTTGAAGGAAGTTCTTCAACTTCCATGAAGGACATACAAATCAATTCAACTCATAAAGGAGTCCATTTTCTGGTCAAAGATACTATCCTCTAATAATCATGCTAAAACCACAATATAAACTTGTAAAAATCATAACTTATTATTCCGGGATCGAAAAATTGCATACTTTATATCGAAATAAAGATCAAAACAAATCATTAAATTTTCATGAAGAACATCAAAGCTCAATTAACCTCTAACTAGGTTAATTTCTCAGTCAAAATTTTAATCATAATTAAAGTCAAAAGTCAACCCTATCACATATAAACTTTGACTGATCATAACTTTCACTCCCGATATCGAAAAATTACAAACTTTATGGCTACAAAAAGCTCTTAACATAACCTACAAGTTTCCAGAAGACCATTTTATCAAATTTTGCCTAAATCAAAAGTCAACTTTCAAAGGCCAAAAGTCAACTATTTCACAATTTTTCATATTTTCACTCTTTCTCTTTTTAGTCATGATTTTCAACTTAATTTCAATAAACTCATCTACTTAATTTCATAAACCATACCAATCCACTCAAAACCCCAAAGATATCAAAATCGGATCATTTCTTTTCTTCTCGATATTCTTTAAATTTTAAGTCATCTCTTATCTGAGGCGTACAAAGCACTCCTTAAATTTCATTTTCATAATTCAAATTTTCACTCAAAGATCGGGGTCCAACATTTCTCTCCTCTCAAAAGAATTTAGTCCTCGAAATTCATATATGAGACTCCAATTAACTCATTCTTGCATAAATTGCTTTACAAACAAAATCATCAAGCACTTTCTTACTAATTTCTTTCGAAATCATAATCAAATCACTTTTCTTATCTACGTTCCTCATCATATCTCTTCACAACATTTCACTTTTGTATCTCATAACACCCATATCATCTCAAAGCACTATATCTATAACTTATTATTTCTTCATATATGGACCAAGTCGATGGTCCATTTCTTAAGGAACCTAATATGGTTCACTCATCATTTAATCTTTACCATCCGTCATCTTTCTAAAAGTCATACTCTCATCTCACGAAATACAAGCTATATCAATTTCTCCCAATTCATTTTGCAATTCACATCTTAAGTTCCACAAACACATGTTTCCAATCAATCATATTCTTAACACCCAAAACAAACAATCACTTTAATTCTTCAAATAAGTCATGACAAGTCATGCACATCAATTTCAAATTCCTAAAGACAATCATATTTCTTTCATCAAAATCAAATGATCACTTAGCACATTCTCATAAATTCACTCTTATCATTACAAACTCTTCTCAAATTCTTACTCATACTCATATGCCCAAGTAAGATCATATTACTGGGCTTTGATACCATAAATGTTGGGACCCGATCCGAGGCCGGATCCCAACCAAAGCGAACCTAAAACGGAAGCGAATTGAATCGGCGAAATCGCTAATCGAAAACAAATCGCATCATCGAATGAAACAAATACTCAAAATTGTGCATCAAAATCTGAATAATAAAGCGGAGAAACTCGAAGCGAAATTTCGAATCGAATGCGAATCGAAATAATCAAGCTGAAACACACACCGACATCCGTTTCAAACATGAAGCATAGAAAACTCAAGCGTTGGAAACCTTACGACATTTCCAATCCGGTATATTTTTTTCTTTTCTCTTTAATCGATCTCATTCAAATCATAACCATTCCATCTGATTCCCTTTTGGAAACTCATCCTCACCAATTTCAATTCACTTAATTCATCTTATTTATTTCTTATACAATCATCTAAATCCTCGAACTCATTTCTTTAAACCCAACCTATCGAAATTTTTACGAAATTTGGCGAGATAACCTTTGTATTTTGTGACCAAAAATTAAAACACAAGAAACTCACTTCTAATATCACAACTCAATAACCTGAGGCATCTTCGGACCTCCCGTCCAGGAATCCAAACACCGATAACAACACAATCTTAGTTCTAAACACTTCATAAATGCATTCCATAATACATCTCAATCAAATATCCACAATTCAATCACAAGCCATTCATATACATTCCAATTGCCATTTATATCCATCTCGATTCAAATTTCGTACAAAATCTATTCCACGATCATACATAACTCATAAGCGAAATACATCATAAATTTACATGATGACTTTTCAAGCCATAAACAAAAGCAATACAAAACTATCGGGTTGACATCATACTCGTCTTCCATCCGATCTCGTGTGAAAACACGGAGATGGGGATGAAAGGGGTGAGCTTTCGAGCTTCGTGGATAATACATTTATAAAGCTGAACAATAAGCGAAAAAATCTTTTATTTTCAAACTTTTCAAACATTTCCCATTTAAAATTTCTCCAAAACTCATTTTCAAACTTTTCAATTTCATCAACACTTTCTAAGATTTTCTCAAAATTTTCATTTGTTTAAAACATTTATATCCGAGCCAGAATTTCATGCTTGAAAATTTACTTTCTCGTTTCTCAAAATCTCAAACCTTTTCAAAAGCGTACGATCTTAAACATGAATGCATCACATCATAGTGTATCACATCATAATCAAATTAAAAAACATAACACATCGAAATTGGTTTGGTTCGGTCCAAAGCAGACGTATTGCATTCGCATAGCGATTCATGCGGTAGTGAAAGAGGGGAGTCCGAGATCGGAACTCCTATGCCACTAGCGAGCAAGTAGGAGAAGGCTATAACAAGTAGAGACAGCGCTGACTCACAAAGGACCTTACCAAACCCATATAACACATAAGCAAAACATAATTTCAGATTGTCCGAAGGCACTTTTCAAACATCTAGCTTTTCACATTTTTCATCTCATAACATCAAATTGTGTCATAAATGACACAAGCATATATTTACATGAATTCACATAATCAATCTAATAAAATGCACATCACCAAATTAATCACATAATAATCACATTCATGACCAAACATGCACTAATTTCTTTAAATCATTTAAATCATAAATCACATAATTTGAAAACCATGAAATTCATAAGTCTTGTATTTTCTAAAACTCATTT
Organism: Erythroxylum novogranatense; assembly: GCA_029891385.1. Taxonomy (NCBI): domain Eukaryota; kingdom Viridiplantae; phylum Streptophyta; class Magnoliopsida; order Malpighiales; family Erythroxylaceae; genus Erythroxylum; species Erythroxylum novogranatense. Next base: position 49,786,858 of record CM057235.1, on the reverse strand, counting down.
TACTCCTTTGAAATCATAATTTCAAACATTTACATCCTTTTTCAAACATTTTTTTATCAATAATAATTTATCAAAATCAAATTTTGCTTTCTTTAATTTTCAAAATTCACATTTAGCTTATAATTCAATAAATAAATATACTACCCACCTCATATCCATGCTAGCATCTTGTCGATGCTTCAATTTGACCTTTTCTCATTTCTTCCTTCCAATTAAAATTCCTAAATCAATTTCATCAAAATTTAATCTCATAAATAACTTAATCCTTCAATTTGATGCATAAGTCATCAATTCTTACTAATTCAAAGATAGTTACATCACTAATTCCAAAAACCCCAATTACAAATTGAACCTAAATCAATCCAATCAAATTCAATATCATAATTAACTTAATTTCTCAAATTGAACTTAGGAAATATCAATTCCTCTCATATTCAAGCTATTTCAATCTCCAATTTTGAAAATCCCCAATTTTCAAAATTGGCCTAAACTCAATTACACAAATTCAATACCATAAATCACAATTTCTTCAAAATTGATTCCATATTTCATCAATTCATGCTATTATTGATGATTCTACACCATTAATTCACAAAATCCTCAAATTTCTAATTTGGCCTAAACCTCAATTTACAATTTTCAAATTAAACTTCACCTAAAGCATAAACATCAAAATTAACTTAAGAAATCTCAAATTCATCACTAATTCAAGCAATCTAAAGCAACAATTTCAAAAACCCCCAAATTTCACTATTCATCATCTTCTTCACTAAGCTTTCTCTCTCTAGAATCTTCCATAACCAAAATTAAACATAACCTAAGGCATAAATATCAAAATCAACTTCATGAATCACAAACCCATGTCATTATCCATATTTCTAAACCAAAAATTCATCAAAATCTCAAAGTAGAAAAATTTCTCTTACCTCTTTCTCTTTCAAATTCGGATTTTCATGGCTTAAAGAAAAGCTCTCTTCGTTTCCCATCTTTTTCCTTCATGTATCTACTCCGAACTCATCTTAAAGCCCTCGAAAATTGAAAATTTGTTTTCTCTCATCTTCCTCCATAACCAAGCTTCCTCTCTTCTTCTTCTTATTTTCTTCTTTTTCTTCTTAAACCATCGTGACTCTCCTTAAAAATGACAATCCTTTGTTGTTTCGTGCCACATCATTTAAAATGATGGCTTAAAGACCAAAATGCCCTTGACTTTACTTTATGCTATTCTCACATGCGGGTTTGATTCGCACTATTAATTTGAAGGAATTTGTTAAAACTTTCTTCTCGAGAAATGTTCCTCTCAATCATACGAATCCAACGCCACTGACCGCGCTCAATTCCGATCACTACATCAAAAGTTATGCGCAAAACAGTTCCGGTATATCCATATTCTAACACATTTTCCATGTTCGATTAATTTCGTCCAGAAATTCACATTCTTAATCCCAGAATTGAAACTCGATGTCTTCATAACAATTGTAGCCTTATGTCTTTAGTTTAATTCAAAACAAGAATCGTCTCATTTAGATTCCCAGATCAAAGTTATACTCAAAATACTCTCGGTGTTCCTAATCCAAAATTACACCTAATCCGAACTTCCATTCATAATTCGAAGGTCTTAGGGCAAAATTGACATTTCATTTCTTCATATGATTTGTAGCCCCTTGTCTTATCTTTATTTCGCCTCAAGAATCACTTCAATCGGATCTCTACAGATCCCGAATTTCACAAAATAGTGAACTATGTTTGAAAAATTTCCTGACTCACTTTGATTAAATTAATCTCCATTAATTAAATCTCAAAATTTCACAAATTTCTATGAGGATGTATATAATTGTCTTAGGAATCCAACGCCGCAAGAATCAACTCAATCGGATGTCGGACGGAAAAGATATAAGCAAAATAGTGAACAAAGGTCGGATTGGAGGAAATAACAAGCAAGAAAAATCAAGCAGCGTCGTATTGGAGAAACAAAAGCGGCGTAGTATGGAGCAACAGGCCTTGGCGGGCGAGGCGAAGGCTCGCTCGCCCGGCGACAGCGTCGCCACTGTGATGTGGTGGGCGCCCGCCATCACTCTGGCGATCGTCGCCTAGTGACGCTGAGCTAAACACTGCCATCGCATTGAGGCGATCATCGCCTAGTGACGGGGATAAAACAAATTTTCTCTTTTTTTTCTTTTTTTTTCACATAAAAATCCAAAACTTCCAAAATTCATAACTCTTAATCTCGAACTCAAATTTTGACAAACTTAGTCTCTATAGAAAGCTTGAAGGAAGCTCTTCAACTTCCATGAAGGACATACAAATCAATTCAACTCATAAAGGAGTCCATTTTCTGGTCAAAGATACTATCCTCTAATAATCATGCTAAAACCACAATATAAACTTGTAAAAATCATAACTTATTATTCCGGGATCGAAAAATTGCATACTTTATATCAAAATAAAGATCAAAACAAATCCTTAAATTTTCATGAAGAACATCAAAGCTCAATTAACCTCTAACTAGGTTAATTTCTCAGTCAAAATTTTAATCATAATTAAAGTCAAAAGTCAACCTATCACATATAAACTTTGACTGATCATAACTTTCACTCCGATATCGAAAAATTACAAACTTTATGGCTACAAAAGCTCTTAACATAACCTACAAGTTTCCAGAAGACTATTTTATCAAATTTTGCCTAAATCAAAGTCAACTTTCAAAGGCCAAAAGTCAACTATTTCACAATTTTCATATTTTCACTCTTTCTCTTTTTAGTCATGATTTTCAACTTAATTTCAATCAACTCATCTACTTAATTTCATAAACCATACCAATCCACTCAAAACCCCAAAGATATCAAAATCGGATCATTTCTTTTCTTCTCGATATTCTTTAAATTTTAAGTCATCTCTTATCTGAGGCGTACAAAGCACTCCTTAAATTTTATTTTCATAATTCAAATTTTCACTCAAAGATCGGGGTCCAACATTTCTCTCCCTCTCAAAAGAATTTCGTCCTCGAAATTCATATACTTACACTCCGATTAACTCATTCTTGCATAAATTGCTTTCTAAACAAAATCATCAAGCACTTTCTTACTAATTTCTTTCGAAATCATAATCAAATCACTTTTCTTATCTCGTTCCTCATCATATCTCTTCACAACATTTCACTTTTGTATCTCATAACACCCATATCATCTCAAAGCACTATATCTATAACTTATTATTTCTTCATATATGGACACAAGTCGATGGTCCATTTCTTAAGGAACCTAATATGGTTCACTCATCATTTAATCTTTACCATCCGTCATCTTTCTAAAAGTCATACTCTCATCTCACGAAATACAAGCTATATCAATTTCTCCCAATTCATTTTGCAATTCACATCTTAAGTTCCACAAATACATGTTTCCAATCAATCATATTCTTAACACCCAAAACAAACAATCACTTTAATTCTTCAAATAAGTCATGACAAGTCATGCACATCAATTTCAAATTCCTAAAGACAATCATATTTCTTTCATCAAAATCAAATGATCACTTAGCACATTCTCATAAATTCACTCTTATCATTACAAACTCTTCTCAAATTCTTACTCACACTCATATGCCCAGTAAGATCATATTCTTGGGCTTTGATACCATAAATGTTGGGACCCGATCCAGAGGCGGATCCCAACCGAAAGCGAACCTGAAACGGAATTGAATCGGCGAAATCGCTAATCGAAAACAAATCGCATCATCGAATGAAACGAATACTCAAAATTGTGCATCGAAATCTGAATAATAAAGCGGAGAAACTCGAAGGCGAATTTTGAATCGAATGCGAATCGAAATAATCAAACTGAAACACACTGCGACATCCGTTTCAAACATGAAGCATAGAAAACTCAACGCGTTGGAAACCTTCGACATTTCCAATCCGGTATAATTTTTTTTCTTTTCTTTTCTTTTCTCTTTAATCAATCTCATTCAAATCATAACCATTCCATACAATTCCCTTTTTGGAAACTCATCCTCACCAATTTCAATTCACTTAATTCATCTTATTCATTTCTTATACAATCATCTAAATCCTCAAACTCATTTCTTTAAACCCAACCTACCGAAATTTTTACCGAAATTTCGGCAGCATAACGTCTGTATTTTGACAGCCCAAAAATTAAAACACACATAAAATTACAAGATAACTTTGACTGATCATAACTTTCACTCCTATCACACATAAAATGACACATAAACTTTGACTGATCATAACTTTCACTCCCGATATCGAAAAATTACAAACTTTATAGCTACAAAAAGCTCTTAACATAACCTACAAGTTTCCAGAAGACCATTTTATCAAATTTTGCCTAAATCAAAAGTCAACTTTCAAAGGCCAAAAGTCAACTATTTCACAATTTTTCATATTTTCACTCTTTCTCTTTTAGTCATGATTTTCAACTTAATTTCAATCAACTCATCTACTTAATTTCATAAACCATACCAATCCACTCAAAACCCCAAAGATATCAAAATCAGATCATTTCTTTTCTTCTCGATATTCTTTAAATTTTAAGTCATCTCTTATCTGAGGCGATACCAAAGCACTCCTTAAATTTCATTTTCATAATTCAAATTTTCACTCAAAGATCGGGGTCCAACAAACATCATTAGTATTAGTCACATAAAACAAAGACTCAGTTTGATCAAAAATTTTCAAGCATTTAAAAGAATCCAATACCATCATCAAACAAACATCATCATCATCCATAGCATCTTTTCTAACCATACCTTCCAAACATGTCAATAATGGGTCTTTAGGTATAAAGGAAGGAAAAGATGTTACCACATAAGATGATATGACATCCACTCGGTTGCAAGTCGGTGTATCACTTGGATGTTTGAGAGATCTGTATATGTTGAACTTCACCTTCTCGCCATTTACATGCAAGGTTAATTCTCATTGTTGCACATCAATCATCGCTCCTCCGGTAGCCTAGAATGGTCACCCAAGTATGGTTGGGATCTCTTTATCTTATTCCATGTCGAGCACCACAAAGTCTACAGGGAGAATAAATTTGTCAACAAGAACAAGAGCATCTCCTACAATACCTCGAGGATAAGTGAGAGAACGGTCGGCTAGTTGGAGGCAAATTATCGATGAATTGACTTCTCCTAAACCCAGCTTCAAGAAAATGGAAAAAGGTATGAGATTTATGCTTTCCCCCAAATCGCAAAGCACTTTACCAAAATGTGTGTTGCCGGTCTCACACGAAATTGTAAAGCTTCCTGGATCTTTCAGTTTCTGTGGTAACTTTCTTTGCAAGACTGTACTACACTCCTCGGTCATCAATATTGTCTCATAGTCTCCAAATCTCCTCTTTTTGGTAACAATGTCCTTGATGAATTTTGCATAATTTGATACTTGCTCAATAGCTTTAATCAAGGGAATGTTGATATAAATTTTCTTAAAGATTTTAAGGAATTTTGCAAATTGATCATTGATTTTCTTCCGTTAAAATCTTTTAGGATATGACAACTTGGGGATGATTTTTGTTTGCATTTCCCCATCTAGTTTCTTCTTCGAACTAACTTCCTTTTCAACTTCTGTAGGTGCACTTGCTTCTTCACAAGTATTCTTTCCTTCGTTATCATTAGAATGAGTGGAGCTTTTTTCTTGAGGTTTCACCTCTTCCAATTATTTTCCACTTTGCAGAACAATGGCCTTGCACTGCTCTCTCGAGTTAGTTTCAGTATTACTTGGAAATGTCATCTGATTCAAATTCCCAACAGCATTTGCAAGTTGTCCCAATTGAACTTCTAAACCCTTCACTGAAGTCCCCATACTGGTTACTTGCATCTTTAGCTCATCCATCTCCTTCTCCTTCTTGTGAAAATGGTTTCTTGTCTCAGTTACAAAAGTGCCAATCATTTCTTCCAAGGAAGGTCTCTGTTCTGCCAATGGTGGTCCATATCCAGGTGGGTGAGGCATGTTCCTCTGAATACCATAGTTATATTGCTTCTTAGATTTGTATCCTTGACCATATTGATTTCCCATTGGTTGTGACTTAATTCCCAAGTTCCTTTGGTTAACAAACTGGGCTTGTTCCACCCCCTCATCATTAGTGTAGAATGAATGACTAGTAGCTGCCACCTGCTCATTTTGTCTTTCCTTTGACATAAATTTTGAAAATTGATTGGATAGGGATGCCAATTGAGTAGATAACTGAGTCACTTGGTCCACTTCTAAAATTCCTCTCTTTCTAATATTTCTCTCGAAGGGCCACTGGTAGCTGTTTGAAGCCATATCTTCTAGCAATACACATGCTTCTTGAGATATTTTTTCATCAGAGTACCACCTGTTGTTGCATCCACAATGGTTCCAGTCTGGCCATTTAACCCGTTATAAAACATTTCCACTAGTACCCATTCTTGGTATCCGTGATGTGGAAACTTTCTCAAAAGATCTTTGTACCTCTCCCAAGCTTCATACAATGGTTCCAAGTCATGCTGTCTAAATGTACTGATCTCTGCTCTTAAATTCGTAGCTTTACCAAGTGAAAAAAATTTAATCAAGAACTGCTATGTCACCTCTTGCCAAGTTCGCATTCTATCAACAGAAATTGTATGAAGCCAATACTTTGCTTTGTCCTGAAGAGAAAATGAGAACAAAGTGAGCCTAATGTCATCTTGCGTGGCTCCTTCAGTCTCGATAGTGTCACATAATTCCTAGAAACTTGCAAGATGATCATTTGGATCTTCCATTGGTGCTCCTCCAAACTGATTTGTCTGAACCAAATTGATGAGTCCAGGTGAAATATGAAAATTCTGAACACGAACATTAGGTCTTTGGATATTGTGATAATTATCCACCACTGTAGGTTGGAAATATTCCTTGATAGGACGTTGTTGTAATTGTTCCTATTCATTTTTGTTATCTATTCTTCCATTTCCTCCAGTCAAATTAGTCACACCATGTTTGGCCTCTAACTGAGCTAATCTTTGAGTCATTCCATCCCTCTCTCTTTGAATTCTCTAAAGTTCTTTTACTTGATTTTTCTTTTTCTTTTGCCAATGAATTGACTTTACCATTCTTTCCAACTCTGGATCAAACTATCTTTTTTTCCCTTTAGTGATTCGGGGCATACAATCCTTTTACACACAAGCTACGTTAGAAAACAAAAAATGAAAAAAGAAAAAGAAACAAATAAGTTACGCTAGGGATAAAAAGAAAACCAAGAAGTAAATATCAAACTAGCAATAGAAACAAAAATTCAAACATTCATCCCCGACAATGACGCCAAAAATTTCTTCGTAAACTACAAGTGCACGATTGTCGAAGTGAGAAATAAATTGGTAAGAACTGAGTCGTGTCCATAGGGATTATGAGAAAGTTCGATTCTACACTAGCTAACAGTATTTGAAATCGGATTAGATGAAATTTGAAAAATTAAAATTAATGTAATTTTTTTTCTTTTTTTTACAAAATAACTTAAATAAATTTCTAAACAACTACCCAATTCAATGTAACCAAAATAACTATGAATATGCCAAATTTATGTAGTAACTAATTAAGAAAATATTGCAACAATTGACTAATTAAAAGTATTAAATTTAATAGGAAACGACTTTTTCTTAGGGAATGATATTTTTGTCAACCTTAATATTGAATTAGCTATCCTACACAATTGAAATATCCTAACCTTGTAGGTGAATTTTAAGAGTAATTAATCTCCTTTTTCCAAAGATGAATTAACTTATCCACTCTAGATATCACTTAGTAATCCCTTAATTTTTTCCTAGAGTTTCTTAAGTTCCAAAACTTCAATTTTTACCTCCTAAGTTTCTTGGGTCTCCTAACTCATAAGAAAATTCTAGTCGAAATTTCCTTCAATCTTCTAGTAAACTCCCTTTTTCCAAAAGCGAATTTATACCAAGGCAATTTCCAATAATCCAAAGGAATAACAAATGAATCCAAGGAAAAAATCAACAAGTATATAAAATTTCAGTCATGGATTCCAACAAAATTCAAAATTAAAGCTTCAACAAAAACATCAAATCCCTAAGAGAAATTAATGTTCTAGCCACAAATCATCATGCCAAATAATCCAGAAGTAAAAACCCTATATAAACTCATGACGGAATCAAATAAAAATTAAGAACACGTCTCCAAATTGTGGCAGAATAATATGCTCTCTTCTTGAGTGGTGTAACGTTATACTCCTAGCCCAGCTGCTTCAACATAAAGGTTTCCACTAGGTGTCTCCTCCACTAGCTAATAACGTTTCTTTTCTTCCACCTCGACGTAGCTGCTTCATTTAATGTCCACCATGTTGCAACGTTGTGTGTGGAGTAGAGAGAGTGTGAGTGGTGAGTGTATGGTGAGTGAGGGTTGTGCGTTGTGGAGGATTGGAGCTAACAAATCAAGGCTTGCATGAATGTAAGTATAGGCTGGAGCTTGAAAGTTTGAAGAATAATTATTTGCGTGAATAGAGGCCGATGAATGCAAGGTTGAGAGGTGAGAGAGCTGTTGGTGAGATGAATGAAATGAGGCTTGTACGTTGGTGAAGTGGTGATGTCTTGTGCATGAATGTGGGCTGGAGCTTTGAAGTTGAGAGAGCTGGTGGTGGAGATAAGTGAAGTTACGTTGATGATGGATGAGAGAGCTGATGGAGAGGAATTAACAAGGTGCGTAATTGTGGAGGGCTGTGGAGTTGCTTGTGCGTGGATTGAGTGGCTTCTGCATTGTCAGAAAAGTGGGTGGAGCTAATGGTGTTGAAGTGTGTTGGCATAGTGTATGGAGGCTATAGGCAAGTGTCAGGTGGTGGCGTGAAGTGGGGGCTACTTGAATCAATGTGGGTGAGTGGATTGGTAGTCAATGAAAGCTGATTTTCTAGAGTGACGTGAAGGATTTTTGTTGAGATGTTGCATGAATAAAGGGATATGCATGGTTGTCAATGGAGGCTGAAGCATGTTTTTGAGGAAAATGGAGGCTTCTACGTAGAAATGAGGGTGGTTGTTGGGACACGATCCGGGAACCGGATCCCAACCGGAAAAGCAGAACGGAAAACAACAAGAACGATTGGATAACGCGAAACGAAAGCGGAAGCAAATCGAAAAGCGAAGCAAACAGAACGGACGAAAATACGAATCGGATCTAATGGCGAAACAAAGCGGGGAAAAACACAAAACGAATCGAAATCGCATTATCGAATAGCAAAAATATGAAACAATTACGGATCGAATACGGATACGAAACGGATCGAACCCAAAGCAAACAAATCCGACATCCGGAAATAAAGAACAGAGAAAAGCGTCGCGTTGGAATTCTTTGACTCAAATTGTCCCAAAGTCCGGTAAAATTTTTTTTCTTTTTCATTATTTCTTATACCAATCACATCCATATAATTTCCCATAGGAAACTCATTCTTATACCCAAAACTCAACAATCATACATAATCTTATATATATCCATACAAATCTTAAATTACATTTTTATCCCAAATTTTATCGAAATTTCGGCAGCATAACGGCTGCCCTTGACCTAACCCAAACCTGTAAATTATCGAAAAACACACTTCTAAATCCCCAACCAATCACACAATCAATCAAAATCTACAGGACCCTCCGTCTGGGATCTCAGTAGATAAACACACTCCTATATCTAAATCACTTCAAAACATTAATCATGTCCAATTTCAATACACATTTCAATCTTACATTTCATACACAAATTTCTAAATCAATATCATTATCATACACAATTTCATATACAAATTCAAGACCATTCCCAATACTCAACTTTATATGCAAGTACACTTTCCCAAACTTATCTTAAGCCATATACGTATCCATACTAAAATCCAAACTTATACAAATATCGAAATTGACGTCTTGACCATCTTTCATCCGATCTCACCTTTCGAATACACGGAGATGGGGATGAAAGGGGGTGAGCTCGAAAGCTCGTGGATAACACATTTATAAATTAAAAAATAAGCAGAAATCATTTCTTTCATAAGCTTTTTGCCAATAGGGCTAATTTTTCAAACTTTGTAACTTTCAAAACTGTTTCCTCAAACCTTTCAATTTTTCAAACTTTTTATAACAAAAGTCATTTTTTTTCCTTTCTCAATTTTTAAACATGAATGCAGCACACAGAAACAAATCAAAACACGTAACATATCATAATGGTCTAGTTCGGTCCGAAACAGAACGTACTGCACATTCTCGCTTAACAGTCATGTGTAGCCGTGAACAGAACGTACTACACTTTCCCGCATTGCGGTCCAGTGTAGCCCCGAAGGGAGTCCGAATTCGGAGCTCCGTGCCACTAGCGGGAAGCCGAGAGAAGGCTATAAAGAATAGAGATAGCGCATTGACTCACAAAAGGACCTGACCAAACCCACATAACACATAATCGAAAACGAAATTTTAGATTGCCCGAAAGCACGTTTCGAAATCTTGATTTTTTTCACACACATGTCCTAACAGACATATTTTCATTCATAACTTCACAATATTCAACCAATACACATAACACGTTCTCAAAAATTCAATAATGCATAACCATAACAATTATTAAAACTTCATATATAATGATGCAATTTTATCCAAAACTCATTTGGAAATCATAATTCCAAACAGTAACAAACTTTTATTTTCAAACATTTACAAAAACATTAATTTATCAAAATCCAAATTTTTGCTTTCTTTAATTTTTCAAACTTCGTAGATTGCTTACAAATCAAAATATAAATATGCTACCCACCTCAAATCGATGCGAAAAACTTGTTCCAAGCTTTAATTTGGTCATTTCTCCTTTCTTTCTTCCAATTTAACATTCCCTAAAGCAATTTCAACAAAATTCAACCTCATAAATAACTTAATCCTTAAAATTGATGTCATAATTCATCAATTCATACTAATTCCAAGATATTTAAATCATCAATTTCTAAATTCCCCAAAATTCTAAATTTAACATAACTCCTACACACAATTATCCAAAATTGAACATTATGAATCATATAATCTTCCAAATTGACTTAAGAAATCTCAAATTCATCATCAATCCAAGCTATCTAAAGCATCAATTTCAAAAACCCACAATTTCAAACTTTGACATAATCCTAATCACTCAATTAACCAAAATTAAATCTCACTTAAGGCATATTCATCACAATTGACTTCATAAACTACAAACTCATATCATTTTCCATGATTCTAAACCAAAATTTCATCAAAAACACAAAGTTCAAAAGATTGCTCTTACCTTCTCTCTCTTGATTTTCGAATTTCTTCTTACCCAAGATGAAGCTTTCATCATCTTCCTCATGTTTCCCTCTTGATAGCATCGAAAATCTCTTGAAAAGCCATGGAAAAACCAAACTTTGCTTACCTTTCAACCTCTCCTCCATAAACGAAATCATCCCTCCTTCTCTCTTCTCTCTTCTCTCCCTCTTCGTTTATTTCTCTTCTCTTTTTCTTCTATTTTCTTCTCTTATTTCGTGGACCAGAAGCCTTATACGACAGCCAAAGGTGAGTTTTGCCATGTCATTAAAAATGGAGGGTAAATGACCATTTTGCCCTCACTTATTGGCCTAGTTCCATGTTTGCCCCTGCACAGGATTTTCAAAATCTGATAGATTGTGTCCTGTTTTCAAGCATCTAAACGAAATAATTTCGATAAACTTTCTTCTTGAAAATTTTTCCTCTAGATCATACGAATCCAACGCCACCGACTGCGCTCAATTCGGATCAGAAAAGAAAATTTTATAGCCAAAATACTATCGGACCTTCACAAAATCCGCGACTGAACATTAACATAACTTTAATCCAGAAATTGACAATCTTAGGGATGAAATTAAATTTCGATCCCTTCACATGATTTGTATCCCCATATCTAAATTTTATTTGGCCTTAAGAAACAACTCAATCGGAGTTGTACAGCTCCCGAATTTCGCAAAATACCGAACCATGTTCAGAAAATTATCCAACTTATAACCTATAACCAAATCTCTCACTTAGGTTCAATCAATCTCTTTCCATTTAATCTCCTAAAAATCCTAATTCTTCAAGAAAATGAAATTAATCATCTTAGGAATCCAACGCTTCGAGAATCGAGTCAATCGGATGTCGGACAAAGGAATTATAAGCAAACGATTACAAAAGGGATCGGATTAAAAACAAAGTATCGAAACTTCAAAACTGAACTTTTCAAAAATCATATCTCTCCATCCCGAACTCGGAATTTGACAAATTTGGTGTCAATAAAAATATCAAAGGAAGCTCTACAACTTCCCTGAAGTACTCAAAATCAAATTAGGTCTCGAAAGAGGTCAAAACCTCAATCAAAGATTCTGTCCAAAACAACTTTTCCTAAACGACTTCCAATTTTTAATCGCTCATAACTCCTAGCTCCGATATCGAAAAATTGCAAACTTTTTAACAATGGAAAGATAAAAACATCATCTAAAACTTTCATGAAGACCACTTACTCTAATTCAAACTAAATCCGTACAATGAGTAGCCTCGAAGCATAGAACACACAAATCTATACTTAATAGCATTTTCAAAACAAAGCATATCTTCAGAAAATCATATCTCTCAATCCCGACATCGAAAAGTAGCAAACTTTATCTCCACAAAAATCTCTCGACAGAGGCTACAATTTTCATGTTGATCATTTTCTCGAATTTTGCCTAAATCAAAAAGTCAACTTTTTCTTCAAAAAGTCAAACTCCAAGCGAACTTTGACTGATCATAACTCTCACTTCCGATATCGAAAAATATCAAACTTTATGGCTACAGAAAGCTCTTGACGTAAACTACAAGTTTCTAGAAGACAATTTTCTCAAATTTTACCTCAAAAAAAAAGTCAACTCTCTCAAATCAAACTTTCTATCTCCAAAAGTCAACTTTCTTAATTTTTTTCAAATTCTCTCACTTTCTTTCTTTATTTCTTGATTTTTCACTCTCATTTCAATTAACTCATTCTCTTTCCTCTCATAATCCATATAAATTCATTCAAATATCAAAGTCCTCAAAACTAAACAATTCTTTTCTCATAAATTTTTCTTAATTTCAGCAAATTTGCTTAAATTCATAATTTGTCTCACCAATTTCTTTTTCATTAATATTCATTTTAATATTTCTAATTATTATCAAAAGTTCGGGGTTCAACATTTCTCCCCCTCTTAAAAGAATTTCGTCCTCGAAATTCATACGTAGTCATCAAGTAACACATCCGCCTAACCATAGTTAAATTACTTTCTTATCTATTTCCCATCACATACATTCTTAACTTAATCACTATTTCTGAATCTTAATGAACCTTAAGGGACCATCCATCATTTGTCTCATCTTGCAAGGATTCACTTCCTCTTTCTTTAAAGCATAAGCATAGTCAAAATCAATTTATCTCCAATCTCATTTGTATTATCACATTCCTAAAATCGGTCTTGATTCTCGTCACTGTAATCAACAATCAATTTAATTCTCCAAATATTTCAGATTTACCTTCATATCATTTAATCCTATCTTTCAAGTATTTCTTATTACACCTCATAAATGTGTAAAGTCGGATCATCCAAATTCATCTTAAAATTCTCATCGCATAATGTCATCATGGACTTCAAATCTCAAGTTCATTAACACACACCTAAAATCAATCAAAGTTCTTAACCTCACTCAGACAATCACTAAATTCATTCTTACTAACCATATTGCCCAAGTATGATCATAATACTGGGCTTTAATACCATCTATGTTGGGACCCGATCCAGGAACCGGATCCCAACCGAAAAGCAGAAAGACGGAAACGAAAATGAAGGTATTGGCAGCGAAACAAATGCTTATCGATATCAAAAGCGAATCGAATCGAAATAAAAGTAGAGAAATGAAATAATCGAATACAAATCATAAAGCGGATACGAATCGAATCGAACCAAAGGAAACAAATCCGACATCCGGAATCAACGAACAGAGAAAAGCGTCGCGTTCGAATTCCTTAGACTATCTAAATCTGGTATGAAATTTTTTTTTCTATTTCATTCTTTCTTATACCAATCACATCCATATAATTTCCCATAGGAAATTCATTCTTATACCCAAAACTCAACAATCATACATAATCTTATATATATCCATACAGATCTTAAATTACATTTTTATCCCAAATTTTATCGAAATTTAAAACATGTAGTCGCCCTTGACCTAACAAACTGCAAGTATCGAAAAATACACTTCTAGATCCCCAACCAATCACACAATCAATCAAAATCTACCGGACCCTCCGTCCGGGATCTCAGCAGATATTGTGATGACATTGTGTATGATAATGATATTGATTTAAAAATTTGTGTATGAAATGTAAGATTGAAATGTGTATTGAAATTGGACATGATTAATGTTTTGAAGTGATTTAGATATAGGAGTGTGTTTATCTGCTGAGATCCCGGACGGAGGGTCCGGTAGATTTTGATTGATTGTGTGATTGGTTGGGGATTTAGAAGTGTGTTTTTCGATACTTTGCAGGTTTGGGTTAGGTCAAGGGCAGCAATTATGCTGCCGAAATTTCGATAAAATTTGGGATAAAAAATGGAATTTCAGATTTGTCTTGATATATAAGAATAAGATCAAGTGTTGAGAATTAAATGAGGATGAATTCCCAACAGTGGGAATTAATTGTATTTGATTTGCATTAGTTTGAATAAAGATGATAAAGAGAGAAAAAAATTTTATACTGGACTTTGGGAAAGTTTGAGTCAAAGAATTCCAACGAGATGCTTTTCTCTGTTCTTTATTTTCGGATGTCGGATTTGTTTGCTTTGGGTTCGATCCGTTTCGTATCTGTATTCGATCCGTAATTGTTTCGTATTTCGGCTATTCGATAATGCGATTTCGATTCGTTTTGGGTTTTGCCCTGCTTTGTTTCGCCATTAGATCCGATTCGTATTTTCGTCCGTTATGTTTGCTTCGCTTTTCGATTTGCTTCTGCTTTCGTTTCGCGTTATCCAATCGTTCTTATTGTTTTCCGTTCTGCTTTTCCGGTTGGGATTCGGTTCCCGGATCGGGTCCCAACAGTGGTGTTCTTTTTTAAGCTTTAACAAAGGCTGCTTGCGTGAATAAAATGGAGGCTACTTTGTCTTGTAATGGAGGCTATCTTTTGTTGGTGTTGGAGGCTGGTGGAATTGTAGGAGAATGAAGGCTCTTTTTATCTTATAGTGGAGGCTATTTTTGTAGTGGGGAATAAGCTGTATATGGGCTGAAATAATAAAAAGGTGGGGGCTGATGTTGATCCTTGGCTGGTTGGAATGAATTTTTCAAGGTCAAATTCGACAGTGCATAAAAACTAAACGGTGACAATTTAGGAGCTAAAATTTTATCAGTATCTCGTATTTGAGTTAACTTCAATAAGCGACTTGAATCACATGATTTTGTTATCTAAGTCAAAATTTATTATCAAAACATCGTCCAAAAGTCATTTTGGAGATCCAAAATCTGACGCAAATTTTGAGAATTTATTTCTCCTGAATTCCAGCTCAAAAAATTCTACAATTGGTCCCAAAAAAATTATCAATGAGTCATGAATTTAAGTATGAAATTTCAGAATTTTTGGATAAACCAATCTCGCGATAAAAATCCCACAATGACTAATGATCAAATCTGTCAAAAACCCCAAAATAGTGCAATTCGAGTCTAGTTGTTTCATTTATACATTTTACGTCAACGAACATCGAATAATGCTAAAACATGATAAACCAGCTATAGATGAATATAAACGTAGTGTTTGGTTGTTGTCCCCATGGGTGGGGATAGATGACATGGACATAAAAGTTTTGTGCTCTGTAACGTTTGCTTATTGTTCCCACCTATTTTTGTCCCATCTCCAGAGCAAAGGGACAGAAATTTTTGTTCCTTCTAATATTATGGTACAAGATTTCTCGTCTCCGTTTCCAAAACAAAACACATAAGCAACTTTCAAAAATATCCCTCCCCCCACATAAGTAATTTTTTATTCTTAATTATATTATTAAACTTATCATCATCATCATCATTATTCTTATTTATTTATTTATGTTATTTTTTTATTATTATTATAAATTTTGAACTTCTTCTTCTTCTTCTTCTTCTTCTTCTTCTTCTTCTTGTTCTTGTTATTGTTGTTGTTATTATTATTATTATTATTATTATTATTATTATTATTATTATTATTATTATTATTATTATTATTATTATTATTATTATTATTATTATTATTATTATTATTATTATTATTATTATTATTATTATTATTATTATTATTATTATTATTATTATTATTATTATTATTATTATTATTATTATTATTATTATTATTATTATTATTATTATTATTATTATTATTATTATTATTATTATTATTATTATTATTATTATTATTATTATTATTATTATTATTATTATTATTATTATTATTATTATTATTATTATTATTATTATTATTATTATTATTATTATTATTATTATTATTATTATTATTATTATTATTATTATTATTATTATTATTATTATTATTATTATTATTATTATTATTATTATTATTATTATTATTATTATTATTATTATTATTATTATTATTATTATTATTATTATTATTATTATTATTATTATTATTATTATTATTATTATTATTATTATTATTATTATTATTATTATTATTATTATTATTATTATTATTATTATTATTATTATTATTATTATTATTATTATTATTATTATTATTATTATTATTATTATTATTATTATTATTATTATTATTATTATTATTATTATTATTATTATTATTATTATTATTATTATTATTATTATTATTATTATTATTATTATTATTATTATTATTATTATTATTATTATTATTATTATTATTATTATTATTATTATTATTATTATTATTATTATTATTATTATTATTATTATTATTATTATTATTATTATTATTATTATTATTATTATTATTATTATTATTATTATTATTATTATTATTATTATTATTATTATTATTATTATTATTATTATTATTATTATTATTATTATTATTATTATTATTATTATTATTATTATTATTATTATTATTATTATTATTATTATTATTATTATTATTATTATTATTATTATTATTATTATTATTATTATTATTATTATTATTATTATTATTATTATTATTATTATTATTATTATTATTATTATTATTATTATTATTATTATTATTATTATTATTATTATTATTATTATTATTATTATTATTATTATTATTATTATTATTATTATTATTATTATTATTATTATTATTATTATTATTATTATTATTATTATTATTATTATTATTATTATTATTATTATTATTATTATTATTATTATTATTATTATTATTATTATTATTATTATTATTATTATTATTATTATTATTATTATTATTATTATTATTATTATTATTATTATTATTATTATTATTATTATTATTATTATTATTATTATTATTATTATTATTATTATTATTATTATTATTATTATTATTATTATTATTATTATTATTATTATTATTATTATTATTATTATTATTATTATTATTATTATTATTATTATTATTATTATTATTATTATTATTATTATTATTATTATTATTATTATTATTATTATTATTATTATTATTATTATTATTATTATTATTATTATTATTATTATTATTATTATTATTATTATTATTATTATTATTATTATTATTATTATTATTATTATTATTATTATTATTAGTACTACTACCACTATTACTACTACTACTACTACTATTAATTGTTATTAGTACTACTACCACTATTACTACTACTACTACTACTATTAATTGTTGCTATTCTGTTATTATTAATTATTATTATAAAATTTGTACTTATTATTATCATTATTATTATTATACAAAATTAATTTTCTTCCTATTATTTTTATAATCATTATTATTCATAATTAATTTTCTTATTATTATTGTGATTATTAAATTCCTTATTATTATTAATTTTCTTCCTCTTCTTCTTCTATTATTTTTATTATTATTATACAAAATTAATTTTTATTGTCATTTTATTATTATTATTTGTTAACTTTTTACTAATACAAATCATTCGTTTTAAAATAATCAACGAATTACATCTTTTCAATCATATTATACTGCAGGGGAATTTTTGTCATTAACATTGTTTTTATATTCTGTCCACTGCAACCAAACACATTTCTATCCTCAAGACAGAGACAGTTTTTTCTGTTATGTCCATCATAACCAAACATCTCACTGTTTCTAATTTTTATTCTATTCCGTTTCTAAATTTTCGCCTCTTTCTGTCTCTGCATATTGGAGACAGTAACTAAATGCAGTGAAAATGAATGTAAATGACTCTGAAGTAAGTCCTAAACATGTATGAAAATATGAGTATATCATAAACAACAAGCATCTACTGATCAAACACTAGCCCTTTGCAACTAATTGTAGGAAAATCCCGGTGTGAGCATCACATGCCCACGGTGCAGAAAACAAAAAGTTTTGTTCCGGGACCTTCCCGAAAGTCAGGATCCATGTGACTATATAACAAAGTCAAACCAAAACGACCAAAGGAGACCGTCTCTAACGGTATCCACGCAGAGATCGGAGAACCTAGCAAGGGCAAACCCTTTGACCCGGGAATAGCTAGAATAAATTAAAGAGTGCTAGCTCTTTCCTTTGTCCTTGGAGAGCTTGAGAAACGATGGAGAAGAACTTGGAGAGGAAGAGAAGCTTGATGATCGATGAAGATGAAGGGAGGAAAACCCTTTTCCTTCTAAACCTTTCTTCTTTCTTCAAAAGCCACGAAGATCATCATCTTAGAGAAAGAAACTCTTTCTTTTTCTTTTATATCCCAAAACCAACGATCATGCCTCTTCATCCTTTCATTTTTGTCTTTAGTCATTTAATGCATTAATGACTAAGCATAAAATGGAGAAGCTTCTTCTCCTTTCTTCATCCATCCACGTTTACACATATATACATATATATATTAATTAATTCTTTAATTAATTAATAACATATATATATGTATATAAATGCCGAGGCGGTCCAATCACACTGGGGTCGGTCCTACCGGTTCCCGGTATGGAAAAACCACCGAAAACCTTTTTTAGCAATATCGATATCGCGATCTCATCGGGACATATCTCTATCTCATCGGGATCCATTTAGTCCGATTGCTCTCAATATATTGGAACTCTATCCAAAACTATTTTACAAATTCTCCGAGTCACTCTTATGCGTGTGACCCATTAGGTTCCCGGTCATGTTGGCCACTTAGATCAACACTTAATCCAAGCAAGTCATGAGCGGTATCTAGCAACACATCATGACCCCCAATTGACCGGAAAGTAATTGGTTTGACGAATGAACCTATATTCATCATGAACCATATCACGAACCTTTCCATAGACAATTATCGTGCAATTCGTCCTTTCACCATATACCCCACTTGGTTATGAGTATGGGCAAAGTGTCAACTCTTACTAGACTGACTACGTCAAATCTAGTCCAAGTGATTTCAGTTCTTATCCTGGGACTCATTACTTAATATGTCAATGAAGACACTCTTCATGACATATGTACTCTGATCAGAGATTTCCAAGTAATGACCCTGACAAGAGGCCATGGGTATCATCTTCTGCTATTACAGAAGTGGTGAATCTTCTATTGGCTACTCAATTATCTTCGAATACCTTAAACTGTACCCAAGCACCACCCTACGAGCGACCTACAGCAAGGCAACAAGGAATGAAGTCAAAGCACGTAATCATTATTCAAGATATCCTCGAGTACCTCGAGTCTAAGGATACTTGCACCATTGCTATGATGAGATTATCGCGACATTAGAATAGGACATCCATGTGATGATCTCATAGCAGGTCATCAATGTACTTACTACCTTTAGTAAGCATCCACATCTCAACCCTAAATATCTCATATTTACGGTTTCGAGATCCACCGCTTGCTCAAATCAAGGAGCTTGAGATGTGCTAGTCTTTCCGGATTCCGATGTCTAGTCTCGGTAATCCTATGACTAGGATAATTTAGATACTGACATAATTGCACATGATAGGAATCTCAGTAGTATGATCACATCATAATTTCCTTCATGCTATGTCATATATCAAGGACTTCATTAATTTGCTTATAGATCAATATCAGTCCATAAATAATGAACATCAAATTAATGAAATATGCCTTTCTTTATTTATTTATTCATAAAGTATGTACACAACTTTGTACAAAAATGCGCTAAAGGAGATTGCCTTTAGGGCACTACTCTAACAATCTCCCACTTGACCTAAAGCCAATCGCCTTGATATCTAAGACCATAGGCGAGTACATGAGAATCAAAACTCTTCTGTGACAATGGCTTCGTCAACGGATCAGTAATGTTATGCTCTGTGGGAATTCTCTCTATCTACACATCACCTCGACCAATGATCTCCCTGATCAGGTGATATCTGCGGAGTACGTGTTTGGATCGTTGATGAGAACTTGGTTCCTTCGCCTGCGCAATAGCCCCATTGTTGTCACAATACAAATGTGTGGCCCCATCACTGGCAGGAACCACACCAAGTTCAGTAATGAACTTTTTGATCCAAATTGCTTCCTTTGCTGCGTCTGAAGCGGTAATGTACTCTGCCTCAGTTGTTGAATCGGCAGTTGTCTCTTGTTTGGAACTCTTCCAACTGACCGCCCCGCCATTCAATGTGAATACATAACCTGATTGGGATTTAGAATCATCCTTATCAGATTGAAAACTGGCATCTGTGTACCCGCTCACTTTGAGATCTCCATCTCCATATATCAAGAAAACATCCTTAGTCCTTCGCAAGTACTTGAGGATATTCTTGACAGCCACCCAGTGACCCTCACCAGGATCCGATTGGTATCTGCTCGTAACACTTAGAGCATATGATACATCGGGTCTCGTACATAGCATAGCATACATGATAGATCCTACCGCAGATGCATACGGGATCATATTCATGCGCATCCTCTCATCTTGTGTCTTAGGACACATAGAATTCGAGAGTGTTATCCCATGAGTCACGGGAAGGTACCCTCTCTTGGATTACTCCATGCTAAACCTCTTTAGCATCTTGTCTATGTACGTTGATTGTGAAAGATCAAGCAACCTTTTTTATCTATCTCTATAGATCCTTATCCCAAGGATATAAGTTGCTTCACCAAGGTCTTTCATGGCAAATTGTTTGGACAACCAAATCTTGACAGCTTGTAGCATGGAGACATCGTTTCCTAGTAATAATATGTTATTTACATACAGCACAAGGAATACGATTGCAGTCCCACTAACCTTCTTATACACATAGTATTCATCTGGATTTTGTGAGAAACCAAACTCTTTGATTACCTCATCAAAACGGATATTCCAACTCCTGGATGCTTGTTTCAATCCATAGATGGATTTCTGAAGCTTGCATACCTTTTCGCCATCATAAGAGGTGAAGCCCTCAGGTTGTGTCATATACACATCCTCAGCTAGATTTTCATTTAGGAAAGCTGTCTTCACATCCATTTGCCATATCTCATAATCATAATGAGTGGCAATAGCTAGGAGTATCCTAATGGATTTAAGCATTGCTACTGGCTGAAGGTCTCATCGTAGTCAACTCCTTGTTTTTGACGAAAACCTTTAGCCACAAGCCTTGCTTTATAGGTAATTACATTACCATCCATGTCGGTTTTCTTTTTGAAAACCCATTTACACCCTATGGGTTTTATTCCTTCGAGTGCCTCAACCAAAGTCCATACTTGGTTTTCATACATAGAATCCATTTCAGACTGCATGACTTGAAGCCATTTCTCAGACTCTGAACTCTTCAGAACCTCTTCGTAGGTAGTAGGCTCATCATCTTCTATGAGCAATACGTCATTCTGTTCACTCACGAGAAATCCATATCTCTCGGGAACAGAGCGTATCCTACGTGACCTACGAACTTCATGTGTTGTAGAAGGTTGAACTGTTACTTCATCTGTATGAGTCACAGTTTGAGTTGAGCAATTGATGCGAGTCTCATTCAAGCATCTTGAACTTCTTCAAGTTCAATTTTGCTCCCCCTTGTCTTCTTGTAAAGAAACTCTTTCTCTAAAGACAGCATGCTTTGAAACAAACACCTTTTGTTCCTCGTGAAGGTAGAATTGATATGCCATTGTTTCTTTAGGATATCCTACGAACAAACACTTGTCGATTTTGCATCAAGTTTATCGATCAGATCCGCTTCACAAAAACAGGACAACCCCAAACTTTCAAATGAGTAAAATAGGGTCTTTTGTTAGTCCACATCTTATATGGAGTAACATCAACTGTCTTTGATGGAACTCTGTTTAGCAAGTAAACAGCTGTCTCGATTGCATACCCCCAAAAGGATTTTGGTAACTTTGCAAAGCCCATCATTGATCGTACCATGTCTAACAAGGTTCGATTTCTCCTTTCAGCCACACCATTATGCTGTGGTGTGTAAGGAGGAGTCCATTGAGATAAAATCTCATTATCTCTGAGATAATCCAAAAACTGTTGGTCTAAGTATTCCCCATCACGATCGGATCGTAATGTTTTGATACTTTTCTCAAGTTGGTTTCTACTTCATTTCTGAATTGTTTGAACTTTTCAAATGCTTGATTTTATCTCATCGACATCTGGTACCCATATCGAGAATAATCATCGATAAAGGTAATGAAGTAAAGACAACCACTTCTAGCATGGATGGACATCGGACCACATACATCTAAATGTATTAGGTCTAATACTCCATCATTTCGTTCACCCTTTCCCTTAAAGGGTAACTTAATCATCTTGCCTAATAAACAAGATTCACATGTGTCATATGATTCATAATCAAATGACCCTAAACTTTCACTTTTATGGAGCTTAGCTATGCGTCTCTCATTTATATGGCCAAGGCGACAATGCCATAAGTAAGTTGATTTTAAATTATCTCGTTTATGTCTTTTCGTGTCATTGACATTCATAATTGGATGTATCAAATATGTAAATTCCATTGCATAATGTACCAGTACTATAAAGCATTCCATTCAAACTAATAAAACAACCATTGTTACTAAAAGTCAAATAGAAACCAGCTCTATTTAAACAAGAGCAGTATAATATGTTCTTTGTTAATACAGGTACAAAATAACATTCATCCAATTTAATTACAAGCCCAGTGGGGAGTGACAAAAAGTAAGTGCCTACGGCTAATGCAGCAACTTTTGCTCCATTTCCTCCATGCAGGTCTAGTTCTTCCTTCATGAGCTGTCTACTGTCCCTGAGGCCCTGCATATCATTGCATATGTGTGAGCTACAACCGTTATCTAATACCCATATGTTATGGTCAGAAACAGTATTAACCTTAATGACAAACATACCTGAAGAAGTCGAGGCATCTGATGCCTTCTTCTGCTTCAATTCTTCCAGATAGACTTTACAGTTCCTCTTCCAGTGGCCAGTCTTGCCACAATGGAAGCAAGTTCCTTTTGGTGCAGTTTCTTTGGTTTTCTTCTTAGCTGCACTTCCTTTCGGTTTCTTAGACCTTTTTTTTCTTTAGATTCGTTTTCTTTGAACCAGAAGAAGAAGAGGCCACCATAAGCACTTCCTTACTATCCTTCTTGATAGCTTGCTCTGCTGTCTTGAGCAGATTGATCAACTTAGGGATTATCGTGGATATTTGGTTCATTCGATAGTTTAACACAAACTGTGAATAACTGTCAGACAATTCAACTAGAATTAAGTCAACACTTAATTCATAATCCATTACAAAACCTAAGACAGCCATCCTCTCAATATACCCATCCATCTTCAATGCATACTGCACTGCAGATCAACCTAGAGTCATCTTAGTAGTGAAGAGTAGCCTCGAGGTCTCGAACCTTCGCATCGAAGCTTGCTCATCAAACAGCTTCCTAAGATGAAACACTATGGTATTAGCATCCATAGACTCACGTCATTTCGCACTCTGGTGACATCGAGGCGAGCATAATGCAGGTAGCTATGTCACTGTCTTTGAGATGCTTACGATATGCTTTCTAATCCTCATCAGAAGCATCAACAACAGGTGGATCAGGAAGTGGAACATCTAGGACATATCCCAGTTCCTCAGATCTGAGAACAATTCTCAGATTTCTCAGCCAATCAAGAAAATTTGGTCCAGTTAATTTGTTCGAGTCCATAAGTGAGCTCAAATTCACACTGGAAGTCATCTTCAATAACCTATAGGGAAAGAGAGAAAGAATGTTAGAATAGAATTACATGCATGATCATAAGGACTTGCATGACATGCATATGGCTCCCACTAGTTTCAAAGAATCCATAACCCTCATTACGAATCCAAGAAACATTATGACAAAAAGTCCTAGTGGGTCGATATCCGACATCGCTAAGAATGACCTTGGGTTTACCCAACAAGCCACCTTAGGTTAATCGGTAGGTATCAGTCATACCAATTGCATCATAGATATCCGACATTACTAAAATGACCTTGGGTTTACCTAACAAGCCACCTTAGATCAATCGGTAGGTATCGGTCATACCAGTTACATCTTAGGTGCAATTATCGACTAGTGCTATCAACTCGTGATGTATGCACACACATTGGGTTATCAACTCTTGATGCGCGTGCATCTGATGTACACTACCCAATTTCGCCTCTGTCCACGTTAACCTTGAGTTTACTCAACAAATTAACGCTTCTAGTGAAAACCGACCCATTAATCAGAAAATCTTATTTTCATGGTTCGAACATATCCGTATAGAGTGAGCTTGGGTTTACCCAACAACCCAACTCTATAAGAACTCTGGTTCTTCCCATATTAATGGAAGGCGTTAGTTTTCATATGATGTGTGAGAGTTTTCAGGTCTCATCTTCTTCTTCTCCAAGCTATAGGATTATAGTCACCATGACTATATGGAATGATTTAGGGCAATTCATCAATCATATTGAATCTATACCTAAAATCATCCATCATCCCACTCAGATGTTGTAGTCATTGGTGCATGTCCTAGTCGATTGGTGCATGTCTTGATGACCGGTACATGTGCTAGTCGACTACTATGGATTATTGTAGACTAACTAGTCGATGGTGCATGTGCCATCGACTACTATGGATTATTGTGCACGAACCACCGATGGTGCATGTCTTTAGTCATTGGCGATGTGCTAGTGACCGTACATGTGCTAGTCGACTGGAACATGTACTGGCATGCTCTCTAATCGGCTAATTTTTTAATTCGTGTAGTTCAAATTCACAATACCAAGTATAATATCCTTTACTATGATGTACCAATGAAACACTTTCATTGTACCATGCTTACCATATATAGTTATACTATACATGAAACTTGAAATCAATGAATACACTCTTATTCATTTAGATTTCCAAATAATTTGAGAATATAAAACTATCACCCTAAGTATCTCTAGGTAGTCTACACTTTATCAAGACTACTTCGGCACTGGTCACAAAATTTGTGACGGCCAAAACAATCAAGATAAGGGAATATACTAACGAGACGCTAATGAGAGATATTTGACATCTGAATTTTTTTTGGAAACCCAATTTCAAGAATTCAATTTGGCAAGCATACAAAATCAATATAACACATTTTTAATCACATTAAAAATGATCCAAGGCATTGGAATTGAGAAATACACAATCATTCATTTCAAACAAAACAACTCCAGCAACTTTCTCAAAACTGCCAAGCTCTGTCTTTTGCTTGAAAAACTCATTGAAAAAATTTCAATAAATTCTGAGAAAATTACAGAGGTTACTACATGTTTCCAACATGCTCCATAAAGTTTTTCAGGATTTATTTTCATCAAAAACTCATCCAACCTCAGCAACAAAGCCAATGTAGAATCTGTGTTCCTCAACACAGTTATTCCCAGCAGCACACAATAAATTCTCAAATAAATAGTAAATCACAACGAAAACATTTTTCCATCCTCATAGAAATTCATAAACATCCTATAGACATGTCTCTGAAAGAAAATCCGAAAAAACAAATTTCTAAAATTTATTCTCGAATTTACAAGCATGCCTGTTCATTGAATGTACACAAACACAGCAACCAGAACATTAGGGAATAAATTAGCAAAACCATATCAAATCACATTGATAAATTCCGAGCTTCCACAGACATATGCAACAACATCTTGTGAACATATCTGGGCAAGAAAATTTCAAAAAACAATATCTCTATACTGATTTCGAATTTGACATTTACAACATACATCATCGTCACAAGCAATAGGTAACTCCGACCTAGTCATGATTTCTTCGTTTTATACGACACAAGTGGCTCTGATACCACTGTAGGAAAATCCCGGTGTGAGCATCACATGCCCACGGTGTGGAAAACAAAAATTTTTTTTTCGGGACCTTCCCGAAAGCCAGGATCCATGTGACTATATAACAAAGTCAAACCAAAATGACCAAAGGAGACCGTCTCTAACGGTATCCACGCAGAGATCGGAGAACCTAACCGGGGCAAACCCTTTGACCTGGGAATAGCTAGAACAAATTAAAGAGTGCTAGCTCTTACCTTTGTCCTTGAAGAGCTTGAGAAACGATGGGGAAGAACTTGGAGAGGAAGAGAAGCTTGATGATCGATGAAGATGAAGGGAGGAAAACCCTTTTCCTTCTAAACCTTTCTTCTTTCTTCAAAAGCCACGAAGATCATCATCTTAGAGAAAGAAACTCTTTCTTTTTCTTTTATATCCCAAAACCAACGATCATGCCTCTTCATCCTTTCAATTTTGTCTTTAGTCATTT
This sequence comes from Erythroxylum novogranatense, assembly GCA_029891385.1. NCBI lineage: Eukaryota > Viridiplantae > Streptophyta > Magnoliopsida > Malpighiales > Erythroxylaceae > Erythroxylum > Erythroxylum novogranatense. The sequence goes on along the minus strand of CM057235.1, from coordinate 49,760,010 downwards.
AATGCATTAATGACTAAGCATAAAATGGAGAAGCTTCTTCTCCTTTCTTCATCCATCCATGTTTACACACACACACACACACACATCGAGGCGGTCCAGTCACACTGGGGTCGGTCCTACCGGGTCCCGGTATGGAAAAATCACCGAAAACCTTTTTCAGCAATATCGATGTCGCGATCTCATCGGGACATATCTCTATCTCATCGGGATCCATTTAGTCCGATTGCTCTCTATATATTGGAACTCTGTCTAAAACTATTTTACAAATTCTCCGAGTCACTCTTATGCGTGTGACCCATTAGGTTCCCGGTCATGTTGGCCACTTAGATCAACACGTAATCCAAGCAAGTCATGAGCGGTATCTAGCAACACATCATGACCTCCAATTGACCGGAAAGTAATTGGTTTGACGAATGAACCTATATTCATCATGAACCATATCACGAACCTTTCCATAGATAATTACCGTGCAATTCGTCCTTTCACCATGCTATACCCCACTTGGTTATGAGTATGGACAAAGTGTCAACTCTTACTAGAGTGACTACGTCAAATCTAGTTCAAGTGATTTCAGTTCTTGTCCTGGGACTCATTACTTAATATGTCAATGAAGACACTCTTCATGACATATGTACTCTGATCAGAGATTTCCAAGTAATGACCCTGACAAGAGGCCATGGGTATCATCTTCTGCTATTACAGAAGTGGTGAATCCTCTATTGGCTACTCAATTATCTTCGAATACCTCAAACTGTACCCAAGCACCACCCTACGAGCGACCTCTGTAAGGCAACAAGGAATGGAGTCAAAGCACAGAATCAGTATCCAAGATATCCTTGAGTACCTCAAGTCTAAGGATACTTGCACCATTGCTATGATGAGATTATCACTGACATTAGAATAGGATATCTATGTGATGATCTCATAGCAGGTCATCCAATGTACTTACTACCTTTAGTAAGCATCCACATCTCAACCCTAAATATCTCATATTTACAGTTTCTGAGATCCACTGCTTGCTCAAATCAAGGAGCTTGAGATGTGCTAGTCTTTCCGGATTACCGATGTCTAGTCTCAGTAATCCTATGACTAGGGATAATTTAGATACTGACATAATTGCACATGATAGGAATCTCAGTAGTATGATCATATCATAATTTCCTTCATGCTATGTCATATATCAAGGACTTCATTAATTTGCTTATAGATCAATATCAGTCCATAAATAATGAACATCAAATTAATAAAATATGTCTTTCTTTATTTATTTATTCATAAAGTATGTACACAACTTTGTACAAAAATGCGCTAAAGGCGATTGCCTTTAGGGCACTACTCTAACACTAATTACACCTTAGCAAAGATCACAAACCACTTTTACCTCATCCACAACCAAAAATAGCCATTCTTTTAACCAAAAAACAACAAGACATGTCAATCCAAAATATATGTCATTTTTAATGCACCCATAGCTGGACTATATGATGAATAGCACAAAGCAGCTGTCCATATTACTAGAAAACCTTCAATAATTCACCGGAGTTAGTTAGTGTAGGAAGCTCATGAAGCAAGAAGTTCGTAAAGGTAAACTGCTGAGGATACGGAGTAATAAGGACATCATTTACTGTCTCATGGTAATGTTCTAAAAAGAGGAGTTTCATGAAGAATCAACAACACAGAAGGAGTTGCGTACAATTATGACAGAGGATTTTATCTATGGTTTACTAGTTTCCTCAATAGGTTTGGATTGATCTCATTATGGATTTTATCTATGGTTTACTAGTTTCCGACGGCTTTATTGTGATCGATTTTGTTATTGATCATTTGAGTAAATACGCTCACTTCTTAAATTTGACTTGATTTAAAGTAATATTTTATTGTAATTATTTTAAATTATTAGTTTGATATCAAATGTAATTAATTTAAGTTGGTAGATTAATAACATGCAATTTATTATTTAAAAGACCTTGTTATTAATTAGGGATATGTTTGTTTTTCATGTTTTAGTTTTTGTTTTGTTTTTAAATTTAGTAAAAAGTTTTATTTGTTTGATTTTTAGTTTTGATTTCTTTTATTTTTCAAAATTTATGAAAATATTAAAACATGAATTTCCTTTTTATTTTTGTTTTTCGTTTAATGTTATGTCATTCTATTATATTTGAAAAATATCTTGATAATTTTGTTTCAATGGTTGTAGATTGTGAAAATCAAAGGTATTATTCTTGAGAAGGCAACACATGAAAATTGAAGATGATATGGTAGCAGTTTTTGTTTCAATAATTTAAAACTATTTTGGAATAACGATTTAAAGACATATATTATTGTTTTTGTTATCGGTTTCATTATCTATGATTTGCTCATCTTTGATAAACAACAAAATATGTTTTGAAAAGTTAATTTTATAGTTATAAATTTGTTTTCACATTAGTGTACCATTATTTATATAAGTTACACAAGATATATTAGTAACATTATTATAATAGCATCAACAATGCTATAATAAACTAAACAATAGCATTCTATCAATGTCATGAAAAACTTATCTATAATATTTTAAAATGTTGCAAAATTCATATCTACTACATTGTACCGATATTGCAAAAGTTAATATATAATAGTTCAAAATGTTACAAATAGTTAATTAATAACATTTATAAAAATATAATATAAAATTATTTGTAGCTATCAAGAAATGCTATAATAAACCCTATAACAACATTCTATTAATGTAATGAAAACTTATCTATAACATTTTAAAATGTTTACAAAATTCATATCTATTACATGTTAATGATGTTGAAAATTTTAATATATAACAGTTTAAAATGTTACAAATAATTAATTAATAACATTTATAAAATATAATATAAAATTATTTGTAGCTATTAATAAAGGCTATAATAAACTCAACAATAATGTTATATCAATGTCATGGAAAACTTGTATATAATATTTTGAAATGTTACAAAATTCATGTTTATAACCCTTTAATAATGTTGTGAAAAGCTAATCAGTAACAATTGAAAAATGTTATAAATAGTTAATTAATAACATTTACAAAATGTAATATAAAATCATTTATAACTATTAATAAATATTATAACAAACTCAATAATGACATTTAAACAATGTTATGAAAAAGTACTTTTAATGTTTCAAAACTGTTACAAAATACATAACTACAACAATTTAAGGATATTAAAAAACTAATATATAACATTTAAAAATGTTACAAATAAGTAATTTATATCATTTATAAAATATAATATAAACGCAATTATAGCTATCAATAAATGTTATATTAAACTCAACAATAATATGTCAAAATTTGTCTTTTTTATAGTGACATCAGCCTATATAGCTAAAAAGATTGCCAAGACTTTCGTGGACCATATCTTCAAATTGCATGGGATGACAAAGCTATAGTAAGTGACAGAGATCTCGTTTTTACCAGTAATTTCTGGCGTGAGTTATTCCAGTTACAAGGGGTGAAGCTTCAGTTGTCCACGGCCTATCATCCCCAGAGTAATGGTAAAACCGAAGTACTCAACCGCACCATTGAAACCTATCTTTTTTGTATGACTTCTGATTGCCCTACCAATTGGAGTAGATGGCTACTGTTTGCTGAGTGCTGGTATAACACCTTTCATTCATCCAGCAATCTTACACCATTTCAGGTCCTCCTCCAGTGTGTACTCCTTATTTTGTTGGTGATTCCTCGATGCTGGCAGTGGATCAATTCATGATTGATAGCTGAGGCGATGTTGGAAATTTTGCGCTTTTATTTACGACGACCAAGCAATAGAATGAAACAACTAGCTGATCGAAAATGCACGGAGAGGACGTTTGAAGTCGGTGATCGAAAATGCACGCGTCCCAGAATTTAACCGCTCTTTTCTACAAGCCTTTTCGAATTTGGAGAAACGTTGGCTCCGTGGCATATACATTGGAGTTAGCAGAAGATAGCTGCATTCATCCTACTTTTCATGTTTCACAGTTAAAATATCACGTGTCGGAGTCTGATGTCGTTTCCACTGTTTTACCTTCATCATCGTATTCTTTACTACGTGTTCTAGCGGCAGTGTTGGACAGACGATTGGTGAATCATCATCACCATCCTGCTGTTCAAATCTTGGTGCAGTGGTCATCTTCAATGACCAACGAAACGTCACAGGAGTTTTTGTATAACATCCAGCAACGATTTCCGGATGTGAACCTTGTGGACAAGGTTCTTGAAGGAGAGGGTATTGATGGGATCAAAAGCTGAAGCTGATAAAGAAAGATGACGTAGGTGAAGTATGATGTGAGCTGCGGAAGGAAGAAGATGGCTGAACGTCATTTAACCAAAACGATGCCGTAGACAGATGAGGATTGTAAATAGAATACGACGTAGTGTAGAGTAGATGTATAGATACAGAGTCGTATAGTGTAAGACACGCGATAAAAGATCCTCTGTCCAATATTACTCTGTCTTATTCTGTCTCATAAAATCTCAATCATTTATTTTGCGGAACCTACGCGAGACTCATGCGGAACCTACATAAATAAATGACTGAGATTCATTGGACACAATAGAACACCATAATATTAGACAAAAGATCTGGACTCAAGACACGCATCTTGCTGTAGTTGGTGATCTTTCAACGGTTACAATAGCTGCTATTACAGTCGTAGGAAGTACGTGGAAAGGCAACGGAAATAACAGATAACTTGTCTCTAATTTCTCTCGTAGTTTCTTCTCAAATTGTCCGTTCTTCTTTCTTCTTCTAAACTCCCAAATCGCAATCCCTAAAATTCTCTAGTTGCAATTACATAAAAACGATCATATCAAGCAACAACAAACCAAAACCAACCTCCAACACAACTCAAGCATCGCATGCCCAGGCTGCTCACCATAGAAATAACCAAAAAACTTAACACGCAATTACAAGCTTAACAAGAAAACCATTTTGTGCTGCTAGTAAGAGATTCAAAGACAAAAACTTCCACATGCGTATCAAAACCAAATTCTTCATGTTAAGGATAAAAAGTTTCTGGTTCCTCTGAATACAGCAAACATCACCATTGTAGGAGCCATGAGTTTCAAAACCCTGGATTTCTAAAATATATTATGAGCATTTCAATATTCAAGTTTGTGTATGGGAGGGCTTTAATGCTTTGATATAAACTATTCAATTATTGTTCAAATTCAGTTTGGATATAGGATTAGGGTTTAGATCTAATCTAATTTTAAAACTTAGGGTTAAGGTTTATGTTAAGCAACATTAATATGAACTTTTCGTATTTGATTGTTTAGGGTTTGTAACTTTAAATTTCAAAATTAAATATAAATAACAATCAAACAACTTTAATCAAGTTATAAAAGTAAAATATAACTTTAATACCACTATTGAAAAATCAGTGAAATTAGATCCTATGCACATTAAAATAAAGGGTTTAATTATAAAAAATCATTATTTGCCTAATTTTACAATTATAGTCTCAATTTTAAAAGGTAACAATTAAATGCTCAAATTTTTAATTTTTTCAACTCTATGTCCATATTAATGTCTTCGTTATCTTTATTAACATGACTTGCCATGTGTTCTAGAAATCTTAATTGTTAAAACATGTTAGCCTTAATTAGCATAAGTGATAAAGATTAGTGAAACGATGTCGTTTCAACAAAATTAAATTCCTAAATTTGTCAATTCCCTCATTCCAGACGCACACACTCTTATTTATCTATTTGTTGTCATTGTTTAATCCCTCAACCCTTGCTACATAAAACCTCCACTGTTTGCTTTCTTTTAAATAGGAGTTGTTGTAGTCTTCCTGTGACATTTTTGTTTCCTTATAGTAAGGTCCAACACATGTTATGGATTCCATTGGAGTGATACTAAACATCTTTTCATTTCTTTTGCTATTTTGACACCCTACCAGTGAATAGTTTCTCTCGCAACCTATAAATGGTTTATTGGGGTTAATATAATCAAAACTAGGAAGACATGGACAGTATGGTTGATTATCATTGTATATGTGGAAGTTGTTGCAAAAAGTAGTAGCCATTTATTTGACAGTAATCTTTGGGTGTCTAAGTTGTTGCAAAAAGCAGTAGCCATTTATTTGACAGTAATCTTTAAGTGTATCCCACTTAATATTTTGTTTGAGTTCGTTTCTTCCATTATACCAATGAGCATATAATTTAAAAACTCCATTAGTTTCAAAAGTTGAAATGATGTCGTTTTGTTAATCTTTATAACTTATGTTAATTAAGACTAACGTGTCTTAGTAATTAGGGTTTCTGGAACATGTGGTGTTGGGACCCGATCCGGGAACCGGATCCCAACCGAAAACGGAATTCGGAATCGAAAAGCGAGAAATCGCTAATCGGAATACAAATCGCATCATCGGAGCGAAACGAATACTCAGAAAATTGTGCATCGGAAATACGAATAACAAAATGGAGAAACTCGAAAGGCAGAATTCCGAATCGAATGCGAATCGAAATAATCAAACTGAAACAAACACCGACATCCGTTTCAACCATGTAGCATAGTAAACTCATCGCGTTGGAAACCTTACGACATTTCAAATCCGGTATGAATTTTTTTTTTCTTTCTTCTTATTCATTCCTTTTCTCTTTCATCAATCTCATTCAAATCATAACCATTCAATACAATTCCCTTTTTGGAAACTCATCCTCACCAATTTCAATTCACTTAATTCATCTTAATCATTTCTTATACAATCATATAAATCCTCAAACTCATTTCTTTAGACCTATATTACCGAAATTTTATCGAAATTTCAAAGATAACGATCGCCTTTATCCTAACCTAAACTCGCAAGGGTAAAGAAATACACTTAAAAGCCAAACAGATCTCGAATCATCGGACTCTCCGTCCGAATCCAAACACCAAAGAAACGCAAACCTAAATCTAATACTTCCATAATTCTCAATTTAATACTAAACTCATATACAAATTCCAAAACTATGCACAACACCCGACTTTATACACAAATACACTTTTCCAAACTTATCTTAAGCCATAAACATATTCATACTAAAGATCCAAATTACACAAAATCTAACTGACACAAATGTCGAAACTAATGTCTTCACATTCTTTCATCCGATCTCCTGCTCGAAACCTGGAGATGGGGATGAAAGGGGGGGTGAGCTCGGAAGCTCGTGGATAACACATTTATAAAGTGAATAATAAGCAGAAATCAATTTTCATAAACTTTTTGCCAAAAGGCTAATTTTTCAAACAATTTCCTCAAACCCTTTTTTCATATTTTTCAAACTTTTTCCTCAAACCCTTTTTCATATTTTTCAAACTTTTCACAATAATCTCACTTTTTCTCATTTTTTTTTCAAACTTCTCAAATTTTTCATAAATATGAATGCATCACATCATGGTGTATCACATCATAATCAAATTACAAACACATAAAACATTAGAATTGGTTTGGTTCGGTCCTAACAGGACGTACTGCACATTCCCGCATAACGGCCATGCGGTAGTGAACAGACGTACTACACTTTCCCCGCATAGCGATCAAAGTGTAGCCGTGAAAGGAGTCCGTAATCGGATCTTCATTGCCTATTGCAGCAATGGGTTAAGGCTTAAACAGTAGAGACAATACGACTCACAAAAGAACGACCAAACCCACTTAACATATAACGAAAATGTAATTCAGACACCAAGGCACTTTTCAAAATCTTGTTTTTTTAAATACATTTTCAACTCATAATATCAAATTGTGTCATAAATGACACAAGCATATATCCACATAATTGCACATAATCAATCTAATGCAATTCACGTAAATCACATATGCATCACAATATATGCACTAATTTTTAAATCATTCAAATCATAAATCACATAATTTGAAAACCATGAAATTCATCGTCTTGCATTTTCTAAAACTCATTTTACTCCTTTGAAATCATAATTTCAAACATTTACATCCTTTTTCAAACATTTTATCAATAATAATTGATCAAAATCAAATTTTGCTTTCTTTAATTTTCAAAAATCACATTTAGCTTATAATTCAATAAATAAATATACTACCCACCTCATATCCATGCTAGCATCTTGTCCAATGCTTCAATTTGACTTTTCTCCTTTCTTCCTTCCAATTGAAAATTCCTAAATCAATTTCATCAAAATTTAATCTCATAAATAACTTAATCCTTCAATTTGATGCATAAGTCATCAATTCTTACTAATTCCAAGATAGTTACATCACTAATTCCAAAAACCCCCAAATTACAAATTGAACCTAAATCAATCCAATCAAATTCAATATCATGATTAACTTAATTTCTCAAATTGAACTTAGGAAATATCAATTCCTCTCATATTCAAGCTATTTCAATCTCCAATTTTGAAAATCCCCAATTTTCAAAATTGGCCTAAACCAATTTACACAAATTCAATACCATAAATCACAATTTCTTCAAAATTGATTTCATATTTCATCAATTCCTACTATTATTGATGATTCTACACCATTCATCCACAAAATCCTCAAATTTCTAATTTGGCCTAAACCTCCAATTTATAATTTTTCAAATTAAACTTCACCTAAAGCATAAACATCAAAATTGACTTAGGATAACTCAAATTCATCACTAATTCAAGCAATCTAAAGCAACAATTTCAAAAACCCCCAACTTTCACTATTCATCATCTTCTTCACTAAGCTTTCTCTCTCTAGAATCTTCCATAACCAAAATTAACTCATTATACTTGACAATCACTAAAATTAATCTCATAGCACATAAACCCACATCATTCCTAATTAATCTAAACCAAAATAAAACTCAAAGATTGAAATTTCTTTTACCTATTTCTCTCTCTAGATTTTCGAAAATCCAAGCTCCAATGGTAGCTTCATCTCCTTTCTTCCCTTTCCCTTGAAATCCATGCAAAACTCATGGTAGAAGCCTTAAAACATGAAAACCCTCACTTCTCTCTTCCTCCACCATGGACGAATCTCTCCACTCTTCTTCTCCTTCTTATTTCTTCTTCTTTTTCTCTTCATTTTCGTGAATCTTCTGCTGTAATAAATGGGTAAAACGACAGTTCCTATGGTGTTTTGCCATGTCACTTAAAATGGGGCACAAATGACCCTTATGCCCTCACTTGTTGACCTAATTCCAAAATTGCCCCTAACTTCATTTATACATGCGGATCTGATTCGCACTATTAATTTGAAGGAATTTGTTAAAACTTCCTTCATGTGAAATGTTCCTCCCAATCATACGAATCCAACGCCACTGACCGCGCTCAATTCTGATCACTACATCAAAAGTTATACGCAAAACAGTTCGGGTAAAACCACATTCTAACACATTTTCCATGTACGATTATTTCCATCCAGAAATTCACATTCTTAATCCAAGAATTGAAACTCAATGTCTTCATAAAAATTGTATCCTTATGTCTCTAGTTTAATTCAAAACAAGAATCGCCTCATTTTGATTCCCAGATCAAAAGTTATGCTCAAAATACTCTCAGGTGTTCCCAATCCAAAAATTACACCCTAATCCAAACTTAAATTCAAAAATTAAAAGTCTTAGGGGCAAAATTGACATTTCATTCCTTCATATGATTTGTAGCCCCTTGTCTTATCTTTATTTCGCCTCAAGAATCACTTCAATCGGATCTCTACAGACCCCTAATTTCACAAAATACTGAACTATGTTCGGAAAATTTCCCGACTCACTTTGATTAAATTAATCACCATTAATTTAATCTCAAAAATTCACAAATTTATATGAGGATGTAGATAATTGTCTTAGGAATCCAACGCCGCAAGAATCAACTCAATCGGAAGTCGGACGGAAAAGATATAAGCAAAATAGTAAACAAAGGTCGGATTGGAGGAAATAACAAGCAAGAAAAATCAAAACGGCGTCGTATTGGAGAAACAAAAACGGCGCCGTATGGAGTGAAACGGGCGCGCGCTGGGCGAGGTGAAGGCTCGCTCGCCCCGGGCGACGAGTCGCCCTGGTGACGCGGGCGGAACGCCCGCCATCACTACGGCGATGCGTCGCCCTAGTGACGCGAGCTAAACACTCGCCATCGCTAGGCGATCGTCGCCTAATGACGGGATAAAACAAATTTTTTTTTTTTCACATAAAAATCCAAAACTTTCAAAATTCATAACTCTTAATCCCGAACTCCAATTTTGACAAACCTAGTCTCTATAGAAAGCTTAAAGGAAGCTCTTCAACTTCCATAAAGAACATACAAATCAATTCGACTCATAAAGGAGTCTATTTTCCGGTCAAAGATACTATCCTCTAATAATCATGCTAAAACCACAATATAAACTTGTAAAAATCATAACTTATTATTCCGAGATCGAAAAATTGCATACTTTATATCGAAATAAAGATCAAAACAAATCCTTAAATTTTCATGAAGAACATCAAAGCTCAATTAACCTCTAACTAGGTTAATTTCTCAGTCAAAGTTTCAATTATAATGAAAGTCAAAAGTCAATCCTTTCAAACATAAACTTTGACTGATCATAACTTTCACTCCCGATATCGAAAAATTACAAACTTTATGGCTACAGAAAGCTCTTAACGTACTCTACAAGTTTCCAGAAGACCATTTTATCAAATTTTGCCTAAATCAAAAGTCAACTTTCAAAGGCCAAAAAGTCAACTATTTCACAATTTTTCATATTTTCACATTTTCTCTTTTCAGTCATGATTTTCAACTTAATTTCAATTAACTCATCTACTTAATTTCATAAACCATACCAATCTACTCAAAACCTCAAAAATATCAAAATCAGATCATTTCTTTTCTTCTCAATATTCTTTAAATTTTAAGCCATCTATTATACAATACATTCACCAAGCACCCTTAAATTTCATTTTCATAATTCAAATTTCACTCAAAGTTCGGGGTCCAACATGTGGCAAACTACGACAACAAAGATAACGAAGACACTACGTCAATTTAAAATTTTAAAAAATTGAATTGAGCATTTAATTATCACCTTTTAAAGTTCATATTATAATTACAAAATTGGGCAAAGTTTGAGATTTTTCTGTAATTAATCCTAGAATAAATGTGAAACTTTTCCAATTTTTTGGAAGTAAAGATCACATAAATTTTATAACATCATTAACATATAAAATATAATAAAGTATGAATCATAATTCATATCTTATTGTGAAGCTTTTTCCTCACATTATTTCTAAAATTAGTTAATCACAATCATTGTAATTGCACATATGTCCGATCTCTAACAATATCTATATGAACAAGTTAAGAAAACTCTAATGCATTTGGTAACTAGGAATGAACACGTGGGAATAAGTCTGGAACTTACATTCCTTAATTTTTACTTATTTGGTTGTTTATAATGGATAAGATAAGGATTAATAAATTTGGAATGAATTTTAAATAATTCTGAATTTTTATAGCTAAGTGCGGGTATAACTTGGAATCAGATATCAGGAATAACAAATAAATAGCCACAGGCAAACATAACTTCTTTTTTCTTCTTTTTCTTTATATTTCATTTCAACTGAAATTAGCTATTTGAGAATTTAAGATCAGTTTATTTATTTAGACAATACATTATTTTGATTGATTCTTATTAGAATATTATTATCAACATTGCACATTACTTTATTTAATTTATTTAATAATTATTTTGTTTTATTTCAATGATTTCATATCATAAAATAAGTTCATTATGGTTTTTAATTTTATTCCTATAATAAAATCATACATAATTAATTAAAATTAATAATTTATTGAATCACTAAAATAATTTTAAATAATTATTTATTAAATAAAATTTGAATAATAATAATAAATATTTTAATTAATTATTTAAAATCAATCACATAATAATAATAAAAGTAAAAAATTTATTATCATTCTTAATATTTGATACCAAATACTAATATAATTATTAACTTCTATAATCTCATTTATAGTACTTGCATACCAAACACGCATAATCAGTAATTCTATTTATATTCCAGGTTCCACTTTTATTTTATTCTTATTTTTATTCTAGTTCCTTCACTACTAATTACCCAATGATACCTAAAATTTATTTAAATAGGGTAGGCAATAAGTGCTAGTTACTTTAGAGTCCACTTCTATTTATAATAAGGTTTTAACCTTTTCGTAATTTAATTAAAATAAATTATAATCCAATTAAACTTGAGTTATAATTATAATTAATTATAATTCAATATCAATTAGACTTAAATAAAATTCAATATCTCATATTGGTCCTTGTTTATTAAATATCTCATATTTAATCCTAAAGTTTCTCAAATTTTATAATCAAGTCCAAATTAACAAAGAAAAACCTTTTCTATCATCAATCATTCTTTATATATGATTCACTAATTTCTTAAATATGTTAGTAATAGATATAAATTATAACCCTAAATCATATTTAGGATTAGATAATTTAAATTCCTTTAATTCTCTAATTAAATAATTTATATCTATAAATCAAGATTTACATTTAACAATGTGTCATGATTATCAAAATATTAAGAATGTCAATGTGGTTTTGAATAACTTTTTGTGTAACTTTTTTGCATGATTTTTTACGTAATTCAATCCTTTCATCGATAATATTCTAATTAGACATAAATCATGAATTTAGCATCTATTATTTTTAAAATTAATGTTTATTCTTTTTAAGTCTAATCATATTAATCGTCCACAATTAGTGATTGAATATATTAATAAAAATTTAAAACTAAAATTTAAAGTGTTATTTCATCTTAACCAAAAAAATTGAACTAATACTAATATAGGATTCACTAGATTCATTTTTAGGATGATAAATTATATATTGATCATTTAACTACTTCTATATAACTAATGTTATATCCAATAACTATTGATTGAGTTATCGTAATTGAAATAGATTATAAATAGTATCGAATATAACAATCCCTATATGAAATACTTTCGAGATCATAAGCCAAAGTATCACTTATATAATCATCACAATAAGAATCTTCTACAGACATATAACTAATATTTTCAAATGGAATTCTTAAAGGGGGTTATTTTAGTTAACTTGTTCTCTAACAAGTGTCTGCATATTTGTTTAAGTATCTTTATAATTTAATCTTTAAGATCGACTACTTTTAGGGTCTCTTTCGTGTCATTTTTTGGTACTAAGAAAGATCTTATTTTATTAAACATTGAAAGCCATAGGCATTTATGCTCAAATCTTTGTTAATGCTCAAATTTTGAGATTCGTCGTTAAGAGCCCAAACAGTATTGGAAAGGTGCTTTAATTTATGAAGTTTCTTGGTAAATTTATAATGAAAAATCATGGAATTAGGAAAAAAGATTTGATACATTCACCTAACAATAACAACTTAATTACAAATTTCTTAAGTACGGACAAAACTTATAGACTCAACTAATTAAAAATGTTTTGAGAATATACAAAATTACTAGCTTAATTGAATTTTGGAGAAAATGAGTCACTTAAAATTACACCATATTATATTCAACTTATTTGAATATATAGTTTTTAAATGCAAATTAAACATTTGAAATAATTAATTTCACTAAAATAAATAGAACACATATGAACCTCCATTATATTTTTAAAAGCATAGTTATATGTCTTTGTTATTAATTGAATTTATTTTCTCTTCCCAATGGATAAATGAAATGAAGTCTTTAGATATTTAGCTTATCAAAAAAGTAGCAGGCTTGTTCTTAGTTTAAATAGAGATGGTAGAAAATGTAATTTATTTAGGTTCTTGCCAAAATAAGCTTAAGGGTTGTTTGGTTTTTGATAAGAACCTAGGAGAATATAAGGGAAATATAAGAAGAAGAAGAAGAAGAAGAGTCTTATTGATAGCATAATAGGAGGTTTACAATGACAGTCGTAGCATTCAAAAGGCTACCTCTCTCCTAATCTCATTTAAATAGGGAAATCTTGCACAAATCTCTTGTCTACCCCTCTATACACTTCCTAAATTCTCAATATAATATGTACCCCTTGTAATTACCTTGTCATGTCATCTTTTTAGAATCAGACAACATATTCCTACTAACGTACCAAACATTCAAAGCTGTTATAAGAGGTTCTACGATATAGAATCCCCAACTGGCTTTTAAAGTTGAGATACATGAAAAACGAGATGAATGAAGGCAAAATCTTGAAGATTTAATTTGTAAGTCTCTTTGCCCATTTTATGAATAATTGGGAAGGGTCAAAGTATCTTGGGGCCAATTTTTCATACAATTTCTTTGTTAATGTTTTTTATTGGTATGGTCGAAGTTTAAGATAGACTTGTTCGCCTACTTCAAAGTCAACCCCCCTCCTATATTAATCACCCAACCTTTTCATATTATTTCGAGCCAATGTAAGTTGCTCTTTAAGTTCAGCAAGAACGACTTCCCTTTTTTGAACCATCTACTCTAATGTAGAATTAGTTATGTCACCTTGTTTGTATTTGATTAAAGGGGAGGGTCCCTCCCATATATAATATTGAATGGAGTGTACTTTTTGGCTGAGTGATATGAAGTGTTAAACTAATATTTTGGTAAAGCATATCACTCTTTTGATTTATTGCTTACGAAGCATCAAAGATAAACTTCTAGGCATAGGTTCATAACTTCACTTTGCCCATTAGTTTGAGGATGATAGGTAGTGCTTCACTTCAAGACTGATTGTTGTAATCTAAAGAGTTCTAACTAGAAATTACTCATAAACACCTTATTGCAATATGAGGTAATGGAGCGAGGTAACCCATAAAGCTTTACCACATGATATAAAAAATCCTTTGCGATTTTCTTTGTAGTATAACAGTGCTTAGGGGGGATGAAGTGGCAATATTTACTTTGTTTATCTTTCACTACAAGGATGGAGTCATAATCATGGTATTTGGGTAACCCTTACACAATGTCATAATAGGCTGTAATAATTTACTAGAGTCTATATATCATACTTGTGCTACTAGCACGCATTGCATTCCCTAACAAACAACTTAATATCATTCTGTATACCTTCCCAAAATAATTTTTTGGAAATCCTTTTTTTTTTGCCATGCAAAACCCACCATAGCCTCCTATTGGCTTGCGATGAAGTTCTTTCATTAAATTCCAAAACAAAGGGGAGGTCTTTGGAAAAACAATCCTTCCTTTATAATAGAGCTATCCATGATCAAAAGACCAACCACATTTGCTCTTCTTCCAGTAATTTGAAGATCTATTTCTACTTTAGGCATTGATTTACCTCATCTTTGATTTAGTCCTAATTAATATCGAAAAGACTCAACGTAGCATATAATGTTGCCCTAATTTGCACCTTTGAGAGGGCATAAGCATCCCTGTTATCTTATGTTGGTCAGTACTAAATCCCAAAATCAAATCCCATTTAAGTGGTCAACCATCTTTGATATTTTGGTGCAAATATTCGTTGTTTCATTGTTCGAGTAAATAACATAAACTCCTTTGATTTGTCTTTGCTATAAAGTGCCTCTTTTGTAAATAGTATCTCATTTTTTGGATAAACATTACTATAGCCATCAATTCCCTCTTATAGACCGATTTGAGAGCAAGCTTTATAAGTTCTTGGTTAAAAAATGTGAGGGGTGGTCCTTTTGAGATAATATTGCCCGTAACCCTACTTCAAAAGCATCATTTTCCACTATGAAAGTCTCCTTGAAATTAGACAAGGCTAAATCATCAACGACAGTTTGATAGAATTTGTACTTCTTAATATTTGCAAATAACTTATGGTTTCTAAGAATGGTAAATACCTTATGAAGGTGTAACAAGTGTTCGTCATGAGAAGAGCGGTAAATGAGGATATCATCGAAGAATATCAACATATACCTCCTCAACAACCCTTTGAAAATAGAACACTTGAGCACTTAAAAGGTTATCAAGGCATTAATGAGCATGAATGGCATGACAAGAAACTCATAGTGGCCCTCATGAGTTCTGAATGTTATCTTATGCTCATCTTATGGCTAGATCCTTATTTAATGGTAGCCTGATTTAAGATCAAGCTTGGTAAAAATTTCGACTCCTTATAATTCATCTAAGAGCTTATTAATATTGGGAAAGGGAAACCAATCATGCACGGTGACTTTATTGAGGACCTTGTAATCCGCACAAAATCCCATCTCTCATCTTTTTTTCTTACGAGTAACATGAGGTTGGAAAAGAGATTGTTACTTAGCCTAATGATTTTGGCCACGAGCATCCCACCACCAATTTTTTAATCTCAATTTTCTGAATTTGAGGTACTTATAAGGCCTCATATCGATTGCTTCTTTTAGCACTATCATATAATCATAGCTACAAATTGGTGGCAATTTAATAGGACTCCTGAATACATATTTGAACTCACTTATTAGTCATTGCAACTCAAGGGCCTTAACTTACATCTCCACTAGTTTGGTTGCTACTATATGACATAACTCTAGCAACATTCCATCCTTCTCATATTAGATAGTTTTTACTAAGGTTTTCATTGAAACCATGGTTTTGCTTAAATTGGGATCCCCTTGTAAGACTATTTATCCCCATTTACCTCATGCTAATAGTTATAATTAAGTTCTTCCAATCATTTTTGTGTAATTGCTAATGTGGATAGCCACTTAAGTCTGCTGATAATCAAATCAAAATTGCTTTAAAAAGGAGAAATTCTTCAATGATCATGAGTCCTTGCATCTCTAATAACACCCCTTTACAAATCTTCATTCATTTAAGACATTTTCCTGAGTCCATCACCACCATGTAGTTAGGTGTTTTGATTATTGGAAACCATAGTTTATTAACTAGATCTAAGGAAATGAAGTTATGGGAGACCTCTCAATCAATTAGCACCACTACCTTTGTACGTCCCTCTTTCCCAAAAGTTTCATGGTTCGAGGTTTCAATAACCCCATCACCAAATTAAGTGACAGCTCCACGCCTTCAATTTTCACTTTGTTCTCTAACATCCCTTCCATAATCTCATGCCCTACATTGTTTTCATCATCTTCACTAACCAACAACATATGGAGTTAATGATGCACTATCAAATATATTTGGGTGGGGCTTTGGGTCAAATTTAAGGTTTGTAGACTAGTTGGTAGATAGGTTTTGAATTTTCAGAGTGTTAGTCAAGTTTTGGGTTGGGAGGGTGTTATTGGCTATAAGTTGACTAAGGTTTTTGGGGGAGTCCATAGGATGGTATGATTGTCATTTTTAGTTTAGAATTAAGGTTTTTCCCTAATGTTTCGGGTTACTTGGGTTGGTTGAAGATCTAGTTCTTCCTCTCTATTCTAACTACTACTTCTATTGTGTCCTTCAAGCCTAGTACGTTTGGCACAAATAATTCAGCCCTTATCTTTTCTCTTAACCCATTAATGAAGACAATTGTAAAGGTCTCCTCCATCTTTCCTATTGAAGCTACCAAAAACTCAAATTGAGCTCAATATTCTACAATTGTACCTTCTTGTTAGATAGCAAAAGATTAGTGAAGTAATGTTCCCTCTTATATCCCAATGAATTGAGATTGCAGTTTAACTCCTTCAAGGAAGAGAATGGTTTCTCTCTTTTTTTAAACCTTAATCTGTTTGGGCTTATACCTTAAAACAAGCTTTAGCAACCTCCACTTCTCCTGCTCGTCAATCGATTTATAAAAAAATACCACTCCACCCTGAAGATCCATGCATCAAGGCTATCCCTTTAAAAAACTGGTAACTCTAGCTTTTAGGGATGCTTAACCCATTCTATCTTCTTTTTAATCACCAGAGGACTCATAGTGGCTGAGTCTAATGTTGGGATTTCTCCAGATTTGGTATAACTAGATTCTACCTGATTAACTCTCAAAGATTGACTTTTTATAAGCAAGTGAAAGCCTTTATCCATCCTTTGAGTTAGGTAGGAAATGGTGTTGATAAGGTCCAGAACATCTTTCTTTAGTCCAAGAAGTTGTTTAAGCTCATTTTCAACATAGTCTTACCTCCATTCTAGTTTGGGCATCACCCATATTAGGACTGATGCTCTGATACCAAAAGTTGGTAGGATCCTAAAAGAATATAAAGGAAATAAAAGGAGAAAAGTATTATTAATAACAAAATATGAGAGTCATAGTAACAACGGCAGCATTTGAAAGGTTACCTCTCTCCTAATCCCACCCAAACAGGGAAATCTTATACAATTCTTTTGTCTACCCCTATCCACACCTCCTACATTCTCAATATAACATGTACCCTCTATAACCACCTTGTCATGTCACCTTTCTAGAATTAGACATTGTATTTTATTAACAAACCATACCGCTCTAAAAGTAAAAGCAATATGCTAAAATATAATTATTGATAAGATATTGCTATAATAATTATTATAATTAAATGTAATTAATTAAAATATAATTAAATAAAATAATTAAAAATAAAGTATAATAAATTAATTAAAATATATGGTTTTCTATTGATTTATGTTAATGACTTTTGATTATTATTATTATTATTATTATTATTATTATTATTATTATTATTATTATTATTATTATTATTATTATTATTATTATTATCATTATTATTATTATTATTTTGTTGTTGTTATATGTTATATATTTTTATTTTAGTTATAAACATAATTTTGTAAAATTAAATATCTAAAATATAATTTCTTATGAGATTTTAAGTCATACTCTCATAATTCATTTTATATATAAATAACTAATATTAAACAATTAATTTTACCGAACATCTTTAATAAATAGTTGATGCTATCTACTGGTTAAATTAGTTGATATAATTCACTATCAACTAATCGCTGAAAGAATCCGCTGTTTGCCAAACAACGCCTGTAAATTACAAATCGCCAATTATAAGAGTTCAACTAGGCTTTTTCAAGTAAAAAATGAATTTGGCCCCATATCAGCAAAAAATTAGGTGATTGACCATGTTTAGGTGATTGACTATGTTAAACAGTTACCTATTGTGTTTGGTAATCAGCTAATTGGGTTGACTAATTGAACCCAATCAGTTGATTTTTATAAAGCTTAGAAGGACCAGCGTTTTAACCTTCAACTAATAAAAAATGACGAATGTGCCCTCTAAAAAATACTTACAGATAACGAGATAATTCACTCAGAAAGTTTTGGGGTAGAATTTTCTCTCTTTTACTTTAAAAGTCTTCTCACGCGCACCACAGAAGGATTGATGACAATTTGATGGAGTTTTCAATGGATGTTTTGCTTTGATGTGTTTTTGACCTTGAGGAATTAAGAAGGGTGGAATTTTTGAATTCAACAAACAAGAAAAAAATAAGGATACGCATGGTTTGATTTCTATGACACCTTTTAGAAACCTGTTCCAAACAATCCCGATGATCAAAATAAAACCCAGGGAAACGAACAATCAACACACCACTATTAGGGAAACAATTGATAAGAGAAAGATGGTTTAAAAAGTAACAAGAACAAGAGAATAATGTTTCTCTCTATTGAAGTCGACAGCTTTTCAATAATTATAATCTAAAAAGTTTTGAAAATTTTTGACCTAAAACACATATTTATACCTAGGTTAAATAATAAAAGGTTGGGCTAAAATATATGGAAGCCCAAAGAAACAAGGTCTAAAAACTAAATAAATAGGTATGATGTGTTGCGCCACTATTGGATCCATATGCTTTTGAGCTTAAGTGAAGAAGCATTAAAATAGCCCAAATATTCTTGTCTTTAAGCTCCAAGTGTATCTGGTCCAAGGATTTGAGACAAGTTGATCAATTTAGGCTGTGACCCAACTAACTCTGTTGGGTCTGTGTTTTGCATACCGGGACGAACTAGCTCAGTGGTAAGAGGCGTGCAGTTATATGCAACAAAACCTTGAGGTCTCGAGTTTGAGTACCAAAGAGGACAATACCGATTAAGGTTGTAGTCGCGTGCAAACTTGAGGTATGCGGGGCCCAGTTCACCCCGGTACACAAAACACGGATCCAACATTAAAAGGAGTAACTCAATGGTAAGAGGCGTGCAGCTAGATTGCAGCAAAACCTTGAGGTCTCGAGTTTGAGTACCAAAGAGGACAATACCGATTAAGGTTGTGGTAGCGTGCAACCTTGAGGTACGCGGGGCCTGTTTGCCCCGGTACATAAAACAAGGACCCAACATTAAAAGGCGTCTTTTAATGTTAGGTCTGTGTTTTGCGTACCACTTAGCTCAATGGTAAGAGGCGTGCAGTTAGATGCAACAAAACTTTGAGGTCTCGAGTTCGAGTACCAAAGAGGATAATATCGATTGAGGTTGTGGTCGCGTGCAACCATGAGGTACGCGGGGCCTGTTCGGCCCACTACGTAAAATACGGACCCAACAAACTCTCCTCCAATAGGCTTGGCTAGCTTCATCCTCTTCATAAGTTGGCCCACACATATGCAAAGAGAACCTCTTTGAATCTCTCAGTTCTAACTCTGGACATAGGTCTAACTGGAATGACGAGCTCGCTCCTGTCACGTATGCCATCTTCATGGTGATCCTTACTCATGCTCACATCAATTCCTCCTTTCTCAAGAAGATTCGTCCTTAAATCTGAATCCATATCAAAAGGAGAAAGATCAGTAATATTAAAAGTTGCAAAAACAGAATACTCATCTGGTAGTTCAATCTTGTTGGCGTTGTCATTTATCTTTTCCAACACCTGGAACAGACAATCACCCCTAGGATCCAAAGCAAAATCACTAGGAAAAGCATTAAGAAGGTTAGTGTTAGAAACTAAACACTCTCTGTATCTCATTACTACTAGTTCTCTTTTCTCTCCAGTTACTCTCCTCAAGTCTTTTTCCTTAACAAACAAGCTCACTTTTCTCTCTTTCTTTTCTTTCTTCTTTTCTCTTGTTGAGCTCTTCTCTCCTGCACATGTCACTTTCTTTTCCTCACCTGTGCAGTCACTCACCATTGGGCCAAACTCATTTTTCTTTGGAAACTCTTTTCTCTTTTTACTTTTTTGTTCTCACTACCTGAACGCTCCTCACTTTTACTTGATTTGATTTAGTCCAGGTACAATTCATGAGGTGATAAAGGTAGTAAAATGAAGTTCCTACCCTTAAACTTAAAGGAGTACCTATTGGTATACCCATCATGTGCTACCTTCTTGTCAAATTGCCAAGGCCTCCCCAATAGCAAATGTCCTGCCTCCATGGGTATCACATCACACAACACCTCATCCTCATACCTCCCTACAGAAAATGGCACCAGTACCTGTCTAGTCACCTTCACATCCGCACTGTCATTAAACCACTGTAAATTATATGGTTCTGGATGTTTCCTACATGTCAAGCCCAATTTCTCCACCATAGTTTGACTAGCCCCATTGGTATAACTACCTCCATCTATGATCAGGTTACACACCTTTCCACCCACCAAACACCTTAAATGGAATAGGTTCTCTCTCTGATCCAAAATCTCAATTCTAACTCTAGCACTTAACACCCTCCTAACTACAAGTGCTTCTCCTGTGACAGCTCTTTCCACACATTCATCATTATCATCACAATCACTATCACATGACAAATCATCAACATCACTATCCTCAGAATCAATAACTCCATTATCCCTCATATACATCACTTTTCTATTAGGGCATTGAGAAGCAATATGGCCAGTACCCAAACATTTAAAACATTTTATAGATGAATGTTTACTAGAAGTAGCTTGGGTGTTAGAAGTACCTTTTTGCTCAAATCCTCCAATTGGCTTCTTAGGTGCTTCCTTGAAGTCCACCCCCTTATCCTTATACTTCTCCTCCTTCTTGGGCCATTTTGAGTTCCATGAATAACTAGAACTTGCTCCATTCCTTGATGTCGCTCTAGTTTTAAGCTCTCTCCACCTTCATGGCCATGTTCACCATGTCCTCAATCTCCAAGTAATGTTGTAACTCCACCACATTTGCTATCTCTCTATTCAATCCACTCAAGAACCTGGTCATAGTGGCCTTGGGGTCCTCCACTATATTAACACGAATCATAGCAATCTCCATCTCTTTGTAGTAGTCCTCTACTGACTTAAAACCTTGCGTGAGTCTTTGGAGCTTTTGATGCATCTCCCTTGATGGTAAGATGGCACAAATGTCACTACAAGAAAATAAGCCCTTTAAATCGCTTTAAAACGCCACAAAGGTCCTAAAACGTCATGAGAAGAGCATTTGCGACGTTTTAAAAAACGTCACAAAAACCGTCGAGAAATGTGATGTAGGTCAAAGTTTTTCACGACGTTTTGTGAAAAACGTCGCGGAAAATGTCGACATTCCGCGACGTTTTGTAAAATGTCACAAAAAAATTGCACAATTCGTGACGTTTTAAGAAAACGTCGCGGATTGTTAGAGTTTCCTCGACGTTTTTAAAACATCGCAGAATGTGAAGGAATCCGTGACGTTTATTTTTAAACGTCTCTTATTGTCTTTCGCGACGTTTTTATTATTATTATTATTATTTTTTCCATTTTTTTGAAAATTATATTAATTTAATAATTTTTAAATTTTAATAATTATTTTAAATAACAAATTTTTAAAATCTTATTTATTTAATAACTATTCAATATTATTTATAAATTTTATTTATTTAATAATTATTCAATTTTAATATATCATTAATTTTAATAACTATTCATGTATGACAAGAATTTCATACTATGCAGAAAATTTATTATTTAAAGTAATTCCCAAGCATGTCATAATACAATAATTAACATAAACAATACGTCATAAGTGTTTAATATATCAATATGAGTACATATATCTAATCTAATCTTCAGTAAGAAAATTGTTGTAAACAGTACTACAAACACCACTGAAAATTGTGAAGCCTCAAAATCTCAGGACCACTTGAATTGCCTCTCTTACTTCATTGAGCTCAGCTTCAGTTCCAAAGTGAGATATATTAGACGATCACCACGTTCAGAGTAAATAATAGATGCCGCCATTTCCTGAAGTCTTTGGATCTCCAAGTATCTCCTCTGTCTACAAAAGTATAATGAACAACCATTATATGAACAATTAGAAGTGCCACTTAAGACTATTGTAAGTTAACTTTGCCATAATTAAAAAGTTTCCATGTTGTCTTGTTGTATACATAAACTATTACAACAAAAAGAGAAACTAGACAAGTTAACTGGAAGGAAAATTCCTAATTTGACAGCTTTTCATAATATTGCAGTATACAAATCAAACCAACAAAGTATCTAACAATGGGTTGACATAGAAAAAAATATTTTCAAAGGAAGGCAGCATCGTATATCCTCTGAAGAAGATGGAACTATACATTCAAATGCATAACTCTAATGGAACTCACATGATGAAGCAACAATGAATGTAATCGAGGGAAAGCAACAATGTCCATCAAACTCAATGCCTTGTCAAAGCCAACTTCAGTAGAGTTATGTATCGAATGAAAATAAAGGACAAGAAAAACAACCAAATGATTTTTACAATGCTAGACCATGTTCAACAGATACGGAATATTAGACAACACTCACCTCTTCATGCTCAATAGTGTAAGCCAGAGGAAGTATAACTTGACCTCCAAAACTTCCAACTCGAGATCCTGCTAAGCTACAAGGGCCAACCTTCATTGCTGCAGCTGAATATGCATCAATGTTGTGATCTGCCCATTCTGATCTATGTTCTCGCAAGAATCTAAGGAGAATTACAGGAGGAACATTCTAAAGAAGAAAGGTTCATTAAAGAAAAAAGAGGAAATGCTAAACATTAAGCCAGTGGAAGCAAAGGTAAGATAAAAAAATGAAAGATTTCAAACTAGTTTAAGACCTAAAAGTGAACTATGCAGGACATACGACAGATAAAATATTATCAACCACTTAAACATGTGCAATTGTCTGTAAAAGAAACTTAACTGTTGAGTAAAGGAGCATTATAGTTTCAAACAGTGAATTAAAATGAATTAAACAAAATATCCTCCATACCAATTATTGAAACATAAAGTAACTACTGTTTTGAAAGTCATTTAAGAGAAGTTTATGGAAGAGAACTGGTCCTGGAATGCTAACCTGTAGAAGCATGGATGCCTTAGCACACAAGATGTCATTGCTGACAGAAACAAATCCATTAGTGAAGGAAAGATTTGAACCCATTAATTTGTCAGGTGATGAGTTCACAAGGATAGTAACATCATCCATGCCATCATTTCCCATCATTGACCATCCCTCATCAGTAAACCCATTAAGAGCTTCATTAAAACCCCTGCGAAGATCATAACTCGTCATACACGGAATGCAATTCTAAATAGAATATAGAGGGGGAACAGACTTGATCACAAATTATCAAATTGGGAATAGACTTGCTCAATCTCTGACTCAATACTTGCAGAGCAGCAGGCCGATGGCCCCAGTTGGTTACGTTGCCTTGAGAAATCTCCTGTGCAATCTGTCGTAAATGTTGTAGAGCCTGAATTAAGATGAGAAAGAGGTATTAGAAAATTAAAACTTATGCTTAGTCATCAAGTTTGGTAACTTCTTCATTCTTGAGAAAAAAGTAGTAGTAAACCCAGAATTATATGACACTGAAAAGAGACTGATATCTTACTGCCATTGTTATCTTCTGAGAAAGTACAGTTGAAGACTCGTACAGTGGACGCAAAACTTCAGGCACACTCCAGGGCTAATTAGCAAAATGGAAATTACAGGTTATGATCCATTAATCAAATGAGGACAAAGTTTCACAAGTCATATGATAATTCCTTTCTCAAAGAACAGCCAACCTCCAGATCCATATGGTCAACAATATGCATGATCGAGCCACCCCCTCACAAGGTCGTATCAAGTACCCACTTGGCAGCATTTCTGCTCTCATAAAATGCTGGACTGGTGGCATGCTAGGGCCATTTTGAGTATTTTTAAGTGATTTCTCACAGACCTTAGCATCACATCAGATTATGTCAATGCACCAGGAAAAAAGACTATGTTAAATAATTTTAAAGACCAAACAACTAGTAACAGTCAACATATGTCCAAAATTAAAGGCATACCACAAGGCTGCCATCTTCTAAAACAGAAGTGTAGCGCAACAACCAGAAGTCACTAGCAGGTGTCAGCGTGGTTGGCGCATATAGCTGGAGTATCAAGAAATCGTTAGAATGTAAATATTGTCCACTAGGATAGTCCACAGAAACGATAGCTACTCTTGATTTTCTTACCTGCATGTACAGCAGCTCAATGGTTCCACCATTAGCAGTGGGCAGCACATTCAACACATCCAAAGCTCGGCAGTCTCGGAACCAAGATGGCCGATCCTTTAGGATTTCTGCAACCTGGAAGGAGAATAAACATTAATAATTCTTAAAGCTTGAAAAATAAGATCAGTGGATAGCGCCAGATTACTCACCCTAGTAGGCTTTAGACCCACCAGGCCACAGGCTCGTGCTGCCACACCAGTGCAACCATGAGAAATAGCAATGATTCCTATGGAATCCGGACCAGGCTGCAAATATATAAAGCAAAGACTACTATAAGAAGACAACTTATTAAAAGTGGGGAAGTTGAGGTTTAAAAACGTAATTCAGAGATCAGTTATTGATGATACTAACAACAGTAAATGCCTGATAAGTCCAACTATCCTTTTATACTAAGTTCTCTTTTTCTCTGATTGGAAAAGGACCACAGAGAATAAAAACAGAAATACCTTCATTCCAGGCATTTGGACCCACTCTACAACAGTTTCAGTTGCCTTCGAAAGAAACTATGTTAAAGTCTCTTCTGCAATGGACAAAAGTCTAGAAAAGCAATGATCCATTGAAGAAGTCGCAAGTGTCAGAGAACAGAGACGAGTGGTAGTGCGGTTAGAACTGGGGTTAAAAGTGAAGGGCTTGCTTAGAGAGAGAGGGCCTTTTAGAGAGAGAAAGGAGGAAAACGGAGATGAAGTAGAGGAGAGAGTAAAGGAAAGCGTGGGATTTTCTTGAGTTAGTGGTCTCTTGTAGCCATGACGGTACCTGAGACTTCGAGAGCTTGGGCTTCTTAGTGGAGGAAGAAGGAGCGGCGCTACTAGAGTCCTTTGGGTGGGAAGACGGTAGAGAGAAGAAACTAGAGAAAAATTGGGGAAGAAGAAACGTCAGAGAAGTGAAAGTGGGAAATGAACGCGCGAGATGAAATTTTAAATATTAATTAAACAAAAGGCTAGCTTCATTCACGACGTTTTATCTAACAAAATGTCGCAATTTTCACTTTGTAACGTTTTAATTAAAAAACGTCGTAAAAAGTGTTATAAATTTGGGATGTTTTCATAAAACGTCACGAATAATTTAAATCTTTTGTGATGTTTTTTAAACGTCGCGAAAAGTCTTTACAATTTGTGACGTTTTATTAATAAAACATCGCAGATTATATTAATTTCTTGTAGTGTCTCTTCCTCATGCATGCCGTCATTGCTGCCCAAGTATTGATGGGTCTCTCGCCATTCCTCCTCCTAGAGGTCACAAGCTGATCCTACCATATTAGTGCATAATTTGTAAATTCAACAGTAGCAAGTTTTACCTTCTTCTTCTCTGAGAAGTTATGGCACTCGAAGACCAAATCAGCCTTCCTTTCCCACTCTAAGTATGCCTCAGCATCATTCCTTCCCTTGAATGTTGGGATCTGCATCTTGATGGATTTGAGGTTTCCATCTTGCCTATTGAGGGATTCTCCTCTCCGAGCTCTCCTGGGCATGCGTTCTTCATAATCCTCCTCCTCCTCCTCATCAAATTCCTCCTCCTCAAGCCCATACCGTGGTAGTTATCTATGAGGTGGTGGTTGTCGTTGACGTACATCTGAACGCCTGTCCTGAGGTTCCTCGCATCTCCTTTGTCTGAGCTCATCCAATTGTCCCCTAATCTCATTTAAGGTTAGATTAAACCTCTCAAATTGTTGCTGCATAGCTCTCAAAGTGAAAGCGATAGTTGCATCTCCCCCTTGGTTGTCATCATTATTACCTCCCTGTGATATTGTAAATAAAATGATATACTTGCAAAACAAGGTTAGTGATAAACAACCTCACATACTCCCTCACGTGTTTCATTCAAGAATTGGTCACTCCCCTCGTGTTTAAGTCACAACATTGACTCCCTCAAATAAGTTCACACACTCTTTCCTTTTACCACTCAATATTCTCTGAAATCCAAGTTACAATTAAAACCACTGTTTCATCAAATCAATATTCCCAAATGTAGCTCAAATAGCAAGTAACAAGCAACCCAAACCAATAACTAATAACAAGCTAGTAAATTTGAAAACTTTTGAAAAAAAAATTGATTTTTTTTTTAGAATTTTTCTTTTCAAATTTTTTCTAACCTTTTTTTGACTTTTTTTCGGGTTCCTTTTTTTTCCTGACTCTTTTTTTTTTCTTTTTGCAGACTTTTTTTCATATTTTTTAAGAATTTTTTTTCAAACTTTTTTTCTCTTTTTTTCAAAAAAATTTAACTTTTTTTTGTTATAAGTCGAAAGCTTTCAACAAATAATTGAAAACCCTAACTAAAATAACAACAAGAAGAAAGATTGAAATCCTAGGTCAAAAGTTAATTGACATCTGAATTGATGATACGACGATAATTGGATGGTGATGGCGGCGATTTCTTGAATTTTGATGAAGTTGACTAAGAAGTCTCCTCCAAACCAGGCTCTGATACCAAATAATGCGCACTGTAGAAGGATTGATGATGATTTGATGGAGTTTTCAATGGGTGTTTTGTTTTGGTGTATTTTGGACCTTGAGGAATTAAGAAGGGTGAAATTTTCGAATTCAACAAACAAGTAAAAAAATAAGGATACGCAAAGTTTGATTTCTACAACAACTCTTGAAAACTTGTTCCAAACAATTCCGATGATCAAAATAAAACCCAGGGAAACGAATAATCAACAGGCCATAATTGGGGAAGCAATTGATAAGTGAAAGATGATTCAAAAAGTAACAAGAATAAGAAAATAATGTTTCTCTCTATTGAAGCCGACGACTTTTCAACAATTATGATCTAAAAAGCTCTAAAAAGTTTTGACCTAAAACACATATTTATACCTAGGTTAAATAATAAAAGATTGGGCTAAAATATATGGAAGCCCAAAGAAACAAATTCCAAAAGCTAAATAAGTAGGTATGATGTGTTGCACCACTACTGGATCCATATACTTTTGGGTTTAAGTGATGAAGCATTAAAATAGCCCAAATCTTCTTGTCTTTAAGCTTCAAGTGTATCCGGTCCAAGGATTTGAGACAAGTTGATCAATTTAGGCTGTGACCCAACTAGCTCTCCTCCAATAGGCTTGGCTAGCTTCATCCTCTTCAATAAGTTGGCCCACATATGCATAGAGAGCCTCCTTGAATCTCATAGTCCTAACTCTAGACATAGGTCTAGAATGACGAGCTCGCTCCTGTCATGTATGCCATCTTCATGGTGATCCTTACTTATGCTCACATCATCTTCTCTCTTCACGAATCTTCGATCTCATCACGATCTTCTACCAACATTTGATCTTCTACTCCTTCGTTCTAATCACAATTGTGTCATCAAAAAAGAATACCCACAGAACTAAAAAGGCGTTAGTAATGACTCAATGTACACTCAGAACTGGAGTTTTAGGGTAAGAATTTTTCTCTCTTTTTTCTTTAAATAGTCTTCTCTCTTCACGATCTTCTACTCCTTCATTCTGATATTTAAACAGTCTTCACTTGCATTTTCGATTTTCAACTTTTTCTTTTTTTTTTAATTCAAAACTGTTGGTTATAAAAATTATGATGAAATGGTCGAAAGGAGATGGAGAGAATATGCTTGGAAGCCAATGATGTAATATATAAAGAAGGAGAAGATGGAGAGTCCAGGAAGCAGGATAGTTAGTGCTTGGAAATCTGCAATTAATCAAAGACGATTAATCAAGAAAAGGAAATTGGCCTCATTAGATGATGTACTTAATAACCTAATAAAATGTTTATTTTCTAGGTGAAAAGTTGCTATTTGCACTTTAACATTTGATAGAATCACATCAACAATGACTCATGAGGATTTAGTTCATCTCTCATCATACACAAACATGAGTAATAAACTCGATAGAGACTAGTACGATGCCCTTTTGTCTCCATGTTTTCGTATTTAGAATTCTGAATACCTATGTATGTGTCTTTGTGTCAACTAGAGAGACATAACCATTCTCTCTTGGCAAAAGTTTTTGATGCCTGCATATAAGATTTATGGTGTTCTGCTCACTCTTTGACAACCCCTTTGTTGAATATAATGGTGCAGTTTCGAAAATGAACTAAAGATCAAGCCAAAAGAATTATAAAGGTGAAAGCTAATGCATTGATAGCTAGAGGAGGCAAAGTGAGTTTCCCTTTTATTATCTTGTGCAAATAGTTAATGTTTTTTTTTTAATTCTCTCCTATAATGTAATAAGTTTTCATTGTTGTATTGCCTTATGAAGAAGCTTGTGATTTGTGCGGTGGTTGCCTTCCTGATTATATCCCTAAGCTTTGGATTTTTTAGGTTCAAAAGCATCCTTTTTTTGTTTGTTGGGTTTATCTGTGAAATATCCCTACCTCTTCCAAATGTTTGTTGTCACTTAATCTTGAATGATTGTAAAGAATAAGCTATCATTTTCATGATGATGTTGTTTATTTGTAAATTGTTTATGTGAAATTATATGAGAAATGAGTATTACAATTTCATATCGGAAAGGGAACATAAGTGAAAATTTTTATAATTATTGCACATGTGTTTTTTTTTTCAAGTTCAAATTGGGATTGTTATTGGATCAATATGGACTTAAGGTGCTACAAATGATATGAGACCAAACTTTTGTTAGTATGATATGAGTTACGGACGAGGGTGTTGGAGGTAGGGTTGCGAGCAATAGAAGCCTTCTGACAAACTTCTAATCTAGTTACACATCAAAAGAGGAGGAGGACTAGAGTCTATATTGAACCTTGAAATATTAAGGATTTAAGGAGAAGTGATTATGAGACACCATATGAGAGATGAGTATCACAATTTTACATATAAAAATGCAACAAAAAAATTATTCTTTTAAGATAGGTATCACAATTTTATATAAAAAAAAGTAGCATGATGATGACGACGACGACGACGATGATGATGATGATGATGATTATAATTATAATTATAATTATTATTATTATTATTATTATTAGAGTTATAAACTTAATTTTGTAAAATTAACTATCTAAAATCTAAATTCTTATAAAATATTCAACAAAATACCAAGATATATAATATTTATATCCTTTTTTAAATCATGCTCTCATAAGTCATTTTACATAAATAGTTAATACTAAACAACTAATTTTACTAAACATCTCTACCTGTTGATCAAATCAACTGATATAATTCGTTATCAGCTAACCGCTAATAAAATTAGCAAATAGTTAGTAGGCAGGCTCTTATTTCTGTAATATACTAGAATTTAGTTATTTAATAAGAATACATATTGCATTAAACTGTTAAAGGTCAACATCAATCAATGCAGTTTCTCAAAAAGCACCCGGGCAATGTGGTGATTGATAGTTTGAATATCACAGAAGGCTGTATAATAAAAGCTTTTACATACTGTGAGAAAGGTTTCCTTCGCAATAGGATCAGTCCCATCTGATAGATTCTGGTACACCAATTTGACAAGTTCTCTCATGGTAGACTCAATTTCTGGAGTTGTGGTACTGTCACAACCAGTGTTTTGGTCGTTATTTTCGGACACCTGGAATTGTTTCCTTTAAAGATAAGTCACAGAGCAATCTATTTCAGGTATAATTGAGTGACGGTGACACGTACCCCCATCTTATTGTAGGCAATCGGTTTAAACATGCTAAATATTATTAATAATACGAAAGATACGTCGGTTTTTAGACACTAACCTTCTGCTTTTGTTGGTAATTTCCAAGTTGAGAGCATATTTTGTTGGTGAGGTCGGCGAGTTTCTGATAAACAGGGTGATGGCCGAAGGACTCTTTTGACAAACAACGGCCGGCGGTATAGTTTATTGTTTGGACCAACAATTCTGCTTCTCCTTCATTTCCCCATTTCAGTAGCCACTTCTCCCACTAAATTAACCATTTACATGAAAAGGGTGAAAAAGGTTGGCCGAATAAAAGCATTGGAATCAGAGCTTCTGTTGCATGCAAGTAAACTCATTTTAGGGTTTCTTTTTTCCCCCTGTTTTTTTGTCCTCCTTAGCAAAATAACTCATCATTTTGGCTGTACAATAAAGACTTTTTATCTTCACTTATGTTTTACTGTAATTTAGCCATTACTAGCTTCCAATAACCATATATATATGGGGTCTAGCTAGCGTAGTGGGAGAAATACATATAGGTTGTTTGATAACTCACAGCTCGGCGTAAATTGTAGCCAATGTCTCGACCATGATACACTAATGCGTCGACCGAGAGACCATTCATAGTTTCAAGCAGTAGTTGGAGTAATCCATGCCTTTTCTTCTTCGTAGTCGAGCTGCTGTTACCACATAATAATTGTAAACAATCTAGTCAGCTTTTCCATTTTAATTGTAGTCTCAAATCAAAGGTAAATAACTACATGTTATTTTCTATATGCAGAAATTTAGCATTGACTAGGACATGTATCATTATTCTTATCACTTCTGTCATGTTAAACAATTCTACATATAAAGGTGTGGATTTAGTTGGGGACAAAACTTCATCAGAGCTCTCCTATCCATTTCCTTGGTGCCGTGCCTTACAACACAAGAAAGGTTGCATCAGTGTAGTTTGATCAACATGAGACAGAGATAGAATGAGACTGCAGAGACATAAACTGACACGTGACCACCCAAGGACTCATAATTCTTGGATTGTTGTGGGCCTATATCATAACGAAGAGTGTCAAATTAAAGAATCATAAGATGACAGTCATAGTTACCTTCCGTACCCTTTAAGATTGTCAGTGGTGGTGGTGGTGGCTGTAGCGTTCTTGAAATCGTCAACAAAAGCTTTTGTCAGCTCTTTAGCACTATTATCCTGGCTGAGAAAACTGTGGATAGTCTCGATCAAGATTCTGGTTTTAGCCCAAGCAAGTCTCTCCCTGGACCTCTCCGGCTCGAAAATGCTTGCAGCCGCCAAAAAGTAGGAAAAGAGGAGGCTTCTTTTGCTTATCCCCAGGCTTCCTAGATTGCTTTCTTCACACCACCTGTTTCACTTGCGCCAATTTAGATAACTAACCAATTTCTTAATTACTTTCACAATTCGGGAAGAGTTATTCGTCGGCCTACTTGTGTAAATTCTCCCATTCTGCTTGATGCAATGCTTGGCAAGTGCTGTAGTCTAACTTCGCCAGCTCCAGATACTCGTTGTTGTTCACGTATGGCATCCTGCATCGCACACATGAATCTTATTGCTAACTACTACTGATCTTAAATTTCTTCGTATGTGCATGTTTCATTAAACATGTCCTTTAAAACAGGCTTTAACAGAAAATAATTTTGCATAATAACCCTACAGTATCAGTAAATTGTAGAAGATGCCAAGAAGACATCCAAGTTGGAGAGGGTGAAGAAAATTGTGCGGATTTTCTTTTCTATTGTTCAATTTGCGTCAAAGAAAGCCAATCCAGGACTTAGGACACCTTATAACTGAAAACATAAATTCTGACAAAAGATGATAGGAAAGGGAAAGATAGGGCAAAGAAATTTAATGTAAAATAAAATAAAAGGACATATGTACCTGTAAAGGGTCTTGCCGATCCAAACGTCGTCTTCGCCACCGTACTGTTCTAGAAAGAATCTCGTCTCCACTCTTGGCAGTATCGCGTACCATGGAAGGTCTAGTGCAAATTCAACCTATACCAAAGTTTAACTTCAGTAACATAGTTCTTACACAAAAAGACACAATTATTATATCTCGAGCATGTGATAAGAAGATGCTCTACATTAGTACTAAGTTATACAATTATATGGACCTGATGTAGCTAAGAATATACCTCTCCAGGCAAATCCTTAGTTATGATCCATTTATCTTGGAGCTCATTAACAATTCTCTTCTCTCTTAAAAACTTGGATGAATATTTCCTAGCATCTTCTAGGATCCTCTCTCCAGGGTACAGAACTTGAGAAGCTCTATACAGATTTAACATTCCGGTGACTGCCTGTGAGGACTGTCCGGCAAAGCAGCAAAACTCTCCTTTTTTCTCAAAAAACCTGAACACATCTGCCAAATACACAAGCAAAATGTGGGATACAAGATTGATATATCATATGGAACAATTGGCTGTAGTTGAGGAATTCTTAGTTGTATTCCTTCAGGAATAGAACTATTTCATTACCAGATGAAACCTCGTAGCCGTGTAGTCTAAGTATACGGAATCCCATGGCTGTGTCGTCAATGTCGTGTACCTCAGAATTTCTAGCCCAGCAAATCCCATCTTCTCTCCAATAATTGCGAATGTATTTGACGCACTCTTTAATCTCTGGCTCGAAGTATCTTGATATCCCAAGGCGGTTCAAGCGGTCCACAGCCCAAATGTGCTCGAACAAATCGACAGGGTAAACATTCGGGACTGAATTGATCAGAAAAAGACCAAAGGTTCGGAAGATTAATGTTCTCTCTCCACACTAAATTTGTTGAAGTGCATAATAAAGCTCAATGAATTAACATTACCTCCTCCTTTGTGTTTCTGTACCGCTTTGTTCAAATATGCCAGGCATTTCTCGTCTTTAGTCTGCTGAAGTGCGTAGGCCGAGGAGGCTGGAGAGAACAAAAATGACCCATCTTCGCATTGCAATTTTAGAAGCTTTTCCCAGTCTAAATCTTGCATTCCTTCCAAGCTATGAAGCAGTGTTGTGGGCACTTTGTGCAGTATTTCCTTTGGTATTCTATTCAATGTACATAGTTATGGCATTACAAACACGTAAAGAAAAAGAGAACCGGACCTTGAGCTTTAGCTATATGAACAAGTATTACGAAGGAATAAATCTAATTTGGCTCGATCATGTAAGAAAAAGGTAGGAAAACATTAATGATCCAGATTTGAGTTTCGAAATTACCTTGAAAGTTTTATATTTTTCCTATTGCAAATCTCTTTCAAGATTGGAGCATCAGAAATATCAATATCTAATTTACGGGCAATCTCAAGAAGTGAAGGAAAAGTAACTTCAAAGCCGATTGGCATGTGCGCAGGATCTTCATCCTCAAGCTCGTGCAAGTTATTCTTGAAAAATGCCAGTCCTGATAGACGGTATTAGTAGTGACACATAATCAGCTAGTCAAAAAATTTCATTTTTTCCATTCAAGATTAATCAATCCGCATAATCACTTTTCTATTTAACAGCAAAATGCATTTTTTCCATTAAAAACTAATCAATCCGCATAATCACTTTTGTATTTGTCTTACCTTTTTCAACTTTATCGGGATGTACATTCCAGGTCTTCAATGCAATAACACAACCTAAAGTGTTTAATATTCGATCATGAGCTTCAAACATGTCACCGTCACCCCATGAACCATCCGAGAGCTGATTGTCTATAATCCACTGAAGAGCAGATGGGAACTGAGGACAACCACTTCCGTTAAGATCTTCCACAAGAGCAACCCATGCAGTGTCATAGGCTGATACGCTTATTTCTCCATCCTCCATTGAGCTCAACATTTTCTTAATTGTCTCCACACGTCTGTTGATCTCGTTCCATAGAGAAACCTTTTCAACATAAGTAAACAACTAATACTTATCAATCTCGTTTTCTAGTAATGGTCTATGTCATAAAATAAAAGAATAGCCAAAAAGCATGTTAGGATCTTCAGAATAGAAAGAGAGTGGTTTATTCCAGAGGAAGAACAGTGGGCCAAGGAGGGAATTAGTTATCAGCTGATGTGGTAAATTAGTTAGGCATAACAAAATGTACCTAAAGAGGGGGGTCTATAAAGGGGGAGAGAGAAGGGAGGAAAGTAGGCAGAAAATTTGACTAAAGATAATGACAGAAGGATATTCCTACCTTCTGAGGAGCAAATCTGCTCTAGTTAGGGAGAAATACTATATTACTATACTGTAGTGATAAACGCATCAGAGAT
The DNA here is from genome assembly GCA_029891385.1 of Erythroxylum novogranatense. Classification (NCBI taxonomy): domain Eukaryota; kingdom Viridiplantae; phylum Streptophyta; class Magnoliopsida; order Malpighiales; family Erythroxylaceae; genus Erythroxylum; species Erythroxylum novogranatense. The sequence goes on along the minus strand of CM057235.1, from coordinate 49,724,986 downwards.
ATATTGAAATAATATAGAGAAAACTCTAGTATTCTAAGATTAGAGTTCTAACATTAGTCCGACCTGTCGGATACTCATCGAAAGGAAGGATAGTTTACTTCTTGTTGGTTTTTTCCGCAAATCTGAGACCCATCTTCATGCCACCAAAGATGTCAGACAGAGTTGAGCTATTGGAATCTCGTATGGCTAGTCTGGAAATAGGGGTAGAAGAGATACAATCATCAATGCGGATGGCCATGGGAGAGATGCAGCGGGCATTACTGGTAGAGATGAATAAATTGATGGGCAAGTGTCCCGAGGAGGGACAAGGCAGTGAGACATATGAAAGGAGGCAGAACAAGGCAGGAGACAGGGATACTCAGCGTACTCAATCGAATGTTCAGTCGGAACAATTTTTGGGCAATATGGAAGAGTACAGGATGTCAGTGAGGAAGATAGACTTACCTATGTTTGATGGATCTGATCCAGTCGGATGGATCAGCCGAGCATAAATTTATTTCGAAGTTCATGGCACTACAGAAAAGGTGAAGATCAAATTGGCTTTATTAAGCATGGAAGGATCGACCATTCACTGGTTTAATCTTCTCCAAGGGACTGAAGTGAAGCTAACATGGGAGAAGTTGAAACAAGCTTTAATCGACAGATATGGAGGAAGAAGGTTTGAGAACCCATTTGAAGAACTCTCTGATTTGCAACAAACGGGTACTGTCGATGAATACATTGAGGCCTTCAAATTTGTGTCTTCTCAGGTTGGACGTTTAACCGAAAGCACAGCTGATGGGTTACTTCATGAGTGGGTGACGTACTGAGATTCGACGAAGGGTGCATACCTTTAGTCTAACAAACAGGGTTTAGATGATGAAGGTGGCAAGGGCTGTGGAGGAGGAGTTGTACGGGGATCAAAGGGGTTTCAAATCATCCAACCTACGACATCGCAACTGGCATCACCAAGGAGAGATTGGGTACAGAAGCCAGAGTCGGGGTCATCCTCCTTATACGGAGTCGGGGTCATCTAGTACTGTCGGCTATGGAGCGGGGCGAGCAGAGGGCGGGTCGGGTCCAACCTGAAAGGCGACGGGTCATCGTTTTCAACCCAGATTGCCGACCCTAGGAGTCGGTTCTCACCCAACGACGTCTACTAGACCAAGGGAAGGGAACCGAAGACCATCCATGGAAAAAAATCAAGGATTGCACCACATTTCATACCAGGAGCTGATGGATCGTCAGGCAAAGGGGTTGTGCTTCCGATGTGGGGAGAAATTTCATCCCCTCCATCAATGTTCAGAACGACAACTATGGTTGTTAATACTAGAGGACAATGAAACTTTGAATGATAATGGAGAAATTATCACATTAGAAGCAACAACTGAGGAGGAGGAGGGTGATATAGCTCTGGAATGCCGAACCATGAAGGTATTGGGAGTGAATGGGGCACTGACATCTAAGACAAAAACCATGCGGATGATAGGTAAACTACAAAGAATTTCGATTGAGATTCTAGTGGATGGCGAGGCCAGCCATAACTTCATTTCTTCTGAGCTGAGTAGTGGTTTGGGGTTGACAGTAGGGTCAAGCAAGGCAATAGGAATAAGATTGGGAGATGGCCATAGGGTGACTCCTCGAGGAAAGTATGTGGAATTCCCTATTCGGGTGGGAAAAAGGGATTGAACTATTGATGCTTATGTCCTAGATTTAGAAAGAATGGATATGATCTTAGGGGTTGCTTGGTTACAAACATTAGGAAAGGTCATGATAGATTGAAAGGAGATGTCCATGCAATTCCAACGTGAGGGACAAAAGGTCCAACTTAGTGGCATGCAAGACTTCAGATTACACCTAAGAGAGGCAATGGGAACCATGAAAATGGAGACTCCACACAGCAAGGGATGGTTAAAGGAAAGGGCCAAACAGTGGCACAAGCTACAAGGGAGGATGCATATGTGAACAGGAGTCATTTTTCTTACTTCAGCCTTGAGGACAAGGCTGATCTTCCAGCAGGGGGCAATGTTAGGATCTTCGGGAGAGAAAGAGAGTGGTTTATTCCAGAGGAAGAACAGTGAGCCAATGAGGGAGTTAGTTATCAGCTGATGTAGTAAATTAGTTAGGAATAATAGAATATACCTAGAGAGGGGGGTTTATAAAAGGAGAGAGAGAAGGGAGGAAGTAGGCAGAAAATTTGAGTGAAGATAGTGACAGAAGGATATTCCTACCTTATGAGGAGTAAATCTACTCTGGTTAGGGAAAAATACTATATTACTATACTGTAGTGATAAACGCATCAGAGATATATTGAAATAATATAGAGAAACTCTAGTATTCTATGACTAGAGTTCTAACAAAGCAAAGTAGCAATGGTCGGAAAATCACCTTGAGCTCTTCTTGTGTTTTATCCTCAACAATCTCATGCCATTTGACCACAGGCAGATCATTTTGCTTTTGGAATACGTCTGAGTATCCTACAAACAGAAATTATATGATATGATTAAATAATCAATATCCACTAGGGTGATTTTAGCCCTTATTACAAACAAATATTACTGAACTGACCGTAAAATGAGACAAAGATGGTACCTTGACAGCGGGCGTTGGATATAGCGCTGCATCTTTTGCGAAAATAAATATTTAATCTTTTGCCGATGGCCCCATTCAATAAAGCACCTATTCAAAAAGAGAGACATATTAGATAAGCATGGATTAATTTTCACCCCGCCCATATTTAGCTACTAATTACTGAGGCTGTTAATAAAAACAAAAACAATGATCAGGAGTCACGACATCCTTTCTAAATCACTGGGAATTGAATCCTTCTCTTGTAAACGCATTTATTGTCCTTACTTCTCATTAAAAAAAAGAAGAAGGAATGAATCAAGGACAGAAGACAAAGCTGGAGATAAAAAATGTGACAAACGAAATAATGAAGAAAGCCCGAAGATAAGGAAAGGAGGAGGAGCTATGTTATGTACGCTTCTGAAAACTTCTGGTCAGTATGGACCAGGAAAAGTTCTTACTTTCCACCTTGGAACACTTGGATATCTATAACTCCATGCCTGTTTCTTTTTTTCTGTTTTATTTTTTCTCGACCAAGGTCCATTTTCAGATATTTGATCAACACTTGAAAATAACCGAAGGGGAAAAAGAGAGATTGACGATCTTCAGGCTAATAATTAATGATCAACACTTTCATACTTCTCCTTCAAGAGCACCATCATCAACCTTGCATATGGTTAAGCTCTGAAAGTACAGAACAAACCAACAAACATTGGTCTGATGAAGAATGGTCTCCAACGCTCCACATAAAGGCTTTGCACTTTTAGTATATCAAAAAACAGTAACTCAGAAGAAATATTTTAAAATAGAAAAAGAAGAGTATTGCAGAGACGATTGAAACAAAAAAGAAAAGAAGAAGCATATACTTACTAGAATCAGGGAAGAGCAAAGAAGAGGAAGAGGACCAAGAGGTGGCAGTGGCAGGAAGAGTAGTAGGGAAGAGGTGGAAGGAAAGAGAAGACATGATATGCTTTGTTGGTGTTGGTGATGAAGGTGGTTGTGGTTGTGGTAGTTGTTATGTAGTTTTTACTTTTATATTTGTTTTGCTGCTAAGAGAAAGGTGGTGAAGGCTATTAGTATTAAGAGGGGGGATAAATAGAGAGGGGAGGAAGGAGACAGAAGCGACTTCCCAAGAGATTCTCGGTAATATGTACATGGGATCATCCAAAACTATGAATTTGAGGGACTGCTGTCCTTTTCCTGAAAATCACCCACTCCTTTAATTTTCCTCTTTGCTCGATTATTCATTAATATTTGTTAAAGGAACTTCTTAGATTGGTCAAGTAAAGGCAGGCAGCTACTTATATTAGAGAACCATTATATTATAACCAAAGAATTCAATTATGTCAAATTGTGATTGATTCATTACTTTTTTATAGGGAACACTCCCCACCTTATCTTATCTTTATATGTATGTATGTTGAATAATTTTTCAAGATAAATCTGCGCCGTAATCGTTAAATATCAATTCTTTATTTCCAATATTTAAGTATATATTTTGAAGAGTTTTTATGGAATTGCAGAAGTTAACTCCATTATTGCTTGTAAAAATATGAGGTCTACATAATATGCAACCTTGTAGTAGCTAATACTTCCAGAACAGCATCTTAGGATGCATAGGCCTTTGTTAGGATAAAGAATAATGGCTTTACAAAATTAATATTTATTTTTTATTCTACAAAATCCATAGTCGCGTCATCTATCTTATTATTTTATAAATACAAATTAAATAGTTTTTATGCCGACATAATGATCTTAAATTATGTATTATGAATGCAATTATTTAATAATTAAAATCAAGTAACTTACACAATCTAAATAATTGATTGACATAAAAAATTTAAAAGCCAGAAATTCATTCACTTAAAAAAGAATTTGACCGTAGGAGTTTATATTCTTTTAGGTTTAGGGTTTTGTGGAATTTAATTTACGACTATTTAAGCATGCAGTCAACTGAATTAGTGTGTAAATTTTGACTAGATTATATGATTAGGTTTTCATGGCGAACAAAATTGATTGCTTTCTTTTCTTTAATCCAATCTTAAATTATTATTTAAATCAGTAGGCCACTGAATATACATAAATCCAAGACGTGATCCACATGAAATATTCAAGGGGAAAAAAAATCTAAGATGCAATGATGCAAAAGTTAAAGGATTCAACTCCAGATTGTTAATTAATTGATTTATTTATTTCTTAAAGACTGCAGTACGGTAGTTCGTAAAAATAACATTAATGAGGACTAAGCAATGGTTAGGCTGCCGTCCATCGTAGTACAATACATTGACTGAAAGCGGAGGAGATTATTTCTCGCAGAATGTAATCAAAGAATAAGTAAATGAATAAAAAATATAAATTTATATTGAATTATTTAGAATAATCATATATCATGTTTTCAAAAATTAATCACAAAATAATTTATATTAGACTAATTTGACAATAATTTAATAGAAGATCGCAGTTATAAAGAAAGAAAAGTATGCTTTACATTTACATCTTCATGAAAATCCTATGTATCAGAACGTCTTAAACTATATATAAATCTTGCTTGAGGTCTAAGTTATACGGAAAAAGATTGGTCAGTTTAACTTTCTAAAAGGTAGAATTTGAGAATTGATGACCGTACAGAGAAGAAGAGCTTGTATCTTGGTTAGTATATTTGAAATCTAGACTATAGTCAATTTTTGTTTATCTTTTATCTCTTATGAAATTTGTTCTATAAATCACTTGACTGATATATGGGTTGGAAACTCACGATGCAACTTTATTGAGGCTTATCAATGAAATATTCCACGAGTTTAGGAGTCACAGAGAGAAGAGCTTGTAACATTCCAGACTACCCGCTCATAGATATTGTTCACTTTGGGTTACCCATCGGGCCAAGACTCTCACGATTTTGCTCTTCTTGCACCCAAAAAACACGTCTATAAGGAAGAGGTATTTGTACACTTATAAGATGTACTTCGCTCTCCTCTCCAATCGATGTGGGATCTCACAATCTACCTTCCTTATGGGCCCAGCGTCTATGCTAGTACAACGGTTTAGGAACCGACTCTGATACCATTTATAATAGCCCAGACCACCTGCCCACAGATATTGTCCACTTTGGGTTGCCCATCGAGCCAAGGCACTCACGGATTTGCTCTCTCGTACTTGGGAAAACGTAACTATGAGGAAGAGTTATCCATACCCTTGTGAGACGTACTTCGTTCTCCTCTCTAACTGATGTAGGATCTCATAGAGCCTTTCTCGATTCATATTGTAACAACGCCACGTACCTTTGGTAATGTTATCCCTGTGTTTCTTCTGACCAAGGGTTGCCCATTTAGTATAATAAAAAAATCATTTCTTTTAGTAAAATTATAAGAAAGTTTAGTCTTTTACACTTCACAGATAAGAGAAATAACTGAAAAGCGCATAAAACTTTCTATTAACTCTTTTTTTCATTTTCTCTATATACTCGACATTTGAATTTGTAGTAAGAGTTAAAAGAATTCATAAGCCCAACTATTATTATTAATTAAGTGGTTAGGTAACGACTGGTGATAGAGGCATCGTTAGCTAGAATATTGTTAAAGTTATCACTTAGTGGCAACAGTTGTGGATGTCTATTGATAGCCCCTTAGCATATGTAGACACTTTAGAGCTAGCTGCAAATGAGTCCCAGGAGGAACGTTAGCTGGATCGCATGCATGTCGGTGGCATGCAAGAATTCCAAGGTAACTTAGCAAATTAAATCAAACCTAGTACGAGTTTTGGTAGAGTTTCGAACCTTGTACAAGTTAAATTGGCTAAGGATGGGTTCTTAATGGACTAAGGATTTAATGTATGCTCAAATGAACAGATCATAACTAATAGACTTGACATGGGTAAGCATTGGATCGGATTAGTGTGCTATGACAGGCTTTAGGTTTTGATGACTTATCATCAACGAATAAAGATCATAGAAAGATCTTAGATGATGTGACAAATAAGACCATAGCTAATAGACATCAGCTCTAAAGATAAAGACCAATGGAGATCTTTGCAGATATGAATGGATCATTATGTACATGTTATCTTTTATCTTATTAGTTATGATGTACTCCTATTTAGATGGGATAACATTTAATTGGATAATGTGATGTAATCTGATAAGTGATAAGGATAAGATGTAATCTAGGTAACTGAGTTCTATTAGGATTCTAACTTGGCCATCACGCCAAAGATGCCTATAAATAGCTCATTTGAGCCTTGTTTCTTAGACATAGAGATTGAGAAAGCATTATTTTATATACTTTGAGGGAAGTAATAAATGTTAGCATGTGTTATATCTCTTTTATGTTTTTATTATTGCAATTAATATTTTAGTACTTTCATGGTTTTCTTGCAAGAGTGTAAAAGTTGAACACTACAAAGGTCGTGAAGTGTTCGAGAACAAGATTTTGTTAGTTAACAATCACGGGAGAAGAATGAGTCTTACTTAAACAGGCCTAAATGAAATTGTCGCGCAAAGGAGTAGGCACAACTTATGGTATAAGTTTGGCATCTATGAACACCTTTATAACACTTATGTCAAAACACCTAATGACAGAACAATCTCCTTTTACTAAACAAATAACTTGGTTAATCAAAGCCAATTCCAATAATTTAATCAAGCTTCTTAGTCTAACCATTAATGAACAATATATAAGAACGGATGGATTCTGTCTTATTTATAAGACCATTGATATACGAACGAGTCTTTTCAACTTCAAATTTTTTCCATAAAAAAAGAAAAGTTCTGTCCTATCACCCTTCTTTTTTGCTTGCACATTTGAAACCTTAATTATTTTGAGTCAATTTGTTTAAGTTTAAAAAGATGTTAATTTTAATTATTTAAAGGATGTTACTAAACCCTAATATCATAGTACTTCTTGATTTTGATCTAGATTTGACTTAATTGACTGCTTTTATAAACATATACGTGCTTATTATATATATATATATATATATATATATATATATATAAGCTTATTCAAATTAATAAGATCAAGTTTTGTGAATTCTATTAATTAAAATTAGTTAATAGATAAATTAATAGTTTATTAACTTATTATATATATATATATATATATATATAAGCTTATTCAAATTAATAAGATCAAGTTTTGTGAATTCTATTAATTAAAATTAGTTAATAGATAAATTAATAGTTTATTAACTTATTAAATATTTTCTCAATGCACTAAGCATATATTTTGATAATTAAAATTCAATAAATTTTGCCAATCTAGTCAATTAAATATGAATAAGTGAATCCAAATATTCATTATATGTAAAATAATTTGAGAAATTCTCTTCAAAACTTTTGGACTTAATAAAAAATAAAATCCAAATAAATTTAATTTCAAGAAAAAACTTGTTATGACAGAGTTATATTTTAAGAAAATATCATAACTAATTATACATGTGTAATTTTAGCCAAATTCTTAATTTATGATATGAATAAGAAACTCGAACTTGAACTTTAAGGCTATGTTTGGTTAGACGTAGGGTTTTTAATGGAATGGAATGTAATATAAATAGATGTAATATTAGAAAATTATTGTTTAGGATGGATGGAAGTATTCATAATGTAATATAGTGAAATGTTGTTTAGATGAAGGGTTTCTATGTAATATTGTGTAAAGTTGTTCACCATTTACATTCTATCCTAAACCCCCTAAATTGGAGGTTTTCATTTTTATTGTTTAGGATAGAACGGAATGTAATATAAAACCCTCCTATTCTATCATATTTCATTCCATTCCATTATAAACTCTCCTCCCTAACGATGGAATAATATTACATTTCATTTCATTCCATTATTAAATCCACAATTAAACATACCCTAAGGGCTCAGACTTGGAGGATATTGGTAAACCATTCTTTAAAACACTCTCACAATCCGCTCAAGTTTGCGAGTTCAAGCCTAAGAAGAAAAAAAAGTGTTTCAGCTCATTGTTGCTTAGAATATTTAATTTCTTAAATTTTATTTTTTACTGAATTATTTATTAAATTTAAAATATTGCATGTTGGTATTTTTATTTTTTATTTAATTCCTTAAATTTTATTTTTACTTAATTATTTATTTAATTTAAAATATTGCATATTGGTATTTTCTGTCTTTTATGGACAATGAAACACACACATTGTTTGTGAATTAAAACTGAAATAATCATTTATTTGATAAAATATAAAAACCTCTAACCTTAAAAATTGCATGTAATCTATTTCTTAATCCACGAAAACTAAAATGCAACCTAATTATTTAATCCACAATCAAAAACTCATTAACTCACATCATCATTCCTAGCATGAATCCCTAAATTCATATTATATTACATTTTCTTTCGTCATCTACTTTGCTATTTGATGACGTCGTGAATAATGTTATCTCAAGGTTTATGTTTAACAATTTTAATGATAAATTTATAATATCAAAATTAATTTGGATTTACTTCCTTGTATAGACAACTATATAATTCTTAAATGGAAATAAAATCATAGGATAATTACTTTCTTTCTTACAGGAACCTTCTTTATGAACTTACCTAATTAGAAATGATTCTGTGACATTTAGAGGGATGTTACTAATTTGAATAATTAGCTTCGGAAGTTTCGACAAAACATTTATCTTAACATTTGAATATCAAAGATTTTATCAGAGATGATATCGAAGATTAAGCAACGGCTAGTTGAAGAAAATGTATACTTAAGGTAGATCCACTGCATTTGCAATACAAATAGATTTGTGAAATACCTTAGCAGCATCAATTTTTTTGAAAGTTATATCAAACTCTTTGTGCCCTAGAAATTGAAATCACTCTATTGAGAGAGAGTGTTAAATCCTTTATACATTTCTTATTGAGAGCTTATAGAGGTTAGCTAAACACTACGAGTGTGGAAGGTTGATGAACCTAGAAAAATATATACATGTGAGCTTGAAGAGGCTAGTAAAAATTTACTATTTGGATATAGTGAAATACTTAAGTTGAATATGGGCTGAACGTAGGCTTCATTATAAGTTGAACCAATATAAATTGACTAAGTCACTCTCTCTCTCTTAACTTTTAAATTTCCGTATTATAGTGTTTATTTTTTTCAAGTTGCAAGAGGTTCCTTCGGTTTTAGAATAGGCTTCTTCTATTTTTATATCGTAAGAGGTTCCTTTCATTTTGAGCATTAACAGGCTCCCATCGATCAATAGATTCCTTTCTTTTTTAACATTAGCATGCTCCTATTAATCAACAAGATCCTTTCGTTTTCAACATTAATAGGATCTTTTCAAAAGTTGATAGGACCCTTCTATTATAGATAGATTTTTTTTAGAAGGATATTATCAATTTTTAAGTACCTTGAAAAACAATTTACACACAATTCACCCCCTCTTGCATGTGTTTTCTTTATAATTTGGTATTAGAGCAAGGTTTCACATTTATTGTATTTTATAACACGTGATAGATCATGCAACCAATTTAAGAAGCCTTGAAGGACAATATGTCTCAATGCCTCCTTATTTCAATAGAATAACTACTTCTACTAGAAAGAGAGAATGAATATTTATCTTCAATCTGTAAATATTAAAATCTGGCAAGCTATCAAAGTTGGAACCACACCTCCTACTACTGATGTAGAAGTATGGACTGATGTTGATAGAAGAAACGTGCAACTAATTGCCAAAGTAAGACATTATCTTATCCATGCACTATCTCTAGAAGAGTAAAAAAAGATATCTTACTGTTCTACATCAAAGGAAATGTGGGACGAACTACAAATCACCTTTAAAGGAATGAATGAGGTAAAGAAACATAGAACAAGTCTTTTAGTGAATCAATATGAAACTATTTACATGAAACAGGAAGAAACGATAGACGAATTCTTAGGATTTTTCAACAACATCTCCACTATCTTGAAGAACTTAAGTAAGATATATCCCAATGATGAGCTTGTGACAAAGATTCTAAGATCACTACCAAAGGAATGGAAACCTAAAGTGACAGCTCTAGAGACTACAAAGGATCTCGACACTATCTCATTCGACTAGTTAAGAGGAAACTTAATGATTTATAAAGCCAAACTTAGGCAGGATGAAGGATCCTCATACAAAAGAGAAATGATACTAAAAGCAGCTAATGAATCAAATGGAGTTGAAAGCAACACTGAATTGCAAATAGAATGACATGACGAATTCAATTTCATGGTCAAAAAATATGTTTGCTTCTACAAAAAGAAGATCATGAAGAAAAGAGAAGGAAACAAGAAAACTATAAACAACAAGTTCCTATCAAAAGGGAGTAACAGTAATAGCAATACACAAAACAATCAAATCATATGATATCAATGCAAGAACCAGACATATAAGACCAGAATTCCCTCTTTTTCAAAAGGACAAATCATAAAACAAAAAACCCAAGAAACAAGTTATGACTACAGCTTGGTCAAATGAGGACTTTGAAAACTTTAAAGAAGAAGAGCCTAAAGAAGTCAATAACATTTGCTTTATGGTCGAATCAAGAGATGGTAAAGTATATTATTCTGACTCTGATATTGAAATTGATGAATTAAGAGATGCATATTATGAACTGTTTGATCAGTATAAAAAATTAATAGCGCAGTATTTAAAAAAGGTTGAGAAGTCCAAAAATAATGATGCATCCCTGACGAATAAGATTGAATCACTAGAATATGAGCATAAGAATTTGTTGCTAGAATTATGTCTCTTAAAAATGACAACAAGCAAAAATTCTCTGAAAATGAATTTTTTGGTGCAAAAGGTAAGTCAGTTAGAGAATGCATTGCTTGAAAATGATTCAGTTAAGATAAAACAGTTAGAAGAAGAAATTGCTTCTCTAAAAAAAGATCGTCAATTTTATTGATGGAAGGAACAATCTTGATGCATTACGTGGGAATGGTAAAGGTGTTTTTGATAAGGCTGGAATAGGATATAATGAAAATAATAATATTATGTCATATAAGAATTTCTTTGTTAAATCCATTAGTAGCCATAGTCAAAACAACAAGAACCTGATAAATCATAAAAATTACAGTAATTCTCATTCATCTGTTTTATACAATTATTGTGGTAGACATGGTCATATTAGTCGTTACATTAACTTTCGAAAAATGAAAAATTATCATAAATGTATATTTAGAGACCAAAATGTCAAACTACTATCCTAAAAGGATGTAGAAAAATTTGGATACCTAAAATGAGGTAATATATTCCGCAGATTTGCTTCAGGACAATAGAAAATTAATAAATAGTTGATAGTAGTTGTTCGTGACACATGACAGGTAAAATATCACATTTCAACTATATTTAAAGGAAAGACGAAGCTAATGTTGTCTTTGCCAATAAAAATTTTTGCCAATAAAACCAAGGCAAAAGTCACTAGAATTGGTAAATTTGGTGACTTTAACTCTACTTCTATTGATAATGTTCTTTATGTTGATGAATTAAAATATAACTTGTTGAGTGTAAGTCAATTATATGATAAGGGTTATAGAGTTATGCATCACATTATGAAATTATTGATAATATTAATGATAATATTGTATTTATTAGTCCTACAAATCAAAACATATATTGTACTCAACTCGAAAATAGGTCTTCATAAAATGTCAAATATTTTATGTCTATAGAAAATGATTCATTCATCTGGCATGGAAGATTTGGACATCTTAGCATGAGCATCTTATCAAAATTTTCCAAACATTAGTTAGTGAGAGGACTTCCAAACCTGAAGTTTGAGAATAATCAGGTCTATGAAACTTGTCTAAAACGCAAACAAATTAGAAGTAGTTTCCCTCCTAAAAATATTGTGTCTACATACCAACTGCTTGAACTTGTACATATAGACTTATTTGGTCCTACTAGGACCAAAGCTTTAGTGTTAAACATTATGACTTTATTATAATAGATGATGATAGGTGTAGATTACATTATATTTTTATAGGTAATTTGATATGTGTTTAGTGGTTAAGTTGATTGTTTAGTGTGTGTTGAGATTAAGAAATGTGTTAGTTCATAAACATTTGTGTTTTAAGTGTTCTTTAGGCAAGATTATGTTTTTGAGCTTAAATTTTATATATATGAGGTGTCGTGATGAGTTTGTTGATGTTTCAGGGCATTCGGAAGAGTTTCAAAGGAGACTCGAACCAAAATACTAGGCCACGATCGTGGGGGACCTGCCACGATCGTGACAAAATCACCAACATTGGGCCACAATCGTGGCAAATATACCATGATAGTGATAGAAGATTAAGCATAGGGTAAACCGACCACAATCATGGCCTATATGTAGACAAACTGTAATATCTCGTTCTCATATTAAGAGTTAGAACCCAAAAATATGGTATATGTGAAATCAATGAGGGATTAAGAAAAATGCATCTCATGCTTATGCGTAATGTTAGCATACATGCATGTGAATTTGAATTTTTGCACACATTAAGATGACTGTACATACATTCATTGACATTCCAGGTATAATTGATTTGTTAATGTGATATTATTGAGAATTGTGATTTATTTGCAATGAAATCCGAATTGGAGAATATAGATTGTTGATTTAGAATTTTTGCTAAATTTTAGGAATAAATTCCAAAAATGTTGAATGTTATTAGACTAGGAAAAATGCCACTTGGCAAGTAACTTGATGGAAGGAATTAGAAATAAGAAACAAATCATATTGGGAATTGTTAAATTTGAATTTTCAAATTATTGAGAAAATGACTTTGAAAATTATGGAGATGACTTTAGAATTTATGAGAAGATGTTATTAAGAAAATTTTGGTGATAATTGGAATAAAAAGATAGGAGTTATGGAACTAGTTCAATAAGAACTAGTTAGTTGAGAAACTAGTTAAAGCTTTAGGAATTGGACAAGTGTCCAAATCTTAAGCTAACGATTCTTTTAACTTTGAAAGATAAAGACATTGTTTTGTCTTGTCTTCAAATATCTTCTTAGTGGCTTTCTTCTTGAAACTTCTTCTTCTTCTTCTTCCTCGGATCTTGTTTCACCAAACCTTCACCAAAGCTACACTTTGCTTTCCTCTACCTATTGCTACTCCCATTTTGTTGTCTCTTTCTCTTACCATAAGAAACCTAACCCTACAACCTTGGAATGTGGATGATCTTGTGATATTGGAAAGCTAGAGTTCAAGTGATTTTGAAGATTTTAGAGCTTTAAACAAGTAAGCATTGTATGGTTCTTTATTGTTGCATAAGATGAAACATGCATCATGTTAGTTAGCCGTTGATATTATAAAATGAAAAGGTATATATGCTGAAATGGGAGTGAAAAACCAAGGTATACCGCATATGTTGATTTTACAGATTTAATGATCAATATGTCTTAAGATGGTGTTGGAATGATTTTTGAGCTTGAAAGATCAATGAAAATGTGAATGAAAAGAGTGCTGAAATATGTAGGAAATGTTGATATATATATGTATATATATAGATACTCTGTTTTCACAGTGTATAAGTAAATTCTTTGGGTGTTTCAGAGATATGTTAAAATGAGTTTAGAGTTAAGGAAATGGTGTAAGATGATGTCGTGATATGAGAAAGAATGAGTAAAAGGATAGTTAGAGAAGATAATAGAGAAGGTGTAGAAAATGGAAAATGCAGAAAAATGAATAAGTGCAGAAGCTAGGATGAACATTCGTATATGAATGTTCTGTTTTTGATATTTATGAGTAATAATGGATTTTGATTTGTTTGTGAATGATAATGAGCTAAGAATGTAGCACCCCACTCCCGCGCGACCCGAACCCGACATCGACGGTGATATCCGAGTTCGTGCCCCGCGAGGGTGGCGTGCTAAAGCACTCGTTCAGTAGTCAGAACATTTTTTTATCTAACAATATAAGCAGAAATCAATGCCCAAGTTGGGTCCTCATTCAATCATATACAGATTCATTATACACAATTTCCAATAGCCACTCGGGCCTATTTTCCAAATACAAATATACACTTCAATACATAAATAAAGACATGCAATGTAGATGCGAACTGATTCCAACTCTTATCCTTCATTTGAATCCTGCAAATATACTCCCGTTGGCTTAACGGGGTATTCTTCTAATCCTGAAAAATAATTGTAAATTTTGGGTGAGTTTTGCGAACTCAGTGAGTGACCATCATCCATGGCTCACCCATCACATATTTACATAAGACACATATATTTCATAAATCACATTTCGGCTCACCCATCACATATTTACATAAGACACATATATTTCATAAATCACATTTCATTACACATTTTTCCAATATCGCTCATGTTCATATCATTTCACATTCAATCACTGAACCAATCTCACTTTATTTCCTATATCACAATATTTCCCATGTTCATACCATTTCATGAACAACCATATTGAATCACATAAACTTTTTCAGTTATTTCACATTTAATATCTTTTGATCATTTATGTCATGCATACTCAGTGTATATGAGACTCACTTTCCAATTGTTACTCTGTTGTGACCGAGTGCCTAAACTGTCCCATATAGGGCTTATTGATAACTGTCCCATGTAGTGCTCATTGATAACTGTCCCATGTAGGGCTCATTGATAACTATCACATGTAGGGCTCATTGGTCACTGTCCCATGTAGGGCTCGTTGATAGCTGTCCCATATCGGGCTCATTTATCGTTGAGCTTATAGCTCCAATCGGTGGCTACTCTAGTCACAACGGCCATTATCTGATCATGCATTCATATATGTAATGCATATGTCACAATGTATCACCCACAATTATCTATCCCTTTCAATCACTTCTCATATCATCGGACTTTAGTCCGACATTCCACCCTTGAAGTGGAACATTTCACAGTTTCGTTCATATCTAAATACACATTTGTCGATCAAATAAGTATAAGGTTTGCCTTTCCCCAAACCAAATTATTCCCAATATGGACGCATAAATCGTTGAGCATGAAGCTCTAAAATCACTGTGGCTCAAGGCCCAAGTATGGTGAACTTTTAGCTCTCGATGGCTACTTCGATCACAACTACCACTATCTGATTTTGCACTCATGTATGGAATGCATATGTCAAAAAAATGCAGTAATTCAATCACAATCAATCCCAAATAGTTCACAATCACACAAATAGTTTACAATCACATTTTAATCACAATCCTATTTATGCTCATTTCAAACACAGAGAGTCCAAATTTACAGACCATTTGCACTTCTATGTCATAATCTCCCATTTCATCGGACCTTCTGTCCAAAATCCAAAATCAAACGCAATTCACTAACCCACCATTATTCACCACAGTTTTATAAAGATAGAATTCTAAGCACATAATAATTGAGGTACCGTCTATGTCACTCACCTCATATCCATGCTTGAATCTTATCCAAAGCATCAATTTCTTCATTATTTCTTTCCTTCATCCAAGTTAAAATTTCCTAAGTCACAATTACCCAAATTCAACATCACATACTGCATAAATACTAAAATTGAGCTTAGGAAACACAACCCTATACCAATCTTAAGCCATATGAACCAAACCCCTTCAAAATTTAACAAATCAAAAATCTCAATCTTACCTTGATCTTTCACCCATCAATGAATTTCTTGGCTTAGATGGGAGCTCTCATCATCCTCCACGTTTTTCTCTTCTTGAGCACCATGAAAATCCCTCTTGAAGGGCTTAGAAAAATCAAAACCTAGTTTACTCTTTCTTCTTTCTTCTTCTCCCATCCGAAGGCTCTCGACTCTTCTCTTTTCTTCTACTCTTTCTTTTCTGTTTTGCACAGTCCACTTGCTTTTATAGTTCCATGTCATTTAATGAATGAGGAATGACCCATATGCCCCTCCATTTAAGCCTATAAACTTAACCCTTTAAGTGATGCTCCAAAAATGCCCTTCCTTTCTGCCTTAAAACTTACATCTTGTTTGATTATTTTGATCAGGTAAACGAAGCCATTTGATAAAACCTTCTTTTATATAAATGTCTCTCTATGTCTTACGAATCCATCGCTTTAAGAATCAGATCGATCGGAGCTCTATAACTCAAGATATCTCCAAAATACTGAAGTATGTTCTTCAGACCCGAGGCTCAACACTACACCGAGCTTCACTCAAGAAATTGAAAGTATTATAGACTTAATTGTCATTCGGCTCCTTCAGAAAATTTGTAGCCCCATGTCTCTAGTCTAATTTTCAAAAAGAATCCGATCAATTGGAGCTCTATAGCTCCAGATATCTCCAAATTACTGAAGTTTGTTCATACCATTACAAAACTGAGACTGAACACTACACTTGACTTCAATCCAGAATTTGAAAGTCTTAGAGGTTAAATTGTCAATCTGCTCCTTCAGATAAATTGTAGATCCATGTCTCTGTTTTAATTTGCAAAAGAATCAGATCGATCGGAGCTCTATCGATCGAGATATCTCCAAAATACTGAACACTATTCAAACCATTACAACCGATTAGCTCACTTTAATCCGATCGATCTTCCTCCATTTAATGTCAAAAAAGATCTATTTAAGTATGGAAAGATAGAAAAATGTCTTAGGAATCTAACGCTTCAAAAATCGAGTTGATCGGAGGTCAGACGAAGAAGTTATGGCCAAAAGAGCGGAGAGAAGTCGGTCGGTAGAAAATCAACCCCGCGGGCCGATCGACCAGCGCGCGGGCACCTCGCTCGCCCGATCGGGCGAAGCGCCGAAGGCCACTGGTTCGAACAGGCGTCTTGGTCGATCACATGCTCCAACCTCCTAACTTCCGACCTTCATATCTTTTGATTCCGAACTCCAAATTTTACAAACTTGGCACCGTTGGAAAGATAAAAAAACGATCTACAATTTTTATGAAGGACTCAAAAGAAAGTTCGGTCTCTAAAGGGGTCAAAAAGTCCCTCAAAGGTGACTGGTCGATCAGCTTCATACTAAACAACATCAGAACTTCCAAAAATCATAACTTTTCATCCTCTTAGCCAAAAATTTCAAATTTTATATCAATAGAAATAACAAAACAAATGCTACATCTTTTAGGATAACTTAGAAGCCAATTCCATCTCTAACCAAATCAAATTCGCAAACAAAGGTTCAGCCTACCCCATTTATTCTCAACAGCAACCCAATCTTTCAACATTCATAACTCCACGTCCCCTTGGCAAAAATTTCCATACCATATAGCAATAAAAAACTTAGACAATCTACTACAATTCTCAGGAAGGAATTCAAGGCAAATTACAACTCTAATTAGGTCAAATCTACCCATTAATGTGGCTGCCCTACTAAATAGTATTAAAACAGCATATAACCTAACCATAGCCAAAACTTTACAAATTCATATCTAACAATCCTTACATCCAAAATTCGCATAAAATACCTCATTAGAAAGCTATAACAATCCTCTACAACTCTCTAGAATGTCACTCAAGCCAATTTCACCCTTTACATTCCCAAATAAATGTCAGAACACAAAGAGCACAAAATCTATGCCCATAGAGCACTTGCTCACCAAAACACATTTTAGACTGAATTACCACCTGAGCATTATCAGACCATAATTTGCGATCTACACATCGAAAAATACAAAAAAATATCATACTCAGTGAAATTAGAAAGCTAACACATAGATCTTCAACTTTCAGTAATACCAATTCCTCAAAATCTGTCTACCATATCCTAGAAAAATTTTCAAAGTTTCAGGCCATCAATAATGGGACCAAAACCCGGATACTGTTCATCCAGCACACCCATCTCAACTTTCGAGCCAAATTCAAAGCTCTTCAAGCCACAATTGGCCAGAACTTCCTTCATAGGAATTCTAGCCATATTTCTCAAGTTTAATTTAAAGCAAACCTCAACTCAATAGCATAACTACATCAAAAGTTATAAACAAATACCTGAAACATGCACAAGTTCCATTTTCCAGATTTCATACTAAATCCTACTCCTTTCATGTAAACATCAATGCCACATCGATAAACATCCCATTTAGCCAAGATATCAGCCACAAATTCATCAAGACACTTACTTAAGTAATAAAGCACAAATTTGGCAGCACACAACATGCAATCTTCTTACTTGAATTTACCACTGATCTAACATTATTTAAACATCAAAACCAAATCCAAAACCAATCCAACACATGTTCAATCATTTAGCCTCACATAAACATGCACTTATACCCATACAATTTTAGAAATTGACATTTCCTATCCTTTATACCTGGCAATTGTCAATGAATTCATGTACCACTTTATGAGCCAGTAATCATTATGTAAATGCATGTATGCTAATAAGATGCATGAACAAAACCAATGCATTTCTTTTGTCTCTCCTTGAGCACACTTATACAATATTTCGGGTCCTCACCTTTCATTTGGGGATGGGATGTTACAGAGAATGAAGAGGAAATGAAGTAGAAAAGATGATTTATCATAAGATGGGTTAGACGTAAAATGTAGGATTTAAAAATATGGAAAAGGTGAAAGAAGAATTTCTGGAGTATGACAACTGTAATGTTTCCACTGAACATACATCTGTATTTTAGCTATATTTTGATTTGTATACATCCAAATGTGATGATTTTAAGTTTAGATTAAACAAAATACGTGTGGTTATATTTTTCCATGAAGGAATTGATTTTGAATTCTATCTTTAAGAGTTTTAAAATTTGGCTTGAAGTGGAGTATTATGTACTGTCGAGGTTTGGGAATAGTCTGTAGTTTTTTTGCTATAACTTAGAAAATGCCAAACCAAATTGCACTAAATTAGTTTCATTAGGAACTTAATACATAAAGAAACAATTTTTTAAAATATTGTTTGGCCTAAATCCTTCATTTTTATTGTCAAAATGACTATATAAAAGTGACCCAAAAGTTTATTTTGGGAAGAGAGGAAGAAGAAACGAAATCAGCTGCTTCGGAGGAGAAGAAGAAAAGCACGATCGTGCTTCTAAATGATCTTGGTTTTTTTTAAAAGTTTGAGAGTCACGATGCATTAGAAAGCACAATCGTTACTTCTATTGTTACTAATGGGAGACAAACACAAAGATCCTTTGATCTTTTAACTATAACTTCTTCTCCTAACCTCCAAATGACATGGGATTTGAACCAACAAACTCATAACACATTGTTATTCATCTCCAAAAAAATATTATGATCATCTAAAATCATTTGGAAGAGATTAATTGGTTGAATTGGGACAAAAATGATGAACAACTCTGGAACTTCATAACTGGAGTATTTTTCATTGAACATACTTTGTTATTTTGGCGATATATTGACATGTAGTTATCCAAATAGAATGTTTCTTGATTTAGATTAAACTAGAGGCATATGCCTGCAATGTTTCTGAAGGAATCAAAATTTAATTCTGTCTCTGGAATTCCATATTTTTGAATTAAGTTGAGTACAGGATACTGTTTAAGCTTATGAACAATTTAAATTATTTGGAGGATAACTTTTGAAGTACTGAACTAAATTGAATGATCTTGGCGTCATTAGAAACTTAAGACAATGGGGAACAACTTTCTAGAAGTAAGAGTTGCCAAATTTGTTGGGACCCATTTTTGAAACCCAACCTCGGAATCATAAATCGAAAAACAAAATGGGCGAAAATGAAAGAAATCAAAACGGGAATCAAATAAAGCAGGTGAGGAAGAAAACGAAAGAAATCAAAAACCGAAAGTAGGCCAACTTCGGATCGAAAACCAAAGGAATCGAAAGCGTGTGCGGAAACCAAAGGAATCGAAAGGCTCGGAATCAAAGAAAAAAAACGCTTAAGGACAAAACTCTTAACTTCGACGTCCGTAAACGCAAACTTTAGAAAAATACAAATGCGTTAGAAAAATACAAAGACGATCCGATCTACCTCAATCTGCTTAGACAATTGGGTCTAATCCAAAACCAAATTGGTATAATTTTTTTCTTCTTTTAAAAAAACTTCAATCAAAGTGACTTCAATATCCAATTGAAATCATTCACACTCAAACTCAATTTATTTGCTTCTTCATATACAATCATAACTCATCATTTGCAAGTTTTATTTTCTTTTCTTTTCCACAAAGCATCTCACACACATATCTCAATTCATAAACAAAGAGCACTTCAATATTTCAAATCAATCATCACAATTCATCGTACCTCCTGTCTGGAATTCAAACACAATCAACCACATTCATATTTCAATTCTATACACAAATCCATATCTCAATCCCATACACAAATCCATATTCCATATCCATACACTAGTTCACATACACAAATTCACATCTCATTTACATCATAAAGGAATGCTTACAAAACTTTAGAGGCATTCCGAGCCATATTTCAACATCAATATCAAATTCCAAAATACACAAGATACAAAAATCCCAAAATTCCAAACATATGTCTCAGATCTTATTCTTACAACAATCTAACTTAAAAACACATCATATACATAAACAAATGGAAGTCTTGACTTTCTTTCATCCGATCTCCCGCTCGTTACTTGGAGATGGAAATGAAAGAGGGTGAGCTTTACAACTCGTGGGTAACATGCTTATAACAGAAAAATAAGCAAAAATTATTTTCAAAACTTATTGCCATTTCATAGTAATTTCACAGAAGAAATCATCAAATACTTATTTCTTAAAAATTCTCAATTTATCAAATAATTCATGAGCAATTTCAAATCATGTATGCATCAACCTTATAAACACGCATGAGCACATAAGCACATCAGGATAGTTTGGGTTGGTGCAGAAACAAAACGTACTACAAATTTTTGCATAGTGGTCCTGTGTAGCCGTGAACTTATGGGAGTCCTCAAAGGAGCTCCAATGCCACTAATGGGCAGGCAGGAGAAGCCTTGTTGACAAGTGCACTTGACATCTTATGGGACCTAACCAAAACTCATATAACAAAACATTTCACACATGAAATCAGACTGCCCAATGGCACCTTTCAAAAACTTAATTTTTATACGCATGTTATATTTCAAACAAATTTCCATTCACAATTCGTTAATTAAAATTCACGTCAATCAAATTCATATAACAATTTCTCAGTCATTCAAAACCAAAGAATGCAACACTTTTAGCAATATTATCAAATCATTCAAAACAATGAATGTAACAATTGTATCAATTTTATCAAATCATTCAAAACAATGAATTTAACCATTGTAGCAAATTATCGAATCATTTGAAAATAATGTATTTGAAAATCGTTTATCTTCTTGATTTTTCAAAAACATATAAGTGGCTCATAATTCAAATTATAAACATGGTACCCACCTCATATCCATGCTTGAAACTTGTCCAAAGCCTCTTCTTCTTATATGAAAGCCCACACTTCTTATTCACAAAAATGCCATTAATGAGTGAGAAATGATCCTTATACCCTTCCTTATAAGCCTTATAACCTAAAAGTTTAAGTTTTCTTCAAATTTTTGCCCCTCATGGATTTTTTTAACACCTTAATTCAATTTAATCCATGTCATATGGTCTTACTTACATTAACATGCTAATTACTCACATAAAATCATATCATAATCTATCCATGCCTCAAAAATTCATTAAATCATGTGTAACTTAAGACATTTTTCTAATCATCAAATTGAAAGAATTTGCTAACACTTCCTTCTAGAGAAATGTTCCTCATAGTCTTAATTTTATAATGACACCAAAATCATTCAATTTGATTCAATACTCCAAAAGTTATACCCTAAACATTTCCGGATTGTTCTTATACTAAAACATTATCATGTGCTTGACTTATATCCAAAAATTGACACTCTTAGAGACTGAATTAAAATTTAATTCCATCAGAACATTTGTATCCCTATCTCTCTAGGTTAATCCAAATGAAGAATCATCACATTCGGATGACTAGAGCAAAAGTTATGGCCTAAACACTTTCAGCTCTTACTAATCTAAGACTGAACATTAAACCCAACTTCAATTCAGAAATTGAAAGTCTTAGGGACTGAATTAAAATTTAGTTCCTTCAGATAACTTGTAATTCCATGTCTCTAATTTATTTTAGAAAAAAATTAACTCAATTGGATCTCTACAGATCAAGAAATGACTAAAATACCTAAGCATGTTCAGAAAAATGTCCAACTCATACTCTTTAACTAATCCTCTCTCTTTGATTCAATCAAGCTTTTTCAAATTAATCTCAAAAGTTCACAATTTTCATGTATAGGTATAGGAATGTGTTAGAAATCCAACTCTTTAAAAATCAGGTCAATCAGATGTCAGACGGAAAAATTATAAGCAAAAGAATGGTAAAGGGTCGGATCACCCTCGGGAGGAGGTCGCGAGGGAACCAAGTCGTCGTCGCGACGCATGGCCGTTGCGAAATGCCACTTAAATCACGTCGCTCACGATCGTGAGTAACATCCATGGTGCCAGAGTGCGCCGCGTCACGAGGCTGGAAACCAACTTCTGATCCTCTTTTCGACTTTCCAACTTTTAAACTTTCTAACTTTTGACTCAGAACTCCAAATTTGACAAATTTGGTATCAAAATAAAGCTAAAAGGAAGATCTACAACTTTTATGAAGAACTAAAAAATCAATTTGGCCTCTAAGAGAGTTAAAAATCCAATAAAAGTTACTGTCCAATAAATGTTACCCTAAACAGTAACAGAATTTCTAAAAATCATAACTTCCCATTTCATGGTCCAAAAATTCCATTCTTTATATCAATGGAAAGATAAAAAAAACACAATCTACCACTTTCATGAAGAACTTAA
Source organism: Erythroxylum novogranatense (assembly GCA_029891385.1). Lineage (NCBI taxonomy): Eukaryota > Viridiplantae > Streptophyta > Magnoliopsida > Malpighiales > Erythroxylaceae > Erythroxylum > Erythroxylum novogranatense. Next base: position 49,701,709 of record CM057235.1, on the reverse strand, counting down.
AAGCAATTTCTACCTCTAACTTGGTCAATTTTTCAATCAAAGCTTCTATCCAATTAATGTCATCTTAAACAATAACACAACTTCTAAAATTTCTATCTTTCGGCTCCAAGGTCCAAAAATGTCATACTTTACATCAATGTAATGATTAAAATGCAAACTTCAACTTTAATAAAGACTTTAAGAGAAATTTCAGCCTCTATATAGATCAAAATTTCAATCAAAGTTTCTGTCTCATAATTTCACCCTAAACAACATCAAGACTTCAAAAATTCACATCTTTCAATTCTCACATCCAAAAATGGCACATTATACATCATTGAAAAGCTATGAAATTCCTCTATAACTTTTAATAAGGCTACTTGATCCAATTTGTTGGACCAATGGTAGTTGACAAATTAAATCCCACTTATGTTTTGATAATAATAAAATGTATAAAATTGGTTAAGAAATTGTTTCAGGTATTTTGGGATTGATATTCAATGAAAGAATTGTACAAATCAAGATGGGCAAGTGTTTAATCATTGAAGAATCAAGATGGGAGTTTCCTTATAAGTGAAAATGGAATAAATCATGAGGATTATAGAAGATTTGGTTGGATGTTACCGTTGAAGGCAACATAAGTCGACTTGCACAGCATAAGTCGACTTATACATCAAGATCCGAACAGCATAAGTCGACTAGTACGTCATAAGTCGACTAATATATGAAGATCTGTCAGGTTGAGACAACACAAGTCGACTAATCATACATAAGTCGACTTATCGAGGACCACAAGTCGACTTACAGAAGAGCGTACATGCAATTTTACGTAAAATGTTGTCACAAGTTGACTTATACAACTCGACAAGTCGACTTATACAACTCGAAAAGTCGACTTATAGGTACAACACATTAATTCCAATGGTCCAATTAGCTACAAATGGAAAGGAGGATGTTAAGGAACGGTCACAACAATTATACAACGGCAAGAAAGGCTTCCAACAGCTATTTTTCTTCAAGTATAAGAGTGGATGATCAAGGAAAAATAGCATAGAAGTTCTACAAGCAAAAGACTCCATTATTGCTCCATATTCTTCTCATTATTGCTCTTATCTTGTTACATCACTGTATTGAGCTTTGTTCTTCAAACTTTATCTTATTTCTCTTACAATTTGAGTGACTAGTGAAAGGTCACATGTGAGGTAGCTTGAGCTGGAAATCAAGTGGTGTTGGTAGGATTTGTGCTAGAAGACAAATCATTTGTAAAGGTAGCTTGAGCCGGAAATCAAGTGGTATTGGTAGGATTTGTGCCGGAAGACAAATCAAGTGTAAAGGTAGCTTGAGCCGAAAATCAAGCAGTATTGTAAGAGTTCACACTGAACTACGAAGTGTGCAATAAAGTGGTTTGCAAAATTCTAAGTGGGAGCTTAGGTAGATGACGTAGGTCTTAGCACCGAACCTCTATAAAAACTGTGTTTGATCTTCTTCCCTACTCTTTTCATTTAATTTTGTTTAAATTGTTTTTGTGTGAATTAACTTCTGATTTTATTGTAGAATTTCAAAAAGATTTAAAGATCTATTCAACCCCCCTTCTAGATCGCTAACACAATTCAAACCATATCAATCCAGAATTTGCCTCAAAGTATAGTACACACAAACCTACCCTTATGAGCATTTTTAAAAACAAAGCAAAATAAACTTAAATTCGACTTATCATAACTTTCAATCTCGATATCGAAAAATATCATACTTTATAGCGACAGAAAGCTATCAAAAAAAGCTACAACTTTTATGAAGAACATTTTATCAAAATACCTCCAGATCAACCCAGAAAAATTCATGGAAGTTTCATATCAAACACCCAACACTGTTACTATTCATCCCAAAATTTCAGACTATCAAAACTCCAAAATCTAACACTTTCACTATTCATTTCTTGCTTTCCAATTCTATTCCAATCAAATCATTCAATTTCATTTAACAATTCAAATTTTTCAAGAAGAGTTTGGGGTCCAACAAAATTACTCCATTTTCCCCATCAAAATGTTTATGAAATATTGACCCGAAGATCTAAAATTTTAGAGATATTATAAGAAGATATGAGAGTTTGGATTGTTGGGCCCCAAATTTGTTTTTCTTGATGTTATTAAGTATGAATTAAGTTGATTGTGTTAATTGTTGCATAGTTTGATTTTAATGGAAGCGTTAGTGGAAATTAAAGATTAATTTGAGATTAGTGTGGGATAAGTGGTAAAGAAAGAATAAAAGTGTATAAGGGTAAAATGCATGAGGGCGTTATAGGAAGTTCACTTAAGTTGGGAAGATTAAGACTAAGCAAGGAAGGGCATTTTAGTCCATGTGCTATCCTTTAGGCTTAAGGAAAGAGTTAGAAAGAAGAAAAGAAAAGAAAGGAAAATAAGAAGAAGAGAGGAAGAGAAGAGAGAGTTGTAGGAAGAGAGGGAGAAGAAGAAGAAAAAGAGGAAACTAAGGTTGGCGATTTCTTAAAGGATCTGAAGCATTCTTGGGAAATCAAGTGAGGCAAGAGGATCAAGAGGAAACTCATTCCTAGGCAAGAACAAGCAAGGAAATCAAGGTGGTTCATGTTTATAATAGAAGATATAAGTCACTCATTGTTTTGTTCAAATCAAGAAAGATTTAATGCTTTAAATTGCATCATCAATGATTGCATTACATGCTATTATGAATTATTATAGTTTGCTATATGATTTGCATCCATGATTTATGAAAAGGGTTTCAAAAAGGGGTTTTCTCCTTTCATGAATACATGCACATGAATTCATGCCTTGCGAAATGTATGACAAGCAAGTTTACAAGCAAGTGCCAGTTTGGCAAACAAGTTTACAAGAATTTGAATCATGCATGTTATGTGGGTTTGCGGTATGTCCCTCACGAATAGTCAAGTGCACATTGACTCATGAAAAGGCTTCTCCAGCCTCGCCCTTAAGCGCATGTGGTTTCTCACAAGGATTCCCTCACGAAACTACGTCTACACATAACCATTTCGATGGGAATGTGTAGCACGTCATGAATCAGGGACTAACCCAAACCATCATGTTATGTTATGTTATGTGTTTTATGATCTGTCGTTATGTTTCATGCATCATGAATTGTTCAAGATTTAAGCATTTCAAGATAATGATACAAGCATGTTCAATTGCTATGATTTCAACAAGTACCACAACAATGAGTTATTTTTATTACTTTTGCTTATTTCTATGTTATAAATATATTCCCACGAGCTTTATAGCTCACCCCCTCTAATCTCCCCCATTCAGGTGACGAGCAAGAGACCGAGTGAGTCACGAGTTATGGCAGCACTCCATTTTCTTTTTGATATGATGTATTTTTCGAAGTCAAGGCTTTAGTTACATTTCAAGTTTATTGGTTCAAGTGTATTTTGTATTTTGGCTCTTGAATTCAAGTTGTAATTTGGTTTGAAATGTTCTTAAAACGTTGTGAAACTCATCTTTTAGATCATGAATTGTGGAGTTGTTTGTTTAAATCAAATGAAAGCAGGTTTCAAGTTTGTTTTTCAGTAGGCCCATTGATCTTCCGCGGGTCTTTTCCCTTAATTGCTTAATTATCATGTTTCACCCCACGTATACAGCACCACGCTCTCATGTCCAATGTTGGGCTCCGGCAGCGGGGTCCAACATGGATCTTGTATGATCATATAATGTTACCATAACATTAGTGAATGAATTGATGATCTCAAAGCACCAAAGGCATGAAAATAATGGGAATGAAAGATGTTCATATGATCGTAGTTATGATTCAAAAGACATGAGTAATTGAGTTATGAATATTGATTCAAATTTGTGTTATTGAGGTATAAACCTTAAGTACAAATTATACTTAGGTGAGTTTTGATATGTGATTAATAATGTGACAAGACTAATGAAAAGATACCAAGGATTGTCATTGAGCATGCATTGTACATATTTCATATACACATTTGTGCGTAAAGGAATACTTATAATTGTGCAATTATTAATGTATGTGCAATGTGTGTATTGCATAATTTTGATGTGCAGGATAAACATCTGCATTCAGATGTTTCCAAATCAAGGAAGATAATGCTAATCTGGAGCATACTGTGAGTCAACCTAGATAGTCTCATTCATTTTTTGTTATGTTTTAACTTTTTGCTTTGAATTACCATTGAAATGGCATGTGATTGTTCTGATTCCAGACACTGAATGTCCGAGGAGTTTGATAAATGCATGAATAATAACAGAAGTGCTCCTTGTCTATGAATTTGATGAAATATGTGATACACAAATTGATTGTTAAATGCCAGACCGAGTTTCGAAGAGAAATGTGAATATACACATAAATGAAAAAGTGATTCTCAACTTTAATGTTGAATACTGGACTAAGGTTCGATGATATGTGTAAAGTGAAATAAAGTAATTAATTGAAAATATGTGAATGTGATGTATTTCATTTTATGAATGCATGAAAGATAAAGGTTGTTGTGACCAGAGTGGCCATCGAAAAAGAGTTTAAAGCTCAGATTGTGAAAAAGAGCTTAAAGCTCAGAAAGTGTATAAGAGCCAAAGGCTCACTATGTAAAATGAGTTCGGTACCCCAACAGATACAAGACAGTTATTAATGAGTATCTACAATAGATATGGGACAGTTATAGGCACTCGGTCATAAAAATAACAAATTTCAAGTGAGTCTCATAAGTATTACATATGCATTTGATATGTATGTTTTGAATAGTTTGACTGATTTTCTGAATGTGATATATGTTTTAAGAAAATGTGAAATATATGTGACTCAATATGATTATTAATGAAATGTTGTGAATTACGTGAATTGTATCTGTTATGTGATAAGTGAGCCATCAAAGATGGTCACTCACTGAGTTCGTAAAATTTACCTAAAATTTGCAATATTTTTCAGGCTCAGAAGAGTTACCCTGTTGGGCAAACGGGAGTATAACCACTACATTCAAGTAAGAGATAAAGGTCAGGATCAGTTCACGTCTACATTGTATTGCTTTATTTTTCTATCGAATTGAGTCTTCCACAATTACTGTATCATGTGGATTTGAATATTTCTGTTGTGTATAACTTTCTAATTGGAAATGTTTTGCAAAAGAGATTGATCAAAGTGTAATAATAATTGTGATTTCAAGTTTTATGAAATAAAAGCATGGGCTCGAATTTGATTATAAATTTTCTCATACATGTGTGTTATAAAAAAATTTGTAAGAAGGTTTGTCTGATTGGCTGTTACTAGCATGCCACTTTTGCGAGATTCACACTCGGATATCACTCATGATGTTAAGTACATGTTTTATGAGAGTGGGGAGCGACATTTTGGTATCAGAGCCCAAAATTAGTATCTTACATGGGCGTTTTCGAAATATATGTCAAGATACATGCATTTTTGTCATGTCAGAGAAGATAATAGCAACTGATCCTTAGTCTAAGTAGCATGTGTATGAGTCACATGTATGAGTGTGTGTTAAGAGTTTGAGTTAATAAAATTAGTGAGAAGAGTGATGCTCTTTCAGAATGTAAGAAAACGAAAGTTTATGGATAATAAGAAATGAGAAATAGTATATGGATAAATATGACAGATAATGATTTAACGTATTTGTATTGGTGGATGTATTGTTGAATACTACATCACTATTGTACTATGGTGATATATCCCCAAATGTGATAAAGATGTGAATGTATTGACATGTATTGTTTGAGGAAAATAGGGAGATAGGTAGAAATGATGAGATTAAAGTGTACAAGTAGAATATAATGAAAAAAAATTGATCTTAAGGAGATGAATTTTGAACGGAAGTGGTTGTTTGATTAATGTGACAAGAGTTACAATCCACCGTAAGAATATATTAGTGCAAATTGAGATCAGAATTTTATGATGATTATACATCTAGATTATACATATGTAATTCTGAATTGATTAAGGATATACATATGGGAGATGAAATAAATGCCAATAGGAAGATGAGATAGGAATGAGATAAAGAAAAAGATGATGAATCAAATGAGAAGAGTTAATGCACCCGATATGGTAGTTGAATCATTATGACATGATGTAACACTAGAAGAGGTAAATTCTAGAATATTGGGGTAAAGATGTTAGTATGTGTTAATGCGAGGAAGCCCCGATCGTGGTAAGGATAAAAAGAGAAATATTGTTTAGGATCAATTAAGATCAAAGTATTTCTATTGTAAGATAATTGGTTATCTGTCATAAATAAATCTCTGGATAGAATAGGATGACCTTGATGATACACACCTAAGCATATGTGACAATAATGATGTCTACTACTTCATCGGGTTTTGTTAACCAGGACATTCTTATGACCTTGTAGGAAACAATAGAAATTGATCTTCTTAAGGTACTAAGAATGTATGATAAGTGGTGATGGAAATAGTGGTTTGATAAAGGTTACATGAATAATGTGGATGATATAAACACTCTTCTTTCAAAAAAGAATTTGACCTAATTAGATTAAGCAGACCAGATAGTTTATTCTTAAGAATGATCACTGAAGGAATAATCAGAAATGATTTTTATAATGAATCAAAAGTGAATATTGGAGTCCTAATCTTAACAAAGACTCAAGCATAAGATGTAGAATATGCTACTGAGAGTGTATGCATTTTGTTAATGAAAAGTATCCAAATGTGTGATTAGATTCTTGAATTTGAGGTGACATTAAGTATAAGAGATACAAATCAACTCTGATGAATGTGTTACCAACATAGGAAATTAAGATTTCAAATAAATCGAAATGTGTGGAGAAACTAGTATTAATGGACAGACATTAGAATAAGTCAACGTGAAATCAGAGAAAATCGAATGAATGGAGAAAATCATTCAAGCAAAGAAGTCAATTGGGAAATAGAAAATAACATGAGATAATACTATCTCGTTGTGGAATTAGATACTTAAAGAATTATGAGGACAAATCATAGGTGCAAGGAGTTTTGGGTTATATCTGTTGGAGTTAACAATGCCCACGATAGTATTATGGTATTGAAGACTAAAGTGATCCAAGCAAAATTGTATAAATTAGCTACTATGATCATAGATGATATATTGAATATATTTAAAAAAAGAGTTTTAAGGAATTATAACACCGATGTTAACTATATCGTTTGGATTTGGAGATTTTGTAGTATACAATCATGTTTCACACTTGAGATTAGGATGAAATCTAATGCAGCATAGTAAAGTGAATTTATATGCATTGAGACAATTAAAATCTCATGAGTTGATTATTTGATACATGATTTGAAACTTGCTGCAATAGTAATTGTTTTGAGAGCTTGGAGACATTATATGTATAGTGAAACATTTCGGATCTATATGTAAATATACAAATCATTTAAGTTTGAGGTAATTATTAAGATTGAAGGAACTAAATATAAGACCAAGATAATGGATAGAGTTATTGAAAGATTATGATTATACAAATTAGTATTTCTCAGTAAAGCTAGTATGGTAATCTAATGAATTGAACAAAAAATTTAATCACAGCGTATCACGAATTTAGATATTGAGGTTACCAAACTAGTGCAATGAAGAGCATAGAATATTGAGTTGAATTTTGGGCAAATCAAAGTACTATTAGCTGTTGAATTTAAGATCAGCCCCACATAAAAAAGTTTAGCAAAGCCCAAATTGAGGATTCAGAATCTTTGAATCTTATTGAGTAATTGAAATTGAAATTGAAATTGAATTTTAAGTTTGAATAGGAAAATTAAGTAACTGAATGTTTGAAGACTGTTGGAGATATGCTTAAAACTTATATTTTGGAATTCATAGGATCATAAGGTCAATGTATGTTTTTAATTGAATTTAAGCATATCAATCATTATCATAGTGATATCATTAGAATACTGTATGATGTGTTATACGACAAAAAGGGGTGTTCACCCTTACCTTGAAATGAAGAGGGAATAAAAATGATTGAAAGTGATAATTGATTCGAGATACTGTTGATGAGTAAAATGAATATGTAATAGAAATTAAGTGGCTTATGAAAGATGAATGAATTTGATGGATCAACATCAAGGTTATAGAATATAGTGAGATAGACATAAAAGTGGAGTTTATTAACATTAAAGAGATATGAATTATCAAAGGAAAGATGAATTGTTTCTAAAAGTATCACCATGGTAAGGTGTGCTCAAATTAGGAAAAAGGATAAACTAAGTTCGAATAGTATTGGTCCATATAAAGTTATTGAGAGCATAGGAATAATAACTTATAAGTTGTATTATCAATAAAGATGTCTCAGAATTATAATGTGTGATATGTGAGTATGTTAAAAAATAATGATATGATCTGATAAAGATTTATTGTCGGCTTACGAAGTGAAAATTTTTGAGTGACCTAAATTATATTGAGGAAACAGTTAAGATAGTGTGATATCTGAAGAAATAATTAGATAATTGACCGATTGCATTGACTATTGTCAATTGGAAGAAATTATTCGAGTGATGAAGTTAAATGGAGAACGGAGGAGTATTTGAGGAAACAATACCCCCATTTTCCTGATTAATTAGATAAGAATTTCGAGGACAATATTTATTAAGGAGGAGAGAAATGTAACATCTCGTTCTCATATTAAGAGTTAGAATCCAAAAATACGGTACATGTGAGATCAACGAGGGATTAAGAAAAATGCATCTCATGCTTATGCATAATGTTAGCATACACGCATGTGAATTTAAATTTTTGTACACATTAAGATGACTGTACATGCATTCATTGACATTTTGGGTATAATTGATTTGTTAATGTGATATTATTGAGAATTGTGATTTATTTGCATTGAAATCCGAATTGGAGAATATAAATTGTTGATTTAGAATTTTTAATAAATTTTAGGAATAAATTTTGAAAATGTTGAATATTATTAGACTAGGAAAAAGCCATTCAATGGGTAAATTGATGGAAGGAAATAGAAATAAAAAACAAATGATATTGGGGAATTGTTAAAAATGATTTTTGAAATTATTAAGAACATGACTTTGAAAATTTTGGAGATGACTTTAGAATTTGTGAGAAGATGTTATTAAGAAAATTTTAGTGATAATTGGAATAAGAAGATATGAGTTATGGAACTAGTTCAATAAGAACTAATTAGTTGATAAACTAGTTAAAGTCTTAGGAATTGGACAAGTGTCAAAATCTTAAGCTCACGTTCCTTTTAACTTTGAAAGACAAAGACACTGTTTTGTCTTGCCTTAAAATATCTTCTTAGCAGCTTTCTTCTTCACACTTCTTCTTCTTCTTCTTCGGATCTTGTTTCACCAAAGCTACACTTTGCTTTCCTCTACCTATTGCTAGTCCCATTATGTTGTCTCCTTCTCTTACTATAAGAAACCTAACCCTATGGAATGTGGATGATCTAGTGATATTAGAAAGCTAGAGTTCAAGTGATTTTGAAGATTTTAGAGCTTTAAACAAGTAAGCATTGTATGGTTCTTTATTATTGCATAAGATGAAATATGCATCATGTTAGTGAGTCGTTGATGTTATAAAATGAAAAGGTACATATGCTGAAACGTGAGTGAAAAACCAAGGCATACCGCATATGTTGATTTTACAGATTTGATGATCAATATGTCTTAAGATAGTGTTGAAATGATTTTTGAGTTTGAAAGATCAATGAAAATATGTATGAAAAGAGTATCAGAAAAATTCAGGAAAAGTTAATATTATATATATATATATATATGAAAAGAGAGTCAAAAAAATTCAGGAAAAGTTAATATTATATATATATATATATATATATATATATTCACGATGTATAGGTGAATTCTTTGGGTGTTTTATTGATGTATTAAAATGAGTTTAGAGTTAAGAAAATGGTGTAATATGATGTCATGATATGAGAAAGAATGATTAAAAGGATAGTTAGAGAAGATAATGGAGAAGGTGCAGAAAATGAAAAATGTAGAAAAAGGAATAAGTGCAGAAGCTAGGATAAACATTCGTCTATGAATGTTCTGTTTTTTATATTTATGAGTAATAATGGATTTTGATTTGTTTTTGAATGATAATAAGCTGAAAATGACGAGGAAATGAAGTAAAAAGATGATTTATGCATAAGATGTGTTAGATGTAAAATGTAGGAGTTAAAAATATGGAAAAAGTGAAAGAAGAATTTATGGAGTATGATAGCTGTAATGTTTCCACTGAAAATACATCTGTATTTTAGCTATATCTTGATTTGTATACATCCAAATGTGATGATTTTAAGTTTATATTAAAAAAAAGACGTGTGGCTATATTTTTCATGAAGGAATCAAATTCAAATTATGTCTTTAAGAGTTTCAAAATTTGGCTTGAAATCGAGTATTATGTATTGTCATTGTTTGGGAATAGTCTGTAGTTTTTTGTATAACTTGCAGAATACTGAACCAAATTGCACTAAATTAGTTTCATTAGAAACTTAATACATAAAGGAATGATGCACTCATATTTTATTATCTTTTTATACTTTTACACTTAGTTTTTATTCTCATTTGATGTCTAAATCACGTAGCTTACATTGATTTTATCATTGCAAGTGTTTTAGGTGTCAAATGAAGAAAATCATGCTAAGGAGGGAGATTTAGGACTTTTGGATATTATTTTCAAAGTGAGGAGGTCAAAATACCCTAAGGTGACCAAAGTTGCAGAAATCCTAATCATATAAGGAATCCTACTTCAACTAGGATTTCTACATTTCGGAAGATTCTTGTTCGGCACTACAAGAAATGGATCCAGGAACAATCTACACGGTCAAGGGACATGTAGATTGGGAGAAATGAAGATTTAAAAAAAAAGTCCTACCCTGTAAAGTTCTTAATTTGGCAAGGAAAGAAGAAAACCTACTTCTACTTGGAAAAGAAGTCATCTCCTTGTAAAGATCTTAATTCTACAAAGAAAGAAAGACCCACTTCTACTTGGAAACGAAATCATCTCCTTGTAAAGATCATAATTCTACAAGGAAAGAAATACCTACTTTTACTTGGAAAAGAAATCCTCTCTTACAAGACCTCCTCCAATATAAATAGGGTCCTTTAGCATTAGTTTGGGGATATTGACGTTTTCTCTCTTCTTTGGATGTGAATTTCTCTTCTTTTCTTTCTCTTTTACGTTTTTTTCTCTCTCCCTAGGTAGAATCCTAGTTTTATTTCTTTCTATTCTTCTTCTTATACCCAAATTCTGCACTATGTTTTCTATTATCATTTTTGGTTTTGTTTTAGTGAGAATTATGAACTAAATTCTCTTTTCCAATTGTTGAGGCTATTAGCTAAATTCATGGTTGTTTTTATGAGAAGCACGCACATATAATTGATGAATCTATGATTGGAAATTTGTGCTCTTGATCTGGACATGATTGTCGAATTATGCATGTGGATTTGAAGTCATGAATTCGGATTTTGCATGAATAATTTGTATGCTATCTGATTAATTTAATTGCTAGACAATAAATTGATTAGGTTAAGTAGCATCAACTAATTAAAATTGAAGCTTGTATGTAGGTTTTAATTAGTTGGATCAAGACATAGGTTAATTTTATGCATGCTAGCTTTGTTGAAAGTTAACTTAGGTTTAGCAAACTTGATTTTAATCTTAATGCTCTTGTTATTGTGTTGTTCATGCTAGTTTTGGATTAATACATTAACAAGAAGTTGTTGCATGTCATGCTTGTTTTGAATGCATCTATCTTTGCTTGATGAACCCTAATTTTCCAATATAAGATATAATTCGTTTTCAATGATTAAAAACAACCTAAGGATTTAGTGAAAACCTTTGCAATTGGTCTTTAATTAATCTGAACTTTTTACTCAAATTTTCTTAGCAATTTCTCTCTTGAAAACTTTTAGCTTTGTTTTAACTTTCTAAACTTAAATCACGAATTCTTCTTTCTTTTCTTATTTACTTTTAACATAAACAAACAAATCCCCCAATCTGGTCTTAAGAGCATTCGATTTTTGTTTTCCCCTTTGACATTCACGCATATTTTGCTTGAAAGTAAGAAAATCTTCCTTGTGTTTTGATCTCTGTGGGACGATACCCTTGCTTCGCTATACTACAAATCAATTTAAGTAGGGGATTAAATTTGTAGGCTAACGACAACCTATCAAGGAACAATTTTTTAGAGAATGTTTGACCTAAATCCTTCATTTTTATTATCAAAATGACCAGTGTAAAAGTGAGCCGAAAGTTTGTTTTGGGAAGAGAGGAAGAAGAAATGAAATCAGTTGCTTCAGAGGAGAAGAAAAAAAGAACATCCGTGCTTTTACACGATCATTACTTTTTTGAAGAGTTTGATAGTCACGATGCATTAGAAACTCACGATCATGGTCTTGCACAATCGTTACTTCTATGGTTACTGATGGGAGACAAATGCGAATATCCTTCTTTTAATTATAACTTCTTTTTCCGAACTCCAAATGACATGGGATTTAATCCAACAAGCTCTTAACACATTGTTCTTCATCTCCACTGAATATTATGATCACCTAAAATCATTTGAAAGAGATTGATTGATTGAATTGGGACAAAAATGATGAACAATTCTCGAACTTCATAACTGGGGTATTTTTCATTGAACATGCTTCGGTATTTTGGTAATATATTGGTCTGTAGTTATCCAATTGTAATTATTCTTAATTTGAATTAAACTAGAGACATACGTCTACAATGTTTCTGAAGGATTAGAAATTTAATTCTATGTCTAGAATTATAGATTTTTTAATTAACGTTGAGTAAAGGATACTGTTTAAGCTTATGAATAGTTTGAATTATTTGGAGTATAACGTTTGTAGTACTCGATCAAATTGAATGATCTTGGTGTCATTAGAAACTTAAGACAATGGGGAACAACATTCTAGAAGCAAGTGTTGCCAAATTACTCCATTTTCCTTGTCAAAATGTTCATGAAAAATTGACCCAAAGGTCTGGAATTTTGGAGATATTATAAGAAGAAATAAGAATTTGGATCTTGTATGATCATATAATGTTATAATAACATTAGTGAATGAATTGTTGATCTCAAAGCACCAAAGGCATGAAAATAATGGGAATGAAAGATGTTCATATGATCGTAGTTATGATTCAAAAGAAATGAGTAACTAAGTTATGAATATTGATTCAAATTGTGTTATTGAGGTATAAACCCTAAGTACAAATTATACTTAGGTGAGTTTTGATATATGATTGATAATGTGATGAGAATAATGGAAAGATGCCCAGGATTGTCATTGAGCATGCATTGTATATATTTCATATACACATTTGTGCATAAAGGAATACTTATAATTGTCCAATTATTAATATGTGTGCAATGTGTGTATTGCATAATTTTGATGTGCAGGATAAACGTCCACATTCAGTTGTTTCCAGATCAGGGAAGCTAATATTAATCTGGAGCATATTGTGAGTCGACCTAGATGATCTCATTCACTGTTTGTTATGTTTTAACTTTTTGCTTTGAATTGCCATTGAAATGAAATGTGATTGTTCTGATTTCGGACATTAAATGTCTGAGGAGTTTGATAAATGCATGAATAATAACAGAAGTGCTCCTTGTATGTGAATTTGATGATATGTGTGATACAAAAATTGATTGTTAAATTTTGAACCGAGTTTCGAAGAGAAATGTGAATATACATATAAATAAAAAAGCGATTCTCAACTTTAATATTGAATGCGGGACTAAGATCTGATGATATATGTAAAGTGAAATAAAGTAACTGATTGAAAAGATGTGAATGTGATGCATTTCATTTCATAAATACATAAAAGATAAAGATTGTTATGACCAGAGTGGCCACTGAAAAAGAGCTTAAAGCTCAAATGTGGAAAAGAGCTTAAAGCTCAGATTGTAAAAAAGAGCTTAAAGCTCATAAAGTGTATAAGATCCAAAGGCTCACTATGTAAATGAGCCTGGTATCTCCAACGGATACATAATAGTTATTAATGAGCCCAATATCTACAATAGATACAAGACAGTTATAGGCACTTGATCACAATAATAAAAAATTTAAAGTGAGTCTCATAAGTATTACATATGCATTTGATGTGTATGTTTTGAATAGTTTGACTAATTTTCTAAATGTGAGATATGTTTCAAGCGAATGTGAAATATATGTGACTAAATATGATTATTAATGAAATGTTGTTAATTATGTAAATTTTATGTGTTATGTGATGAGTGAGCCATCGAAGATGGTCGCTCACTGAGTTCGCAAAACTCACCCAAATTTTGTAATATTTTTCAGGCTCAGAAGAGTTAACCCGTTGGGCAAACAGGAGTATAGCCACTGCATTCAAGTAAGAGGTAAAGGTCGAGATCAGTTCGCATCTGTATTGTATTTCTTTACTTTTTTACCGAACTGAGTCTTCCGCAATTAATGTATCTTATGGATTTGAATATTTCTATTGTGTATAACTTTCCAATTGGAACTGTTTTGCAAAAGAGAATGATCAAATTGTAATAATAATTGTGATTTCGTGTTTTATGAAATAAAAGTATGGGCCCGAATTTGATTATAAACTTTCACATGCACGTGTGTTATAAAAAAAATTACACGAAGGTTTGTTTGATTGACTGCTACTAACACGCCAATTTTGCAGGATTCACACTTAGATATCACTTATGATATCGAGTAGGTGTCTTGTGAGAGTGGGGTGCTACACAGACCCATAGTCACTTTCATATTCGAGTTTTCGAGGGATGTTTTGGACATTTCGGTCCCCAGAAAGACACTTGGGTTGCCTTAATTAGAAAAGACCATAAAAGGGGAACCCTAAAATTGAGCTTACACTTCTGCTTACATTTGGAAACCCAAAAGAGAGAGAGGAAGAAGAAGAGGAAGAAGAGTAAGGTTCCGACACTGAAGCTTCCTAGAATAGGTGATCTCCCGATATCACTGCTCTCCCGAATCATCCAACCTAAGTTTCATTTCTTCCCCATTTCCTTTTTTATTCATTTAAATTTGTAAGATTAAGATGGGTTTTATAGACATGAATTTTAAGTTGTGTATGATATTCTAACTTTTCCTTTAGGACTTTGCTTATCTTTAATGTTAATCTAGTTGATTTGTGTTTACTTGAGTTGGGTGTTGTTATTGATTGATGCATTTGTATATTTCACCAAGAGGGTGAACCAGATAAAAATGATTAGATTGGATTAATGAGAGTTGGGCGATCTAATTGACTACTTACTCAATCTAGTAGGCAATTTTATGGAGAGAGATCTCGTGCGAGAACCGATTGTTTTTTAGAGAGATTTAGAACTAATTAGAATTATAGGTAATTTGTGAATTGAAAGATTGCAAGTCAATAATTCGATTAGGGTTTATAATTTAGGGAATGATTATAACTCGAGAGAGAGTAATCAACCTTATGATCGTCAAGAACCGACACCCCATAAACACATAAAAGCCTAGATTAGCATTGATGATAGGTAAAATCCCCTCTCTCATAACTTGATTAATTCTCTTTACGAATTTTCATTATTACATTATTCTATTGTTACTAATTTGTTTTGATTTAGTTTACGTTTCAGTTATTATTCAAATTTGAGTCTTAAACAAAGTACAACCTGAATTAAGTGGTGCCTAAACACAATCTCTATAGGCCAATATCTGCTTTTTACTAAAAGTAATGACCTTTATACTTGTAATTTTTAACGTAAAACAAGTAATTGGTTTTGCAATCAACAGATGATTATTCTAGATTTACATGGGTTTATTTTCTATTAAATATGGATGATACTTTTGAAGTCTTTGAGAATTTTTGTAAAAAAATTCATATTAAAAAAGGGTACTACATTACATCTATTCGAAGCGATCATGGAGGAGAATTAGATAACAAAAAATTCTAAGATTTCTATAATGAAAATGGGATATCTCACAATTTTTCATGCCTAATGACTCCTCAGTAGAATGGAATTGTTGAGAGAAAGAGTAGGACTCTCATTGATATGGCCAAAATAATGTTATGCAAAAGTAGTATACCCCATGGTTACCGAGCAGAAGCCATGTCAACTGTCTGTTATATACTTAACATGTGTCTTATAAGACCTATTTTGAAAAAGACCCCTTATGAGTTGTGAAAAGGAAGAAAACCAAATGTTACTTACTTTCAAGCAGTTAGTTGCAAATGCTTCATTCTAAACAATGGAAAAGACAATCTTGGAAAGTTCGATGCGAGATCAGATGAAACTATCTTTCTGCGCTACAGTATTGCTAATAAGGGATTCAGAGTTTACAAGAAAAGAACAAAGAAGATAGAAGAATCAATACATGTAGTATTTGATGAAGCACTACCCTCGACAAC
Organism: Erythroxylum novogranatense; assembly: GCA_029891385.1. NCBI lineage: Eukaryota > Viridiplantae > Streptophyta > Magnoliopsida > Malpighiales > Erythroxylaceae > Erythroxylum > Erythroxylum novogranatense. The sequence goes on along the minus strand of CM057235.1, from coordinate 49,685,377 downwards.
AGCAACTGATTTAGTTGATGAAGAACATCCCTTGGCTCCTAAAAATACATCGCAAACTCAAACTACACCTATAGTACCTTCGAAATTACAAGATCAAAAAGGTCCTTCTGAAGCTAGGATAGAGTAAGCGCCTTTCTCTCAGTAGGAGCCTATATAAAAAAGAACACCAAGATATTAGAGAGGTCTTAATACACATTAGTACATTATAAAAGACCCTCTGAAATTCTAAGAACTAGATCATCCTTCAAGAACAACTTTATTACCCTCATCTCACAATTACAACCACATATCGTTGAAGAGGCTCTTACTGATGAAAACTCGGTTTCAACTATAAAAGAGGAACTGAATCAGTTTGATAAAAAAAATTTGGAATCTAGTACCTCATCCACAAAACAAGTCAGTCATTAGAACTTGTTCGGTATTTCAAAACAAAATTGACGAAAATTGTAAGGTGGTAAGAAACAAAGCTAGACTTGTAGCTCAAGGTTATAATCAACAGGAATGTATTGATTTTAATGATATTTACGCACCTATTGCTAAATTGGAATCCATTATAATTTTACTTGCCTTTACATATTATAGAAACTTCAAATTGTTCCAAATGGATATCAAAAGTGCCTTCTTATATGAATATATTAACGAAGAAGTATTTTTTAAGCAACCTCTAGGCTTTGATGGTGAAAACCATCCTGCTTAATAAAGCTCTGTATGGTCTAAAATAGACTCCTTGAGCATGGTACGAGAGGTTAAGTAATTTTTTGCTTGAGAATAACTTTGAAAGAAGATAGGCTTATTTATTAAGAAAAAGGAGAATAATTAATCATAATGCAAATATATGTTAATTACATAATATTCATTGCTACTATTCAATCTTTCTGTGAATAATTGTTAGCATTAATGTTGGGAAAGTTTGAAATGAGTATGATGGGAGAACTATCTTTCTTTCTCGGACTACAAAACAGACAAACAAAAAGGGATCATCATTATCCAAGACAAATATACAAAGGAACTCATAAAGAAGTATCATTTTGAGAATGCCAAACCGATAGGCACTCCTATGTATACAGGAACTAAACTTGATAATGATGAAGAAAGCAAGGCTACGGATGAGACAAAGTATAGAGGAATGATTGAGTCACTACTATAACTTACAAGCTCAAGATCAGAAATTATGCTTAAAGTGTGCCTTTGTGCACGCTTTCAATTAAATCCAAAGGAAAGTCGCCTTCAAGTGGTTAAGAGGATCTTTTGATATCTTCACGGAATTATGGAATTCAAAGTATGGTGTCCAAAAATTGATTCTTTAACATAGTTGACTATTATGATGAAGATTATGCAGGTGATAAAGTCGTTCAAAAACATACAAGTGATCACTGTCAATTTCTTAAAGGATGTCTACTTTCTAGGTTTTGCAAGAAACAAAATTGTGCAACGCTTTCAACAACTGAAGTTGAATATATAACAACTGCCAGTTCTAGTGTAATAAATCTTTCAAAAATTCCTATGCATCATTCTAGGACTAAACATATAGAAACCAAGCATCATTTTCTTAGAGACCATGTTTTAGAAGGAATCATTAATCTTTTGCCTATTAATCCTGAAAATCAAGTAGTTGATATATTCACTAAGCTACTCTCTAAAGATAGATTTTGCGTATTAAGAAAAGAGCTTAGTATGTGCAGACTATCTGATATTATTTCTATATGAATTTTCTATACTACTTCTCTATGCATACATTAGCAGGCTCCTTCTAATATGATTCTTTAGAAGCCTCCTCTTATTTTAATAAGCTCCTCTTAGTTTAGAAGGCCCCTCTCAGTTTTGAGACCTCCTCTTGGTTTAGTAGGCTCCTACTAGTTTAGAAGGCCCTTCTTATTTTAAAAGGCTCCTTTTATTTTGACAGAGTAGGATACACGTAACCTAAAAAGGAAGTCATCCATGGCATCGTACCAATTTTTACAAATGCATGCACTACTCTAACTTCTCTCCGTATATGTCTGATAAAAGATATGCAAACAATCACATTTCCTTTACTGGTGTGTACGACTGCCTATCCCCATACGAGATCATCACTCAAGGATTGTTTAATATTACCAGAAATAGACTTCTCTTCTACTCATCCTTGTCTTTCTCAGAAGCGTCATTCTTTTCCTCTCTAAACCCTAACTTTCTACTTTCTTTTTGTTTTTCTTCCAAATCTCCTAAACATCAATGGCACGAAGAAAATCAAAGGGACCGAAGAAAACCTTGGCTTCAACTTCTACTCATGGAAAAACTCTCTTCCATGAACAAAGTCTTGTTTCTGAGTCCTCTTCACTGTCTCCAATAGTAGGTTCTTTGAACACTCCTATTGAACTTGTCTCCTCTAAACCCCAAGTTTTAGAAATACTCGTTCAAGAGATGCTAGAGGAGAGAAAAAGGTAGATTTTGGCTATGCTATCTCTATAATTAGATTATAGATCATCCTCCGAGCACAAACAGCAGTATGTCTCTAACTCTAGTGAAAAAGAAGAGGAAGAAGAAGAAGAATAAGAACAAGAATAAGAGCAAAAAATCAAAGAAAAAGAAGAAGCAGAAGAATCTTCTAGTGAGGGGGAACCAGCGAGAAAAGTACCATTCCATTCTCCTTCATTCTCACTACTCAGTTTTACTTTGCCAATTTTCTCTTTCAAGACTTCCACACCACCTTCCACTACTCCTCAACCCAGTTTTAAGGATAAGAAAGTGCCTGAAGCGAACTAGATTGTAAATGATGACAACTTAGATGAAGAACCAGCTCCGTTAATAAAAAGACCATAAACCACAGCAAGTATAGCAAAGAAAGATGTACAAGAAGAAACTCCTGAGGCTAAAAAGAAAGAAGAAGAAGAATCACAAAAAAAAAGAAAAAGGGAAGAAATAAGAAAAGGCAAAACGCCTATGGTCGAAGAAAAGATTGAGGTCCCAATTATTAGGGATAAGTTAGTTTTTGAAGAAGTTATGTTTGAAGAATTCCCTAAGGTCATTGAAGAATTCCCTAAGGCCAAAAGGAAAAAATCAAAGAAACTCACCGTACTTAAGAAGGGAGAGTCTTCAGCACCAGTGAAGTTGTTCCAGTCAATGAAAGCTGAAGCAACGTATAAAATGCGCTACAAGAAGAGAAAAGTGGTCATTGGACGCATGTTGCCTTCCCTTTTTGATGAAATTGGTATTCCTATCTCTTCGTATCTGATTACTATTGGTTGGGAAAAATTTTAAAATTGAATGAAACAATGTGTGATGACTTAGTTAGATGTTTTTACACACATATGAGAGAAGAAGAAATTGATGTGAAGATGGAAATCATTTATTGGGTATATGTTGTGAGATGTTGATTACGGAAGAAATATTGGGGAACATTCTGAGTGTAATTCCTATAAGTAGGACTGACCTTTCCTGTCATAAGTGGGACATTGTTGACCATGATTTGGGAGACCTTAATGTAGACACTTAGACCTACTATTTGCATCTATATTGGCTACTTCAATTTTTCCAAGAAGTAGCTCTGTAGAAAGATGCAGTCTCCTGGATACATATGTGTCAACAATCTTTTAAAAGGCAATAAGATGAACCTCCCAGCAATGGTTTTGAAGTTTATGGTCGACAAGGGAAGTCATAAGAATACCACTGGTAGTCTACCATATATGATGTTGTTAACCAAGATTTTTGTTTACTTTGGATTGCCCTTTGATAATCTTAGTTGGTATGAACCTACAAAGTTTCACTCTTCCATTCCCTACCAATTCGGTTATAAGCTAAAGGACACTGTATGGGTAGAGAAGAAGTCAGAAAGATTAGTAGATCTATTAGGTCCTACCCTGCAAAGATCAGCCCCTGCCATACTCCAGAGCTCAAATGATTTGATTCTTCAAAAACTTAGGGACCTTCTTTTTAATCAATACCAAATACGTAACCAAATTAATAGCCTGCAAAACCAAATCCTAAACATGCTATTTCTTCTTAGAAAAAATCTTGATTCTCTTAACTGACTTTATTACTATTTTTACTTGGATTTTTCTTACATACTCATAATATTTCTTATGACTTAATTTCATTCCCTCCTATTTTTTTTATAATGACAAAGGGGTAGAATAGTTAATTATATACTTTGCATTTGTGATATATTTTCAGTATTGCCTTGGTGATATATTTGTTTTTTGATGATATTTGTGATATGTTCTGATAACTACTGTCAAAATTTTCATTGAACTTGTGAAGTTTATTCTGTATTATACAAATGATAGGCTCCTTCCTTTAAAAGTTAGGCTCCTTCTAATTATGATTGTGAGTAAGAACATTTAATGTTTACAAGTATCTTTCGAAATCTTTTCTTATTATTTGAATTTTGAAAATATATATAATATTGTTTATCGTCATCAAAAAGGGAGATTATTAGCTCAAGCTTTATGTTTAACAATTTTGATGATAACTTTATAATATTTCAAAATTTAAATTAGATTTATTTCCTTGTATAGACAACAATATAGTTCTTAAAAGGAAATAAAATCATAGAATAATTGCTTCCTTTCTTGCAGGAACCTTCTTTATGAACTTACCTAATTAGAAATGATTTCATGACATCCAGAAGGATCTTACTAATTCGAATAATTACCTCCAGAAGTTTTGAAGAAACATTTATCTTAACGTCTGAATTTCAAAGATTTAAGCAGGGATGATATCAAAGATTAAGCAATGGCTAGTTGAAGAAAATGTTTACTTAAGGTAGAGCCAATGTATTTACAATACATATAAATTTGTGAAATACCTTAGTAGCATCATTATTCTTGAAAGTTATATCAAACTTTTTGTGCCCTAGAAAGTGAAATCACTCTTTGAGAGAGAATGTTAAATAGTTTATACTTTTCTTATTGAGAGCTTTCAAAGGTTTGTTAAACATTACAAGTGTAGAAGGTTGAAGAACCTTAAAAAATGTGTACTTGTGAGCTTGGAGAGGTTTGTGAAAATTGACTACTTAGATATAGTGAAATAATCAAGTTGAGTACTTGGGGACTAAACGTAGACTTCGTTATATGCTGAACCAATATAAATCTATTGAGTCACACTCTTTCTTTCTTAACTTTTAAATTTCCGCATTATAGTATTTTGTGTTTTACAACTTGCAAGAGGCTCTTTCGGTTTTACGATAGGCTCCTTCTGTTTTTATATCGCAAGAGATTCCTTTCATTTTGAGCGTCAATAGGCTCCTATTGATTAACAAGCTCCTTTCGTTTTAAGTGTTAATAGGATCCTATCGATTAATAGGTTCCTTTCTTTTTTAGCGCTAACAAGATCCTGTCAATTAACAAGATCCTTTTATTTTCAATGTTAATAGTGTAGCACCCCACTCTCGCAAGACACATACTCGACATCCATGGTGATTTCTGAGTACGTACCCCGCAAGGGTGACATGCTAGAATGATCATTCAGTCAAAATTCATTACAAAACTTTTTTAAAAAAAAACAAGGTACATGCAAGCGAAAATTACTAATCAAATTGGGCCCATTTCATTTAAAAACATTTCCATTTCCAAGCTACAATCTTTACAAACATTAGTATTCAACCTTAAATTTGGGCCCATTTCAGATACAAAACACTTGAAACCATAAAGTCATTTCATTACCAAATCGTTTACATACCCTTTGTATAATTCTTGCTGAACATAATTCAAAAATAAAAATCAATGAAGACATATACAGGTGCAAACTGATCCCGACCTCTAATCCATATCAGACCTCAGTGGCTATACTCCATTTAGCCTAGTTGAATAATTCCTCAGAACCTAAAAAGCCACATTACAATTTTTGATGAGTTTTGCAACTCAATGAGTGAACCATCATTGATGATTTCACCGGATTACGCATACACATCACTTATATCACAAATATTCATTCAAGTCATATATTAATTCCTGATTTTCATATAACATGGCATCTCATGTGATCACACAATTCACATAGCCACGTATAGCAACAATTCATAACAATTTACACTTACTTCAGCTTTGCAAATCAATTAATGAGTTTCAATCTTATAAGAATGCTATATGCATGAGACTCACATTCGTTCTTATTGTTGTGACTGAGTGCCTATCACATACTTATACAAATACTAGCCTATAGCACTCAGTCGAAATAGAATCACGGAGCATAGCTCTACGTGCACACACATATATCACAGAGCAAAGCTCAACGTGCAGAACATATATCATGGAGCAAAGCTGTAACACCCCACTCCCGAGTGACCCGAACCCGATATCGTTGGTGATATCCGAGTCCGTGCCCCGCGAGGGTGACGTACTACATCAGTCGATTAAAACTCAGTATAACATTTTCTCCTCTCTCTTTTCTTGAACCATTCATTAACGCAGCATAAACAGTAAGAAACTTGAGCCCATGTTCACAATTAATCATTTTCATTTATTACAGTCACCCAATAATAATTTACAATCAGTCAATGTGTAAAACAATAAAACCACAATGGACTCATTATAAATACAAAGCATTATTGCACAATGATTACGGAATACAATTCGATAAGACACTAATGCGATACTAACCGATCCCGACCTCATCCTTCACTTGCCTACAGAGACATGCTCCGTGTCAAACGGGGTACCCTTCAAGTCCTGAAAAATAGATTGCAATTTTGGATGAGTTTGCGAACTCAATGAGGAACCATCATCGATGGTTCTCCCAATTCATGCATCACATAATCAATTCACAGTAATAAAGCAGTTGCAGTAATACTACGGTCTACAATCACAGTAATAGTAATATACAGTTACAAAAAAATCATACAGTCATAGACACAACAATTTACAGTAGACAGCCACATACAGTAAAAACCATTTCAAGTATTCAGTCCAGTAAAGATGTAATGCACATGTGACTCTTTTCGCTTTTATTACAAGATTGTGACCGAAGCGCAAAATGTGATTCAATGATCGATGAGACGCGTGCGGGATAATTATCTCCCTTCGAGCTCTAGGCTCGTTTCAGTATTTCGAGCTCTAGGCTCGTTTTAGTATCAGTGGCGACTCGGTTCACAATTTTCCTTTATCAGTTTATGCATCTGTGAATGAATGCACATGTCTAGTGTCAACATCCCCATAAACAGTTAATCATTCATAGTCAAGCACAGTCAATTTAACAGTCAGCATGCACAAATAACAATCCATAATTCACAACAATAAATAGTTCATAATTGACAGTCAATCACAGTAATGGCAGACAGGTCAAACAATGTACACATTCCTGGTCCCGCCATTATCCCCATATTTGACAGGTAATAATTGAGAAACCCATCTAGGTTACTCACCTATCACTTCCGAGCTAATACCGGGAAGTCTCTGCCACGTCGGTCGATCGACGCTCCAGTTGTGTCGCTATAAGAATCAGAGAACAAAACGATCACTAAATATCCAATCCGAGTTAGTTAATGATGCACATGTAGGTGAAAATGCATGTTCATGAGATTCCCGGCCCAAATCCCATTTTTTTCATCAGAAAAATTCGTTTAAAAATTAGAAATCTAATGGCGCTGACGGCGCTCAATTTGGACCTCTATAGGTCCCCAATTAAATAAAACAGTGATGAAATACCCATTTCTCGGACACCCGTCAATTTCCTATCCAAAAATTCCCAATTTTTCATGAAATGAAATTCAATGTTTCACGAATCCGATGCCTCAAGAATCAGGTCAATCGGATGTCGGACAGAAAAGTTATGAGCAAAAGAAGAAAAATATATGATCCTAGTCGACTTGTATGAGGATGCAAGTCGACTTATACCACTGTGTATGTCCTAGTCGGCTTGTCTGGGATGCAAGTCGACTTATGCTATAACAATAGCAGATCTGGAACAAACGTCCTGCGACATCCCAACTTACACAAGGCATAACTCCCTACTCCGAATTCCAAATTAGACAAACTTGGTGTCTATTTCATAGAGAACATAGAGATCTACAAGTTTTATGAAGGACAAAAAAGCCAATTTCACCTCTAAGGGTGTCAAAAATGCAATCAAAGTTACTGCCCAGTCAATGGGTTCTAAAACAGTACAGTATCTTGTAAATTCAATAACTTCTCATTTCCTTTGTAAGAAATTACACAATAAATATTCTCAGAAAGATCCTAATGTTATCTACAACTTTCATAAACAACAAGAAATCAAATTCATTTGCTAACTAGGCCAAACAATTCACCAAAGCATCTGCCCACTGGAATTTCCCAATCTGAACAGTACATTTCAAAGCAGCATATCTCCTAGCACAAATGTCAAAAAAATCACTACCTTATATCAATGGAAAGATAAAATCTCATACTTAAATTTTCATGAAGAACTCAGAATCCAATTCCATCTCTAACAATTTCAAACTTGTCATGTAAGTTTCTGCTGATCAGGGCAGTGAATAACCTAATGCAGGTTCAGTGTTTGAAAACTCATAACTCCCAAATCTGATCTCCAAAAATTGCATGCTAAAAACCATTTTCAAGATAAATGTTTCCTCTTCAAGCCAATTCAATTCAAAAAAATTGTTACAATTGCTTCCAATCAGAATGCTCACAAAACCGACACTTAGGTTAGATTTCACCAAAATGCACAAAATCAGTCAATAGTTAACAGTTCATAACTCCCAACGTACATATCGAAAAATTGCAAAATCAGTGGCAATGGAAAGCTAACAATACAGGCTTCAACTTTCATTTAGACCATTTGCCCTAATTCCTTCTCAATTAATTTAGAAAAATCATCAACACAATCAGGTCATCAATCCGTATACTGTTCACATAAGTCCCAGCAGTAACTTTCCAAGTCAAATTTCAACCTCTTAATGCTAAAATTAGACAACACCTATGTCACAAAAAATTGTAGCCAACAAGCCAAAGTTTCATTTGGAACAAATCTTACCTCATTTGCATGACCACACAATTAGTTATGCTCAAATCAGTGTACTAGGTCAAAAATCAATTTTCTAGCTTTCATCTTCTTAAATCCTATCACTTCTAATACCAATTCCACATGCATAAGCATCCTAATCACACAAGAATTGAGCCAATAGATCATCATAAATCATGATTAATGACCAATACATACCAATCAATGCATCTAACAACCAATTTATTCATTAAATGCATAAATGAAAGCTTAAAACAAAACTTACCAAATCAAGTTTTCCCTCTTCAATACTACACCAACTTCTCCACTTTCTCTACTTTCTAATCCTCACTTTCCACCCACAACATCATCATCCACTCAAGGCTTAAGCTTGGTCTTGGGTGTGCATAAAGAAGAAGCAAGTAAGTAGCAAGCAAGAAGAAGTTCTTGTATGGGAAAAGAAGAAACTAATTTAAAGGAGGAAGGGAAAGGAGGCTACGGATGAAGGAGAAGATTAGCTTTCCAAAGGAGTTTGTTTGTTTATATGCCAAAGAGAAAAGTCGTGGGTGATGAATGATATAAGACAAAGTTAATAAATAAGGGAGACACTTGGCATTTTAAAGAAAAAGACAAAAAAACTTTTTATTAAACCCTAATGACATGAATCTTTGACCCATTCAATTCCAATGGCCCAAATTTCAATCCCAAAATAATATACCCAATAATGCAGTGCCATTGGATAGAAATTTTCGTTACCGAAAATCGACCGGTTCGCCACTTGGCGATTTTTCCGATCCAGGAATTTTCTCCGAAAAATTCCAAAAAATTTCAATAAAAAATCTCTTAAAATATAAAACACTCAATGGCACACTCAGAATAATTTTTCAAATCCAATAGCTACGTTAATCACAATAAAATTGCCTTAGGCACAAAAATCGGGAATGTCATGTATTCATGTACAGTAATTTCATATGCACAAATGATACTGTGTACTAACCCTATTATGCATGAACAGTCCTAAGTCATTCCGATCCATCTCATCCTATGCCAAATTTACTATTTTACCCTTCCTGTCAGGGGTGGGATGTTACAACTCCCCCCTCCTTATAAAAATTTTGTCCTCGAAATTCTCAGTCAACGGTTCACTATGACAGTTATCAAATGACCCTACATGTCCCATACACTTTTCCACTCAATGATTCATTTTCCAAAAGGTCACAGTAACCACACTCAGTCAGTTGTTTAGTCACTTATTTGGCTAACTCATTATCACTAATCACAGTAGACGGATTCAACAAGGCTGTCAGTTGGCGATCTCACTCTCTTAACTATCTCACTTGCCATTTCCAGAGCAGCCACTACCTTTGGTTCCGATGCTATGACTCAGTTCATTATTTCCGAACCTGCTCACTCATCACGTTTTATCCATCCAATACCTTTTTCTCACTATACCACCCAATACCTTTTTCTCATTATACCATCCAATACCTTTTTCTCAATATATAGACTTATTCCAATAACTTCATTAATACCCTTTTTTGCCAATTCTGGGTATACTTTGTCACTATGATACTTCCAATAAAATAGTTTCTCTCTGCGACACTTCCCTTTCCTTTAAATGCAAATACACGGTGACACTTATCTCTATTTTTCACTATAACCGGTGGTAATCCACTTAACACATTTACCCCTCATATTACATTGACTCTTAGGCCAGATTCAGTGTTCTTTTGACATGTCACTATTCTATATTATTTAATTCTTTTTCATTAGTCCGATCCTGATCCACTCCAGCTATCCCATGCAGTTTTCCTAAGCCCTTTCCTTTGTTTCACTCATCACAAGCATCTCGACTCACTGTTGGTCTTTGCCTCTTGTTAGGCATTTTTTTTCTGTGTAATACAAGCGTGTACAATTCCATCTTGTGCTCACCATTAGTTCTATAATCATTCAGTCAAAACTATATCATGAGGTTATAATCCTCTATAGTCCAAATACTTAAGCACTTTTCCTATTGAACATTCAAACCTCTACACACTTGAATCTATAACCACTTCGTTCTAAACCCATAGTTATTCAATTTCACTTTTGCCTATACTTATTAGAATGTCTAGCTTCAACTGTTCACTTTCTTGTTCTATCACCTTTTTTGTCGGTTACACATACTTCTTCTTTGAAGCATGCAATATTGTTTTTCCGATTTCACTCGCATATTCAGACTCATCATAGGACTCACTACTTTAACTTCTGCACTCTTAACCTTTCTTACTTCTATCCAGTATCACTAGATCTACAACTTTAATTTTCCAGTAACACTTCATAATTACCCATAATCTACTTGACATTCTTTAAAAATCCCAATATCTGTAATTAGTCTGTTTATTGCAGCATTATCTGTTCACTATTTGAGTTTAGTAGGCAGAATTGTCTGTTCGTTTCAGAATTGTCGGTATAGTAGTCATTTATGCCTGTCTTTTTCCTCGAATTAACACAATGTATCCTTATAGGAATCTAAAGTCTCCAAGACTTTAAACAATTGCGATCATAACACCGATACCATTTATCAAAGTCAATTCAATTTATCTTATACCGTTTTAACATAATGTCTCAGTTCATCACACACTACCCACTCTCTAAGGGTATGCTTATCATCAGTATCAAATTCCTCAATTATTCATATAGTTCTTTTTTCTTTTCACTGTTCAACACTTTCAAACACATTCCGTCTATAAACATAGTCACTACCATTTGCTTACCTCACATAATTCCCTATTAGGGTCTTGTTGACTTTACCATACATCATTCAACTTTTTCATTGAGTCCACAAGTAGTGTATTTGCAATCCCTTTATGAAGGCAACACTACATCACGTCATTGTCAGTTTCCCTTTAGGACTTCTTGTCTCTACTCATTTTTTTCATTTTTTTTCAATTGATTTCCTGTCATTCACATCAACATATGCCAATACCTAGTCATCCGTACTTGGGCTTCCATAAATTCCACTTTATTTGAGTATTTCACTTCGCAGTTCGGGACTATTTTCTTCTTAGTTTCAAATCAAGATTTCTCAACAGTTTTGCATCACATATGGAGATCTATTCACTTCACATTGCAATAAAATCATCTCAAATTAAAATTCCACTTACGTCATTAGATACTTTACATTTTCGTACACACAATACAGATAACCTCAGTCGTGTATTTCACTTGTTATGTCTAAATCTCCTCTTGAGATATGACTCAATTTCACTTTTGATTCCGTTCATACTTCTTTTCGTTTGACCATTAGTCTTGCTACCGTCATTATACTGTTCACGAAAGTCTCATCAGCCAATTAGTGTCCCTAATTGCTTTTCAATCATTCTCAACTATAGGTATTTAAGTCAGAACAATATTATGCCATAATTGAAAAGATCAAAACATTCCTTGCACTAAGGTTCCCTGTGACACTAAACACTTTCGTTAACACTTATTCTTTAAACTACACATCACCGGAGACCAAATAGGAACTTATTCTATTAAACATTCCACAAAACTCCTTTCTGGTTATACTGATCCTCAAATAGAGGACTGATGCCATTATCATTCTTCATTTCCTCTCATACAAGTACACTCAGTCCTCTTATGTCATACTTTAACCCATTATGAACTTTACACTTATATCCACTCATAGTAGCACATATTTAATCATTCACAGATCATCTCCTCTCTTATTTCCATGTATCTTTTACATACGTTTCATTAATCATGATCAACTTTACTGTCCAATAGATACTCCCAACGGTAAATCGACTTAAATGCGACAACTCTTTTCATATATTACTATCATTGTTTCATTTTTTTTCATTTCCCTAGTTTCATTCCCATATCATTCATGTTTCAGCTTGACCCTTTCAGGTCATATCCACTTGGCTTATACAATGTCATCACATTATTGCTACGTCTCTCTTTATTATCCTCAAACAATCTATGATAGGGGATTCACAGTACTATTACATTCGGGGATGTGTTCCCAAAACACGACAAAATCGTTGATACAACTCCACTGTATCTCTATCTATTTACCCATCTATTTATCATTTCTGTGTCCATATACATCTTTTCACCCAATCCAGAATTTCCCGATATACAATCAGTAGAAATTGTCGGTCTGTCTTTTTCCCTTACGATCTTATTATACTGATTTCCAAACTCTTAGCACCAAATTCGCATAACCATTTCAGTCTCAAGCTTATGCGCTCATAATCATACCCGTTTCACGAGTTCATTTCAGTTTATCTGTACACTTTTATCTCACCATTTTTACTTTTTCTTACCCTACTAGGCACTTTGCTCTTTCAGTTCTTTCAGTTCTAGGTAGACCGTTACGGTACAATATTGATCTCATTACAATCTCGCTATCATCATCTATCTATGATATCTACTGATATCTAACACAAATGTAGTGAATCAATATCTGCCTGATCGGACCATCTACGTTTTACTCAGTTCCAATGTTTCCCATTTCATCGCATATATTAGGTGGCTACTTTCTAATAAATAATTGTGAGGTTCATATAACACTTCTCCAATAATAGATATAGACCTTAAAACTTAGCATACATGATGTTAGTAACAAGGTGAAGATAGGTTATATATAATAAAGTTCTTTGTAGTAAGGAGGCTGTCTGTGTATAATGTCATTAAAAATATATTTTATATATAGTACGTGTAATACTATCACCTTACTCATTTATCATAAAGTTCTTGACCTCGATTAAGATGGCAAAGGTACAGAGAGACCAAAGAATGATAAATAATATTAGTCTACAATGCTTAAAAAAGAAACAATATTTTCACCATTAATGGGGAAGAGTTAGATGTCAGCTCATAATAAGAAAGCATGAAGACTGTGATACCTTTAAAATTAGAGACAATATAGAGAATACTGTTAATAAAGACCTAAAAAAGTTCTTGCTCCAACAATTGGACTTTTTTTTACGATGTCCATTAGACATGCATAAGGTTAAGAGGGAGATAGTCTCCCATAAGCTAAATTATAAACCCCGTTTCAAGCTAATCAGATAGAATAAGAGAAATTTTACAATAGAGAATTAATATGCCATAGAAGAGTAGGTAGCCAAACTACTAAAATTGTACTTTATCAAAGATGTCCACTGCCCTAAATAGTTAGCCAGTATATTCATGCTCAAGAAGGTTAATGGAAAGTGGAGGAAATAAGTCGACTTTACACAAATAAGATATGTCCGAAAATCAATTCCTTACCTAGGATAGACCAGTATGTGGCTACAACATCAAAATATAGTAAGCTTCATGGATGCTTAGGCAAGATATAACTGGATCAAAAGGAATAAATTTAATGAAGAATAGACATCTTTCATTATACATAGGGGAATTTACTAATACATAGCCTTTTTTTAATCTAAGAAAATGATCACTTTTCTAATATGTGATCCATTTTAGTTTTTCAAATAAAATATGCTCACTTTTCTAATATGTGATTTAGCGAGAAGAATGCCTAACGGTTAAACTAAGTCAAATATATATTACTGTTTTAATTTATGACCTAGAAATTGATTGATTCAACTAGTATTATTATAAGTTGTTCAATCTATTTTTCTAACTTAAGGTACAAGACTTAAAAATGAAATACAAGATTGTATTTGTAAGATAATTTTATAAAATATTATTTATTAATAGTAAATTATGTTTTAAAAGGTTCAAAATTTTAATGTTTATTATCAATTATGATAGTGATAAAATAAAATATATTTTTGCTAAAACAGAGATTTATAGTACATTTTAGAAATCATACATTATACATCTTTTATTAATTATATCAACAACTTTAATTTTTATATTAGAATATCCGATTTTTCAAAATAAATTGAGAGTAACATTAACATGAATTAAAATTCATCTTTTACTTAAAACTTTAGTAATTGGGGTCCTCAAAAATACACAATTAACTCTTTAGAACATTGGCTCCTTTTTTCATTCATAAAAACCTACTTTTCCAGTGATCCAAATTCCCATTCCCACAAGTGACAAGCCGTCGTGTACGAGGAGATCTCCTTAGACTTTTATATTCCGCTCCCAACAATTAACCTATTTTTTTAAATTGAAATTTTTTTTATTTTATTGTCTACGAGATATCTTAGGAGGGTCCCAACTATATCTTAGGAGGGTCCCAACTATAGGAAGACATCTTTAAGCCATCCACTTCTAGATTAATTCCTGCTCGAGCCGGATAGGTCCTTTGCGAGAGGCAAAGCTCTGGCCTCAAGTTTTAAAGGACTGCATCGAACTCACGACTTCACTTAATTTTGTAATAAAAATATACAAATTAAAAGTAACATGAACTAAAATTTGTCTTAAGTCAAAATCTTCCATGGAAACTAAAATAGTAATAAATCAGAAATTAAGGAAAACTGAGTCCGGATCGTCTGTCCAACATTACTATGTCTAATATAAAAACGGTGCCGTTTTCTTTACAAAATTTGCAACGGTGTGTTAAATACCAGAGGCGCCTGTGGGACCCACCCACAGCGCCGTTGTTTCCAAGCAAGCCAGATCTTTCGTTGGAGAAGAATATTTTTATTATTATTACTTTATTACTTCGTGTGATTATTACTATTATTATTACTATTATCGATCGTAAATATACTAATTAAATTTGGTTATATTATAATAATTAGTGTTAATAATTATTAATAAATTTATTGTGCAGTATTTATAAAATTATTATCTATTATTACTATTAAAATCCTTATTAATATTATTATTGTTAATTTGATTTGTAGTTTTTAATATTATTAAAATGTTTATTATTAAAAATCCTTATTATTATTATTAGTATTATAAATATAAATATAATTTTGTTTATTTATTAGGTGTATATATTTTTATTGAGTTATTTAAATTTATTTTATTATTTTAATAATAATAATAATTATTATTATTATTAAATAAAATATTATAAAATTAATTATAGAGTCATTATGAAATTAATTATAATTGTTGGACCCCGATCTTTGAGTGAAATTTGAATTATGAAAATGAAATTTAAGGAGTGCTTTGTGTATGTCTTGTATAAGAGATGACTTAAAATTTAAAGAATATTGAGAAGAAAAGAAATGATCTGATTTTGATATCTTTGGAGTTTTGAGTAGATTGGTATGGTTTATGAAATTAAGTAGATGAGTTGATTGAAATTAAGTTGAAAATCATGACTGAAAAGAGAAAGTGTAAAAATATGAAAAATTGTGAAATAGTTGACTTTTTGGGCTTTGAAATTTGACTTTTGATTTAGGCATAATTTGAGAAAATGTTCAATATGAAACTTGTAGGTTACGTTAAGAGCTTTCTGTAGCCATAAAGTTTGCAATTTTTCGATATCGGGAGTGGAAGTTATGATCAGTCAAAGTTTATATTTGAAAGGATTGACTTTTGACTTTAATTATAATTGAAACTTTGACTGAAAAATTAACCTAGTTAGAGGTTAATTGAGCTTTGATGTTCTTCATGAAAATTTAAGGATTTGTTTTGATCTTTATTTCGATATAAAGTATACAATTTTTCGATCTCGGAATAATAAGTTATGATTTTTACAAGTTTATATTGTGGTTTTAGCATGCTTATTAGAGGATAGTATCTTTGACCGGAAAATGGACTCCTTTATGAGTCGAATTGATTTGTATGTTCTTCATGGAAGTTGAAGAGCTTCCTTTAAGCTTTCTATAGAGACTAGGTTTGTCAAAATTGAAGTTCGAGATTAAGAGTTATGAATTTTGAAAGTTTTGAATTTTTTATGTGAAAAAAAAAAAGAGGAAATTTGTTTTTCCTCGTCATTAGGCGACGATCGCCTCTAGCGATGGCAGTGTTTAGCTCGTCTACTAGGCGATGCATCGCCGTAGTGATGGCGGGCGTTCGCCTGCGTCACCAGGGCGACTTGTCGCCGGCGAGCGAGCCTCTCGCCTCGTAAGGCCTGCCGTTCCATCTACGGCCGTTTTTGTTTCTCCAATACGACGCCGTTTTGATTTTTCTTGCTTGTTATTTCCTCCAATCCGACCTTTGTTCACTATTTTGCTTATATCTTTTCCGTCCGACATCCGATTGAGTCGATTCTTGCGGCGTTGGATTCCTAAGACAATTATCTACATCCTCATATAAATTTGTGAATTTTTGAGATTAAATTAATGGTGATTAATTTAATCAAAGTGAGTCAGGAAATTTTCCGAACATAGTTCAGTATTTTGTGAAATTAGGGATCTGTAGAGATCCGATTAAAGTGATTCTTGAGGAGAAATAAAGATAAGACAAGGGGCTACAAATCATATGAAGGAATAAAATGTCAATTTTGCCCCTAAGACTTTTAATTTTTTAATTTAAGTTTGGATTAGGGTGTAATTTTCGGATTGGGAACACCTGAGAGTATTTTAAGTATAACTTTTGATCTGGGAATCGAAATGAGGCGATTCTTGTTTTGAATTAAACTAGAGACATAAGGCTACAATTTTTATGAAGACATTGAGTTTCAATTCTTGGATTAAGAATGTGAATTTCTGGACGGAAATAATCATACATGGAAAATGTGTTAGAATGTGGTTTTACCCGAACTGTTTTGCGCATAACTTTTGATGTAGTGATCCGAATTGAGCGCGGTTGGTGGCGTTGGATTCGTATGATTTAGAGAAACATTTCTCTAGAAGGAAGTTTGGACAAATTCCTTCAGCTTGATAGTGCGAATCAACCCACAAGTAACCATGACTTTAAGCTTTGAATGGAGGGCAAAATGGTCAATTAACCATCATTTAATGAAACACAAGAAGGAGTGTCATTTTTGGCTTAATAAAGCCACGAAAATGGTCTGGAATTTCAGAAGAAGAGAAAAGAAAATAAGAAGGAGAAGAAGAATGAAGAAGTTTCGGTTGGGAGAAAAGTAAGTGAGTTTTGATTTTTCTAAGTCTTAAAGCAAGATTTGGAGGTTGTTCCAAGAGAGAAAAAGATGGAAAAGCATGAGAGCTTCCTAAGAAACCAAGAAAATTCGAATTTGGTGGAAAAATGAGGAAAGAGAAAATTTTCAACTTTGAGTTTTTGTTGAGTTTTTGGTTTAGAAATATAGATAATGATATGGGTTTGTGATTTATGAAGTTGGTTTTAATATATACGTTTTAGGTTGGGTTTAATTTTGGATGGAAATTTGATTTAGTTTTAGGCTTAATTTTATGATTAAGAATTTTGTGAAATTTTGGTGTAGAATTATAGATAATGATATGGGTTTGTAGAATATGAGGTTAATTTTGAAGAAATTGTATTTTATGGTATTGAATTAGGATAAATTGGTTTAGGCCAATTTTAAGATTTGGGAAATTTTGAAATTGAGGATCTAGATATTTTGGAATTAGTGTGAATTGATGAATTGTGAAGTTAGTTTTGAAAATTAAGTTATTTATGAGATTGAATTTGAGTGTATTGGTTTAGGTCGAATTTTTGAAATTGGGGATTTTAGAAATTCTGATTTTAGAAAGCTTGGAAGTATGATGTTTATGAATTTCCGATAGTTAATTTTGGGAATTTTGCAATTTATGATGTGGAATTTGGATTTTATGGCTTAGGTCAATTTTCAATTGGAAGGAAGAAAGGAGAAAAGGTCAAATTGAAGCATTGGACAAGATGCTAGCATGGATATGAGGTGGGTAGCATATTTATATTATGATCTGTAAGCTTAATACGAATTTTCAAAAATTAAAGAAAGCAAAAATGTGAAATTTTGATAAATTATTGTTTTGTAAATGTTTGAAATTATGATTTCAAAGGAGTAAAATGAGTTTTAGAAAATGCAAGACGTATGAATTTCATGGTTTTCAAATTATGTGATTTATGATTTGAATGATTTAAAAAAAAATAGTGCATATATTGTGATGCATATGTGATTTAAGTGAATTGCATTAGATTGATTATGTGCAATTATGTGGATATATGCTTGTGTCATTTATGACACAATTTGATGTTATGAGTTGAAAAATGTATTTTTTTTAAAAAAAACAACAAGATTTTCGAAAAGTGCCTTGGTGTAATCAATTCGTTTTAGTTATATGTTAAGTGGGTTTAGTCGGGTTCTTTTTGTGAGTCGTCATTGTCTCTACTGTTTAAGCCTTCGCCTATTTTGCTGCAATAGGCAATGGAGATCCGATTACGGACTCCTTTCACGGCTACACTGGACTGCTATGCGGGAAAGTGTAGTACGTCCTGTTCACGGCTGCACATGACCGTTATGCGAGAATGTGCAGTACGTCCTGTTAGGACCGAACCAAACCAATTCTGATGTTTTATGTGTTTGTAATTTGATTATGATGTGATACACCATGATGTGATGCATTCATATTTATGAAAAATTTGAGAAGTTTGAAAAAAAAATGAGAAAAAGTGAGATTATTGTGAAAAGTTTGAAAAATATGAAAAAGGGTTTGAGTGAAAAGTTTGAAAATTATGAAAAAGGGTTTGAGGAAAAAGTTTGAAAAATATGGAAAAAAAAAAAAAGGGTTTGAGGAAATTGTTTGAAAAGTTTGAAAAATTAGCCTTTTGGCAAAAAGTTTATGAAAATTGATTTCTGCTTATTATTCAATTTATAAATGTGTTATCCACGAGTTTCGAAGCTCACCCCTTTCATCCCCATCTCCGTGTTTTGAAGCGGAGATCGGATGAAAGAATGTGAAGACATCGTTTACATTTGTGTCGCTTAGATTTTGTGTAATTTGGATCTTTAGTATGAATATGTTTATGGCTTAAGATAAGTTTGGAAAAGTGTATTTGTGTATAAAGTCGGGTGTTGTGCATGGTTTTGGAATTTGTATATGAGTTTAGTATTGAATTGAGAATTATGGAAGTATTAGATTTAGGTTTGCGTTTTGCTGGTGTTTGGATTCCGGACGGGAGAGTCCGATGATTCTGAGATCTGTTTGGCTTTTAGAAGTGTATTTCTTTACCCTTGCAGGTTTGGGTTAGGATAAAGCGAAATTATCTTGCCGAAATTTGATAAAATTTCGTAATGTGGGTTAAAGAAATGAGTTTGAGGATTTATATGATTGTATAAGAAATGATTAAGATGAATTAAATGAATTGAAATTGGTGAGGATGAGTTTCCAAAAAGGGAATTGTATTGAATGGTTATGATTTGAATGAGATTGATTAAAGAGAAAAGGAATGAATAAGAAGAAAGAAAGAAAAATTCATACCGGATTTGAAATGTCGTAAGGTTTCCAACGCGATGAGTTTACTATGCTACATGTTTGAAACGGATGTCGGTGTTTGTTTCAGTTTGATTATTTCGATTCGCATTCGATTCGGAATTCTGCCTTTCGAGTTTCTCCGTTTTGTTATTCGTATTTCCGATGCACAATTTTCTGAGTATTCCTTTGGCTCCGATGATGCGATTTGTATTCCGATTAGCGATTTCTCGCTTTTCGATTTTCTGTCTTTCCGTTCCGTTTTCCGTGCTCCGTTTTCGGTTGGGATCCGGTTCCCGGATCGGGTCCCAACAATAATTGTTATCAAATTCGCCGTTAATAATTTCATAAATCTTTGTACTATATGTATTATTATTAGTAGTAATATTATAATAAAAATTTTAATTTTCTTTATTCAGGGAAAGTCGCTAGGGCGACGCGTCGCCCTAGCGACCCTGCCTCAAATGGGCAGGATCACTAGGGCGACACGTGGCCTCGCCCTAACGAGAACATCCTCTCATAACATTTGTTTTAAAATGTTTATAATATTATTAGTATTGTTAATTGTATTTATTAGCTTTCAAAATAATTATTACTATTTATTAAAAAATTTTATTATTATGTTTAGGTTTTAGTTTTTCTATTATTATTGTTCTTATTGTTATTATTATCTTTATTATTATTATTACTGTAATTATTAATATTAAAATTATTTTATCTTATTAATGTTATTATTATTAAATTTGTTATATCTTATTATTGTTATTGTTATTATTGTTATTGTTATTATTATTATTATTATTTATTATGATTATTATTATTATCATTATTATTACTTATGATAAATAAATTTATTATATGAATTAGATATATACATTATTAGTCATAACATAATTAAAATTTGTATTATTATTTGCGTTGTTGTTAATGTTATTCAATTATATAATTCAATTTTATGATTCAAAATTTTTATCTTATTATTATTATTGAGTAATTATTAAATTAATAATAATTATTAAAAATTGGTTGTTAATAATTTCATAAATCCTTACGCTATATGTATTATCATTATTATTATTATTATAACTAAATTTCTTGTTGTTATTATTATTATTATTATTATTATTATTATTATTATTATTATTACTATTATTATTATTATTATTATCAATAAAAATTTACTAATAAATTTTAGGTATATTATAATAATTACGGTGAAATAATATTTTTAAATATATTGTGCAAGTATTTATGAAGAAATTATTATTATTATTATTAAATTTCTTATTATTATTATTCTTGTTATTTTGTTTTGTAGTTAATTTATTTATTTAATTATTATATAAAATGTTTTTATTATTCATAACATATTATTAATATAAATAAATAAAAGCAAACGGAGGAAAGACAAAGAAATGAGAAAAGTGGTTTAATTTATGAAACTTGAAAATCGAAATTAATATAAATAAAAAAGTTTTTCGGTAAAGCCCTCGACTATCTGCGGTGCGATCGAGAGTGCGATCTCGATTTGAGTCTTGTTTTGACTGGAATTCGAAATGTTCTTCTCCCTCTAACCTTGTTCGTATTGGCAAACATTACCGTACACAAAAGGCTCGTTCCGACATCTTCTACAAGTGAAATATATTGGAGTTGCTCTTCAAAAGTTCTTCGTCTGCTCTACAAAAGTTATTCCTCTTCTTCACGTTCCAGCATTCTACCACCAGATTGTAGGTAAGTTGTTTGGATTGTTTTGGTTGGGTGATGGGTTTGGATTGAGTGAGGGATATGTTGTGCATGTGGGTTTGTTATGTGGGTATTTCCGATGAATTGCATGTGGGTAATTTGTTAGGGTTTTGATTTTCGAATGGGTATTTCATCTGGATAATTTCGTATAGGTTTTCGGAAAGGGAATTGCAGGTGGTTGGACTATTAAATTCGGTTACTCCCTTGAGTGGAAGCGTAGTAGGTGTTTCATCTTAACGTTGTTGAGGTATGGATTGCTATTAGAATTGCTTCATATGAAATTGTGACTCTTTGTCCTTGTGATTGATGTTCTGCATATATTTTGGATGCTTGAATTTGGTAATTATATGAGTACATGTAGAGATTTTCAGCAGTTATGTTACGTGAAATCAATTAGTTTGTCCTGTTCTTTTGTTCGATTCATATTTTTGTCCCATTAGGCTTCATGTGCGTTATTGAGTAGTAATTGTTCATTAGGATTAAGTGTTGGTTGTTGTATATGCTATTTTAATAATGCACTCCACAAAGCACTAAAAATTGTACTAACTAAAAGTTGACAATTTGGATAAAGAAACAATGATTTTACAAAAGTGTAAAAGTAATTCGATGATTGATATCAAAAAGTTGACTGCTTTTAAGACAAGTTGTCTTCCCAAATATCCAACAAGTTGACTGCTTTTCCTCAAATACAAGGAATCATCTTGGTCTTCTACAGCAGCTATAGTTATCAACATAACACACATGTACATATAATTTGTGTTTTTTGGATCTTACAGTATGTAGTTCATAATAGTTAATGTTTCAATAATATCAGCCCTTAACATAAATGGAATTGCTTGTTATGTACTACAAACTTGGTCAAAACTTAACTCATAATAAGAATCTTTCTACTAACCCACTTAAGGACATATTACATTTCCTATGCACATTTTGTTATGAGAGCATAGTTTTGTTACATGTAAATGATTTAAGATATAATTAGTACGCTAGCTAAATCACAACGAAAATCAAATGAAAACATTGGATGTTGAACCACCTATAAAGAGAGAAATAAATAACCAGTGTGATCATGGGGTGAACCTTAATAATTAGTGTTCTTAATTTCTTTTCTTTTGCAGCTTCTACCATCACAATGCCCCCCCGAAGAGCTAGACAGTCAGAGGAAAGCATATGTTCTGAGGTGAGAGGGGACAATGCTGAAAACATTGCAACTGTGTATGATGCTCCTTTTCCAATTTATTCTGAGGTAGAAGGAGAGAGGTACAGGGACCTCCAAAGTAAGAGCATTGAGGTACCAACCTACTTTAATTTTGAGCTGCTAGAACAAATAGGGTTGAAAGACAAAATTTTGACATTATGTCGGAGAGGTGGTTGGCAATATTTTGTCCAATAAGCTTGGCCCGTTTCCCGTGAGCTGACACTAGAGTTGTTCACAACTTTGAGGTTTGTCACACGGCGATTGCAGAAATTGTGGTTTAGGTTACGAGGGCGAGTGTGTTTTTTGGATAAGACGCTGTTACATAACGTTTGTGAGTTTGCCGAGAACAGATTTGAAGATGCGCATCAGGGTTTCAGTGTCTCTACGTACTGGAAATATTTAACTGACTTGGATGTGTATGATCTACACCTTGCATCCAATGCGCAAATTGTAAGACCATAATTGAAGTTGCTGCATAAATTCATTTGTGGATCCGTTTTTGGCAAACGACAAAGTATAAAATGCTCAACAAAGGAGCTTTTCTTGTTATGGTGCATCGAGCATGGACATAAACCGAACATGTTCACTTTTGTTTCTCGAACTTTGATCGAATTAGTGGGGAGACGGGGGAGCGGCCTAGGAATGGGTTATTTAGCAACTGCAATAGCTCAGTTTGTTAGGGTTGATGTTAGTGACCTTGAGAAGCTGCAATATCACTATTTCGATGTACCATACTTGACCCGGTGCGAGATTATAGACGGGACAACGCAGCAGCTACGAGATCCATCTACCCGTACAGCAATGAAGCGTAGGTTGGTTGCGGGAGAGTCAAGTGCTATAGGTCACCGTGTAGAATATGAGACTAATGTTCATGGTGTTGAATGTGGTTCGGAGACTGAGGGGCAACAACCGCAACCACAACATCAGATCGGACAGCAACATTCACATGAACACGTGTCGCAACTGAATTTGGCCACAATACACCAACTTATGCTACGTAACCAACACATCATGCATCAACACCATTGCAGAACACAGGAGCGATTTGATGGATTGTCAGCAGAGATGCATAGAATGAATCAGCAATTGGTTAATCTTAATGCGCGAGTGGAGGATATTGATGGCGAGCTGGAATACTTGGACAACAAATGGAGAAAGGCTTGGGAGGTCCAAGGACTGGACGTGCCATCTCCAACCGGATCTGGTGGAGGCAATCCACCGGGATGGCTAACACGCTGCAAGAAGGTCCTGTTCTGAAATGTGAAGGTATGACCATTTTCATCTTCAAGATGTACATTCTTAACACTCTCTCGCTTGTATACTTGCCTTATCCAATTTAGGTTATACTCATCGTTGTTTTTGCATCTTCGTGCATCGTGTTTTAGTTAAGCGGCATGCTCGGAAAGCTTTGTGGTTTAACCAAAGACTGATTTTTGGCCCATATTGATATGGGTGTTGGCGCAATCATGTTCATATTATTAATGAGGTGAAGTGTGTTTGTATTTGCTGCAGCCAAATACACTGCCAAAACGACTGTTAGCATTCAGGGTGGTGGCAAAGACCTGTCACATGGATGGATGTTGACCAACAAATATTTTTAATGTTTCAAACACCACATCCAGCAATTTCTGATCACATCCACAGTATCATACCTGGTTTCAGTGTGAGCAGATGGTAGAAAGTTGCATACCTTCCTCGTTGACTGAGGAATTTTTTTGATATATTGTTGGGAAAAAGATTGCAATTTTGTGTGTGTTGTTTTACATGTCTGTAGCTTCTCTATTGCCTTATATGTGATGAAGATGGAGAATGAGAGTGTCGGATGCTTCTTGCTGAATCAGACCATCAGCATGTGCTTCCCATCCTTTGCATTTGTTCCCTTTCACTTATTGACTTGCTTTGTTCTTTGCTTTTGATGTGAGTTAATAGGTGACGTGGGAAGCAATATAGCTACAATGGAAATTGAATAAAACCTGCAAATATGAATCCATCATCCTAGAAATGTTATTCAGGAAGCATCAATTCATTAATATACCAACACAACAATTATACAAAAGCGTCATTTCATAAATTATTGTCCTTGAGGAACTCGGATATTGGCATTAACGTGTACCAATGTTGTCGTTTTCACAACAGACCCTTCCATTTAGAGAATTTGTTCTTATTATTATTAAATTTTGAATTCATATTATTATTATCATTCTTCAGTAAAGTAATTAACTTATAATAGTTCTATTGTAATACGATTCATTATACAACTAAGAATACTATATTTAATAATAATAAGAACTAAATTAATAATAAAAGCAATTTATAACATATATTACAAATAAAGATATATTCAACTAATCATGATAAGGAATTTCATAATAATAATAATAATAATAATAATGATGATAATAATAATAAGACTAATATTAATAATAATAATGACAAAGTGTCTTAAATAATTCATAACACTCAAAGAATAATTTTATTACTAATAAGTTACGGTAATTATAATTACGGAAATACATTAACTTAGTAAAATCTTCTAACATTGGAAGCACAAAAGTTAAGCAATACTCAAGCTCGAATACCAAAACTGTTGTAATTTCATTTCAGCAAAATTGGTGAATAAGTCCAATGATTGAATCACTACTTATTGAATTATTCCAGATAGCATCACTCGCTCGGTATTCCAATATACTGATTGAAATTTGCAACATATTTCAGCTCATGTTACATCCTCGATGCAGACATAGGTCCTTCAATTCTCATAAGCACGCACTCTCCATTAGAAGTAAAAGCGTTGTCTAAACGCAGAAACTTTAACTTATACCTCATAATTTCCATCATAATTCCATAGCCATATCCACCAACCACCGCATCTTCTACCTCTCCTCTTCCACGAACACGTCCTCCGCCATATGAATCTAAACAAGAAAGGAAAATATCCGTATCAAAACAAATGTAAACTCAAAAAAATTAACAACTCATATTCATAGGACCCGTGAGAAGCAAAGATCGTAAAGGCATGCGTCTTGGCTTGGTTGTTCCTTCTCATAATTATTATTGTTGCTTTTTTTTTCTTTCAGCAATATTATTAATATTATCATTGAAAATGTATGTTATTATGCATAACATATAATCAAATTGTAATGATATTATTATTATTATTATCAGTAAAATTTATCTAACAACCAAATGAAATTTATCCAACCTGATCCTTCTTATTGGAAGATGCCCTTTTCCATCTGTTGGTCCCCTTGCTTTTCATCTTATGCGTGTGAATGCTACGACATATTTGCTTTCGTAGTCCTTTGGGTTCCATCCTCCTCCTCCCATTCCAAAGACTTAAATCAATGACATGTGTACCATCTTTGTTGCATAGGAGTGGAAATGCATAATCTTAGTTAAGCTGAAATGATGGCAACATAAATGGTGAAGGCAGAGTGATGACGTTGCCATGTCTTAATTAATTGCATCTCATTATCATTAAAGACACTAGTTTATAACACACCCGCATTTGAAAATTGTAGTCATCATAACCGACCATGTTGTGTATAAAGCAAAGGCAATAAATTGTATATGTTCATAATGAAAACGTTCCTACTTACATCATTATAATAATCATTGTCTACAAGTACACAACTTTTCATTGCAGAGGCAATTCCCACATTTGCCTATGGAAAAACCACTAGTAAATTTGTTGACATCTTCCATATTTCCACAACCAAATGTTTGTTGTACCTGCAAATCAATATGCATGTGAACTCTTTCAAACAAAACAAAACATATAATTCAATTATGAAACATTGTTCAACTTGAGACACAAACTGTGGCTGATGTACCCTTAGTAAATCAGTCATCCGCATTGCCGGTGGGATAACAAGATGTACATTCTGGTCACTTGGTCCAATAGCATTCACCTAACATGATAGACGATTCACATTTTCATATTTTATTACATTGACAACTGTAGCAAGCATTACAAACACTCCTATGTTAATAAAAGCATACCTCCGACATTGTTGCAGTTGGATGTTGCCTGTATGACATTGTTGACTGGTCGAAGTTAACACGTATTGCCTGCCATTTGGTAGACATTGAAGATTAATAATTACCTTCTCATGCCTCCAAATTTATAATAGCCCAAGGACAACTTAACAAAAACAACCTGAGATTCTTCTATGCGCGCTTGGTGATTGGACCCCATAGTTGTCCATTCCTTATAAAGTGGAACTTGCACCTGCATTTCGTAATAGTCACAGGCGTTCAACACATGAGATAGGGAAACAAAAATGCACAACACATGTACATATTGGTAATGACCGTCTACCAACCTGTTGTTGATGTACTATAGGAGGTTGGCTGCTAGACATTAATCCATATTGCCATGAATTCGCTTCAAATTCCTGCATTAGGTCAGAAAGACCATATTACATTAAAATCTTCTATGAGAAACAAAATGCAAACGTCCGTACACTGTGTATGCGCAACAGTTTTACCTGCGTATTGGAAAGGGGGTAACTGTCGAATTGCTACATTTCTTCGCATTCGTCCTCTTCTTTGTACATTTCTCAAGGCCACCCCTCATTCTCTTACTAGATGTAGGCTTTGTCTTCAACTTGAAACCTCTTATGTGCTTCATGTAGGCAAAATTTAGGTCAGCTTCATTCAGCACATTCACATCAGTAGTTGACCGTGACCGTTGGCTTAAGTCATCATGCTGTCCTCTTAGGTTCTCGTCATCCACTTTTTCTTCACCTTCCAATGTCTCATCAACCATGTTTAACATGTTCAGAAGATGTTGTTTAATAAGTTCATAGGTATCTCCCCTGGTTGCAGCTCTTGTAACCAACCGCGAGCTAAAGGTACACAATTCTTTATACCTTCTACCTAACAGCAACTTAGGGTCCATATCAGTTTCAATGATACTAGAGTCTTGACTACCATTCCTCCAACATTTCGCTTTCCTTGTCCATCGTTGTACTATATATTTGCTTGAACTGCTAATATTTTTATGTTATACATCTTCAATACATGGCGCATAAGATCCCAAAGAAACTCAAACTTTCCACAATTGCAACGAACTTCATCATTAGAAGAATCAGAATCGATGGAATGAGAGTACCTCTGCCCATCAACAGTAACCATGTAATTCTCAACCGAACCATCCTGACTACAAAGATTACAACTGTAATGACACATATTCCATTGATCTTGGAACCATTTAAAAACTTCTGACGTGTATACAGTTGCGGCATGCTTTAAAAATTTTACTGGTGCTGACAATGTTGGTCTGCTGACATTGCTCCTAAAATCAGCTTTTAACTCCTCATAACGGCGATCATCGAGCAGCCTGTGCATGTGAGTAAAGAATTGTAGTAAGTTATGCTGATAACTGACATACCTTTTCAGCAAACTGTTCATGCTTTCACTGCGTTGTGTTGTCATCATGTCAGCACATAATATTTTGCGCCCATATGCCAACGCCCACTTCTCCTTAATATGATACAAACGTTGCAACCATTCATTGTCCTCAAGTTCATATTTTCCCAGCATCTGATTCCATGCACCGACAAATTGTTCTTCTTCTTCACTGTCATATATGCACCCATTGAAGTCCCTTAAAAACTCTTTATACTTGCCGAACACACTACTCAAATGGATTGCAGCATTTTGGTAAATGTGCCAAATACATAGCCGATGATGAGTGTTTGGCCATGTTGACGCTAATCCCTTTGCGATTGCCGCATCTTGATCAGTCAGAACAGTTGTTGGTTGTTTGTCACGCATCGCAGTCTCAAATGTCTTGAACAACCACTCAAATGTAAGGGCAGTTTCATCATAGAGGAGTGAAACGCCAAAAACTGTTGTTTGCTTGTGATGATTGACACCGACAAACAACGCGAGTGGGCGACCACGACCGTTCTTCTTGTAAGTCGATCGAAGGCATAACATCACCAAAGTCTACGAGTCGTTCCTCATTTGAGCGCCGGACCAAAATATGTTCGTTATCAATTCATCTTCTTCGACTTGAATGGCATAGAAGAAATTAGGATCTTCCACCTGCATCTTATACAAATATTGTAACACCTCATGTGTATCTCCCTTTGTCATCTCTCTTGTCCGTTTAGTCCTCAAATAATTCTTGTAATCATCCCGAATGAAGCCAACATTATCTCTTCCACCTGCTTCCCTCACCATAAGATCATGGGATGCTTTCGGTTGAATTCCCACAGCATTTGCCATTTCAATTTGCAATGCCGCAGCTGAACATATTTTCCTATGACTTCTATGCAAATGTACCTTGTTCGGCGATGAAAGGTGGTGATTGTGCTCCTCCACAAATTCAATGACTTCAAATGATCCAGTTTGCAAACTATGAACTTTCATCCTTGCCTCACACCCAAATCTTGTTGCTGGTCGTGGAGCTCTTACACACAGATCTCTTTTATCAGGCATCCGCTGACCCTGAGCACTACAACAAAGTAGCCTACAAATCAAGTTACCCCTTTTATCTTTGTGACTTTTGCTTCGCCTAATCCCAAATCCCACATGCTTCCCATAAGTTAAATAAAATTGGTAAGCTTCTTCTTCTGTCACGAACTGCATGCCAATTTTAGGTACTAACTGTCTTCCAACCAACTGCCTTGCGTTCATATTACAAAACCCAATCCCAATGCCAATATAATTCTGACCTTGCTCATCATCACATCCATAATTTAAACGACGATATGGTCTCGATGTACCTTCCATTTTCACACCTGTTAAATTAATACACGAGGACAATTAATTTCACATATGATTCATAACACAAGCAATTACAACTACTACATAAAACAGAGTTCATAATGTTTTTTTGTTTTCATCCATGTCTTAAACCATTCCATGTGATATGTCATTCATATATAAGAAAAACATGTGTATTGATACTAAGTTGTTTCCGGTTAACAACCGATAGGTTTACTTTAACATGAACTATACCTTAATGTTTATCAAATCAATTGTAAAACATTTATTGTCATTGGTAGCAAGTTGCGTTAACACAGGAAAACAAGTTAAACGAGTGTGAACATTTATTACCATTGCCAACCTTACAACAGAGTTGCCTTACCACAAAAACCATACAACACAACCAACGGAGCTATCCCATATTAATTACCACTTACGTTATATCAACAACCATTTATTAACACAAACATTCCAAATACATGACAATGAATAAGAAAAAGTTAAATAGACAGTTATAAGCTATATCACATGAAGAACATAAATGACTATACATTTCTTTAACAACCTAGTTATAAAAAAATAATATAAAAACACAGCCATTTTCCTAATATCTGCACAACATTAACTAATGCTTTTATATGTTTTCACCTGAGAAGGAGAAGAAAATTAAACACACTGTCTGTAATCAGCTTGGTTGTTGGAGAAGAAGCTCTGTTTTTTTAGTTAAACAATAAACAACTTTCTAATATTACGAAGTAAATGAATGGCGGGAATTGTTTGAGATCATTTATTTGGAAATGACAACTCTTTCTCAAGTCATGATTATTGTTAATTAATGAGTACAGAACTTTTCAATAAATACAATTATTAATTCATTTTCGTTTTATTTGCTTAAATAATGTAATGAAAAAAAGTTCAATTCCGTTTCTGCAATAGTTATAAGAACTAATTGAATTATATAATTGAATAACATTAACAACAACGCAAATAATAATACCAATTTTAATTATGTTATGACTAATAATGAGACATATCTAATTCATATAATAAATTTATCTATCATAAGTAATAATAATGATAATAATAATAATCATAATAATAATAATAATAATAATAATAATAACAATAACAATAATAAGATATAACAAATTTAATAATAATAACATTAATAAGATAAAATAATTTTAATATTAATAATTACAGTAATAATAATAATAAAGATAATAATAACAATAAGAACAATAATAATAGAAAAACTAAAACCTAAACATAATAATATTCAATTTTAATAAATAGTAATAATTATTTTGAAAGCTAATAAATACAATTAACAATACTAATAATACTCATACTTAGACATAATAATCATAACAAAATTAATAATAATTAGCAATTCTATAACATATATTAGAAATAAAGAAATATGCATTTAATCATTATAAGGAAATTTATAATAATCATAATCATAATAATAATAATAACAACAATAATAATAATACAATAAAATTTTAAGCAATTCAAATTTAATCGAATAATTGTTGCAACTAATAATTAGAAGAAATTTACTAATTATAACAAATATAAGTATAATAATAGAAATTATAATTAATTAAAATTTAAATAATCATGATAATAATAATAATAATAACAAAGATAATAATAAAATTAAGAACAATAATACATAATACTAATAATTACACGTAATAATAACAAGTTTGAATAATTAGTTATAATTATAATATTTGTTATTCAGCAGGTCGCTAGGCTAGATGCGACAGCCTAGCTAGCGACTTTCCCTAATAAAGAAAATTAAAATTTTATTATAATATTACTACTAATAATAATACATATAGCACAAAGATTTATGAAATTATTAACGCTTAATTTGATAACAATTGTAATTAATTTCATAATGACTCTATAATTAATTTTATAATATTTTATATAATAATAGTAATAATTATTATTATTATTAAAATAATAAAATAAATTTAAATAACTCAATAAAAATATATATACACCTAATAAATAAACAAAATTATATTTATATTTATAATACTAATAATAATAATAAGGATTTTAATAATAAACATTTTTAATAATATTAAAAAACTACAAATCAAATTAACAGTAATAATATTAATAAGGATTTTAATAGTAATAATAGATAATAATTTTATAAATACTGCACAATAAATTTATTAATAATTATTAACACTAATTATTATAATATAACCAAATTTAATTAGTATATTTACGATCGATAATAGTAATAATAATAGTAATAATAATAATAGTAATAATCACACGAAGTAATAAAGTAATAATAATAAAAATATTCTTCTGCAACGAAAGATCTGGCTTGCCAGTTTGGAAGCAAACGGCGCCTGTGGCCCTCTGGCATTTAACACACCGTTGCAAATTTTGTAAAGAAAACGGCGCCGTTTCTATATTAGACAGAGTAACGTTGAACAGACGATCCGGATTCTGGAAAACTAACTCTTTGGAACCTTAGCTACTTTTTTTTTTTCATTCATTCGTAAAGCCATAAGTTGAACTTTCCACAAACAACACCTACGTAATTGTTAGTGGTCTGGAGACTTCATTTACAGCTGCTGGTGCTGGTGCTGGTGCTGGTGCTCTTTTTATTCGAAACTTTCATCGATGTCATCTAACTTCTCTACGTTGTAGACATTGTCTATTCGTTCTTTGCTTTTAACGGGTCAATATGTTACGAAGAAATCTCAAAGTGACGGAGCATGTGGATTGTTGCTGTATGAAATTTTTCTTTTCGTACTTCTTCAACTCTTGGTTTAAAACCTGTCGTGATTTTCTTTTAACTTTCTCTACCTTTTGTTCATTTCGCAATCCCAAACTCCAAAAATTTTAAAACAATGGAATGAACTATAGAAAATAAGTCAGGGTTAATTATGTCATATATCTGTTATTTATATTCAAATATTTAATTGTTTATTTATAATTTTATCCCTTTTTTAAAAAAAGTTAGTGGATGCGTCACATTATTTAAAATTAGAAAACATCAACTGTGCTGTGCCTAAGAGGTGTTTATTTCAAAGGAGGTTAGATAATGATTTTTTAAAACAATTATAACTTTAGAGAAAGAAGAAAACTTTTTTTGCTTTTTGTTGATTATACTATAAACAATAAGAAGTTTCTTTGCATCAATCTCGCCGGTCTAATACTATCCCTTGGAATTGTTGGGTTGTTCGAATATATGGACGCTGTAACGTTAGAATCTAGGCTGGGCTATATGCTTCTTTTAGCTTTTGGAAATGCTAAAAATTGTGGAATAACCTCGTTCCTCAACTGCTTAACCCGTGATCCCACAATCTTGACCGATTTTTCAACATAATTCAGATTGTTAGTCACCTCAATTTTTTGAACCGGTATCACATGTGTCGAGAGTAGGAGACATCTTTTCTTTAGGGAATTTGATCAACATCCACCCAATTGCAGTGATGCCTTAGTTATGCTCTTTTGTTCTTGATGTGCCAACTCTGGTCTTTCTGGTCTTTCTTTAGTGTTTGTTTTTTAATCTATTGGCTCTACTCATTTTCTTGTTCTAGTTTCTTGTTTTGAAGTAGGAGTGGCTGGTGCCTAACGAATGGCCAAGTCATTCAAATGTAAACTCTATACTAACTTCCCATCTTGTAAAGAACAGTGAAACAAAAAAAGAAACAGTCGACGGGATGTTCAGCAAGTAACCCACTCTCAAAGTGTTTTCAGGCTAAACAGCTTCTTGGGGTTGGAATTGTCGGGGGAATGACACATGGCCACACAATACATTGACAATGAGACAAAATGGGCGACCCCATTTTATGAGTATCCCAGTTTATTAAAGAAACAGTATTCACATGACACGATGTCTGGATCAGTTTAGAGAATCATTCCCATGTCCACCTTTTGATATCAAGCAAAAGCAGCTTATCTTCATTAGTATCGTATCATCTGTGCATCAACTTATATGGAAACAGGATGTGCATATACCTTTTAGTTACCTCAACCAAAAGCTACAACCCACCTTGCTGGTAGTCTACAGCAACTCCTTACAAGTCAGGTCTTTGCATATACATTAGATTACCCTGAACTTCATTTTAATGGAAAGAACCATTGGCACTATGATGTGCTCCACATTGTTAAAGCATTTAAACCACCGTGACAGAAATTATTATTGGGAAACTACTTCAAATCATGTTCAACTTCAGACAGTACTGTACAGATGACGCTCTGAAAAACTTGTGTAGACTGTCAGCTTTTAATCCATTTGAAAAAAGTAATCAATTAGCAGTCTATAAAGTGAATTGCTCTAGTTATGGGCAGTATAAATCACAAATTAGTTCAAAAAGGAAAACGAGCTCACCAGATATATCTGCACAAAAACATGTTACTAAACTTTAAGCAACTCCTGAAAAAGAAAGGTGAAAAAGAAAAAGAGTGAAGGTCTCATACGATAAAGATTACAAGTGGCATATAAATTTAAAACAGCAGTACTAAATGGAATCCACAAAGATAATATAATTTTGTTTCTTCTGCTCACAAGATTAAATAGTGATAAGAAAGCAATCAAAATCATCCTTGCCTCTCACTTTGACTATGAGCTCATATCAATTTCATGTTAGGATATATCACTGCATTTTCTGCCAAAGTGAATAAATTTAGCTTATTTACTGTGACAACATTCTAGCTGCTGAGAAATAACAAGCATTTAAAGGCCCTTCTTCCATATCCTGCCACATATTACAGCCTTGCAACCAATTCTCAACCATAAATAAATATCCAGAATCCAGGTTCTCAAAATCAGTGCATGGTTTATGGCACAACTGCAGTTAAGCCAAATTTGAAGTGCTTGGTCCAAATTAACTCAACGCTATAAAAATGCCCATTGATCCATCCGTATAAAATAATCAATTTCGTACACTAGCATAGGGTCAGGGGATTGGAACTACCTATTCTTCCCATGAATCTGATCATGATAAGCTTCCACTCTAGTTTTTACAACTACTATAGTTAACAGGAATCAGTGGAACCTAGGGTGCATTTATGCATTCTTTCTTATCCAAGAAAGAAAAATATATATAGCAATATTTTTGCAATCCAAGAAAGTAATTATGATAGAAGTATCTCTGAAAAATATCAACACTCAGGTCCCATTCAATCAGTCAGAATTAGAATGATACCGTTTCTTTTTGTTTATAGATAGTCTCAATCTTCTTTATATATCCATCCGTGAGTTTCTGCAAAAGAATTACAATAATTCTTTAAATCTAATAAAATGGCAGAAGTGGTTCTTCACAAACTGAAAGGTCAACAGACAACATCAAAGAGACAAAGATCCAAACAAGTAATGACATATGTAGGAACCACACGTAAAATGAGAATTAAATGTGCAGTTAATTAGCATTTTACAACTTCATCAAGTTATCCTTGTGCAAGTACACATTGCAACATACCAATTTACCCTAAATACTTGCCTCTATCCAGGAGAATTGAACATATTACACAAAGGACAAGATCTTAGTCATGACTGAAAGGTTTAAAATTGATGACATGCACCAAGTAATGTATTAACTTTTCAATCCTTCATTTCTGGAGAGTTGAGAGTTCCTGAACGCCAACTCTAAGCCTCTGAAACTATTCTCCAGAAAACTGTTCTAGTAGTGCATAATAAAATCATTCAACTTATTGCTAGAAATATCCCAAATATGTTGCTTGAAAATTTTGGTAATAAGTTCATATGATTAAAACTCAATATCTAGCGAAGCTGATGGTAGTTGCTCAAAGCAGAAGGCACACTTGATAAAAAAAAATCTAAATTCAGAGCAGCTAATGGAAAAAAAAATAATCATTAGCATGTTACCTGCAAATCACTTGATAAGTCTTTCACATTGTCTTCTGAAAGCTTCTTCTCCTGAGGAGAAGAATATGAGTAAGATCAACAGCAAACTTCTCAAGGAAATAAATCATTCAACATCTTGTGTGCTTCTCACTCCAAACCTTTTCAAGTTTCTCATATGCTTTCAGTGCATCTCGTCTGATATTCCTCAAAGCAACCTATACATCATTATCAAAAAAAAAAAACATGAGAGAGGAAAGTGGAAAACACTGAACCAGACATTGATTAGCATCCAGATAGAACTATAATGAAAATGCAACTTCTGGCCTTTTTAAATGGCTGCAAAATCTAAGCCTCTCCGCTTTCATGTCCCAAGAAAATCACAAGTGCTAAAACACATACTTGTTATCCATCATAAATTCAGGAAAGTAAATGTCTATTGTTGGTAGAATAAACGATTTCTTCAGGACCAAGATAAGTTTACCAAAGTTGTTTCACCCATGAGAGAACATGAGAAACTCTGGATATTTAAATACTAAATTCAAAACTGCAGAGAGTTACATCAGCAACGACTAAAATCCATATATACCTTCCCTTCCTCAGCTTGTTTAGCCACCATTTTTGACAATTCCTGTAAAAAGAGAATGTGAGAAGAAATCATTAAGATGCTCAAAGGAAACCCCATGTTCTTCTGAGAATAATACACATCTAAATTCATCCTGCAGAATGAGAAATTTTTAATTGATCTTTACTAGTTAGGAATAAGGCTATATACTACTGGATCTCCCCAGACCCTGAATATATTGTTGTCTCTTCCATCTTGATATGCAAACATACATAAATCTTTCGACTTGAGCAGAATTTAGGTGGGACAAATAATGAGGAAATGGAGAAAATAAAGGACTTGAAGGAGAAAAGGAAGACAATGAAGCAAACATGAGTCTCACTGTCAGATAAACTAAACAGACATTTTCAGTTGATACTGAGGACATCCAGCATGGATCCTTAATGTCCCCTCTCAAATGAAACTGTTAAGCAACTGTCATTAAGCTACTCAATGAGGCTAGGGAAAAGCGGAAGTGTTTTAATAGTGTGATTCTGAAAATAATATTGGAAAGAGAGAGAGAGAGAGAGAGAGAGAGAGAGTATCATTCATGATACTGAGATTCCACGCTGGATCAACGGAAGATTAAGAAACCCAAGAATGCAAAGCATTTTGATTTATGCTAACGAGATTGACGGAAAAAATGGAATTTTGTACCCAAAATGCAACTAAGATCAGATAAATGATGGAGATGTATCGTTACTAATTAAGAGAGATCCCGACTTGACACAAACATCAATTTTACATCTTATAGGAGAGAGTTTATAAATGTAATTCCATGCCAAAAAGCCTTGTAGATCAAGCAGAAAGTTGGCAATTGATAAAGGTAAGAAAACCAAATAAGTAAAATTACCTTCCTTCTCTCAGATGTCAATTGAGGAACAGACAACCGTATGACTTCACCATCATTGTTTGGCGTCAGGCCAAGATCAGAGCCAACAATAGCCTTCTCTATAGCCTTTAAACTGAGAAATAAGACATGTTAAGCATTGCTATAAAATATTATGTGGAAACAGAGACATTTTACATTTGTAACACATTTTGTTCATGGAGCTCTAAATACACGGATGCTTTATCCATCTAAACAATCTAATCCTAATGCTAAATTTATCACAAAATGCAAATGCAAATGGATTATCAGCTAGTGCACGTCCCTAGTTAATTCAGTACCTGGATTTGTCATATGGCTGGACCAAGAGAGAGCTAGCATCAGGAGTACTGATTTGGGCTATGCTCTTCAAGCTGACAGGAGTTCCATAATAGTCAACCTGTAATCGCACATTCTCAAAGTTTTTCCAAGAAAGGTACAAAGCATGAACACTGTGATAGACTGCGATTAGCAGAATTCCCTGACAATTTGTACAGAGGTCATATGCTGTCTTCTAAAGCATGTACATGGAGCACACTTACTTAAAAAAGAAATTTCTTAAAAAGCTAGTGGCGGAATGAGTCACAGCCATTTTCTTGCAGCGATTTGAAAAGATATAGATAACTATAGTAGAAATCATTCTTCACTTTAAGCGGAAAACACCCTTTCAAAGAAACATATATAAGATGAACTAGGAAGAGAAGTTTTCATTAATTTTTCTGCTTCATGATAAGAATTTTGGAGTTTGTTACTCACGCATCATATGAATTGCTTTCAAAATGATTTTATAGTTTTAGCTGCCAGTAACCACACATACTTACCCTCTATCGTAGCATATCTTCATTTCCACAGAAAATAACCACAAGACAATCCGAAATGTGTTTACACAAAAATGCAAAAGGATTCATACCTCGATTTTATCTAACATGGATGGATTAGCTCTTCCTGTCCTCACAGAATTAAAATTCGTTCGAACTGTTTCAATAGTTTTCTCCATTCTTTCCTTCTGATAACAAACAATATTCCCAAATGATTATCAAATCAAAACATCCAAAAGAAAAATTCAAAGATGAGTAAAATCACACTCACAGCATCTTTCTCAATAGAAGACTTCTCTGCTTCGATTTCTTCAATCGTCGCACATCTCACTACTCCAGTTCTAAATCCAACAAAGCAACAAAACATCACATGACGAAACCCAAACGACAAGCAATCTATTCATATACTAACATCGTCTAATCAGATAGTGTGCTAATACTCGCCTATTCTGTGTTCGTTGCACGAGAATAGGTCTGCCAGTAAGCTTCATGCCGCAGTGATGGAAACTTGCGTAGTGAACCGCAGGGCTACACAAATTGTAACGACGTGTTAAGGTAGCATTGGCACGGCCAGGAAAGGAACCTGTATGAACAAATAATTATCTTTACAATGTCTGGCATCCATGCAAAAGCGGTCAACTAAATACTGGAATTCTGAAGTACCAGAGAGGGAGGGGAGAGTTTTGGAAAGGTTTGAGGTGGAATTGAAGATGGAACCAATCAGTGAAGTTGAAGACGAAAATGACGTCGCCATTGAAGCAGCACAGCAAAAAAAATAGAGAATTAGACAGTGCGTGCAGGGGGCGGTTTGTGGATAAGAACTTTCTTGCCGACCACCACTGGTGGGCTACGCTTCTGAGAGAGTTACCTCAATCTTGGGAGGCCTGATATTTTCGATCTTCTTTCGGCCTATTTTATGCTTATGGCTGTCGTTTTATTTGTTAACGGTACCAGGAAGTCCTTCAAAGAATAAAATACTTAAAATAATTTATTTAAATATGGTAATTTATAAATTCATAAATTTATTTAATATAGATTTTAAATGGCACTTGTCTAATTATTTTAATGATAAAATTAATTATATTGAATATTCTATTATTTGAAATTATGTATTTTAGTTAAAATTTAAAAAAATATCATTTACCCTCTTAACTTTTTTAATTATCACTCATAACATTTTCCGTTATTTACTGTTAAAATTTAGAAATGTGAACTAAACGTAATAAATAATTATATTTTCTTTTTTAATTTTACTTGACATAACAAATATTTTGATTGCAACGTAATTAACAATATTGTAAACATGCGACCTTAAATTGAAGTGTTTTTACTTCTTATTCTCTTCTCGTCATATAACTGTATTTCTTCTTAATTTCTAGATATCGTTTAGTTGTTAAGGAATTATTCAAATATTATACATTAGAACATTTAATATGTTTGTGTGTGTATATATATAATCTTCAATTATTTATTATATTCACAAAATTAGAGTTTAAAATTTTAGTCATGATTTACATATTTTAATATGCCATATATGATGGTTTTAATGGAAATATCAAAATACAAAAATGATGAAGGTTTTTTTTTCGTCATTTAATTGGAACAAAACTTTGTTCCTTATTTTTCCTTTTATTGTTATTGAAACCTAACAATTGTAGAGCCCAACAACAATTGTATAAATAGCAGCAACGACTTACTAGTAAAATCAATTTTTCTTCTCCAATTTTGTTTTTCGTATTATGGTGTATCAAAGCCATGGGTGCCTCGACATTCTCTTTTTGTAACAAACTTTCTTGCATTTTATCATTATCTAGATATATTTTTTTCTTTTATTCTTTCTTTTATCCCTTCTAATCTTTATTGTTAAGTGATCGTTTCACTACAAAGGCTTAAGCTGTTAAATGAGGCCAACTTAATTGGTTTTATATATTGATACGGTAACAACCTAGAATCAATGTCTAGATTATCTCTGTTTCAATGATTATTCCCAAACCTAAATTCAATCAATCTAACAAGACCCTTCACTCCCAAAACAACAAAGAATTGGTAACAAAGAGTATAAAAATTGTAGGAATTGAATTAACGTCACAAATTAGAACTTACTTTATAAGTTGAATCAATTCTTAAGGTAAAACAAGCAAGAATCTGAATTCTCTCTTAAAGAATGCTTTTTAAATTCTATTCATGTCTTATTCTCGTGTTCATGCCTAAAGCAAGGGTTTAAATACCCTTTGCAATACAAACCCTAACAAAGATAACCTAAAAAACCTTTAAAAATCCCAAAATATCAAAAAGATTTTCTTGAAATAAATCTGCCCAAGAACAAATCCCACACGGATTTGGACTTCAAAATTAATTAAAATTGACTAGTCGTATTCCAAATAGGATAAGGAAACAACAAAATAGAAGACTAACTTAAGAGGGGCAAATTGGGCTTTTTAACTAGGCCCACAAGCTTGGTTCCTTAAAATAAAACATGCACATGACTTTTTTAATGAAGCACATGCACACTTAATGCAAATCAGTCCATGACAGAGCCTAAAAGAAGTCTACACGCCATTTACAAGATAAAATAAGCCCAAGCTCATTGATTAGACTTGTGCTTGTTAAAATTGGCTAAGTGTTAGCTCTCTTGGTTTGATGTCTCCAATGTGCACACACACTTAGACGTCTTCCTAAGCTCTTCCCCAAACTTGATCAACAAAACTTCTTGAAGTTCTTGTGAAATAAAAGCTTGTACATAAATCTGAAATTATGCTTTGAGTTGTTGGAGCGTGACCTTGTAATTGGACCCATTGGCATCCCCAAGTCTCCATCGCCTTAGTGAGTTGCATCATTTCCTCCTTCCTCAAAAGGATTCGTCCTCGAATCAGACCTACATTATCAAAGGGAGATAGATCAGAAATATTAAGAGTAATACTAACATTATACTCACCTGGCAAATCCACCCTATAGGCATTGTCATTAACGCATTCAAGCACTTGAAAAGGATCATCGCCTCTAGGATCGAGCTTAGACTTCCTTTGTTTAGGAAATCTCGCCTTCTTGAAGTGCACTCAAACCCAATCTTCAGGTTCAAACATCATCACCCTATGCCCTTGATTAGCTCTTTGAGCATACTCTTGTTCTTTTCCTCAATATGCTGCCTAGCTTTCTCATGTATCGTCTTAACTAATTCAGCTTTTTGATGCCCATCTACATTATGAGAACCAATTCGACTCTTTGTTGCCCATCTACATTAACAATCTCATTCAAGGGTAAAGGCGACAAATCCAATGGAGTTAATGGGTTAAAACCATACACAATCTCAAATGGAGAATAACCTGTAGAAGAATGAATGCTTCTAATATATGCAAACTCAATCAAAGGCAAACAATCTTCCCAAGCTTTCAAATTTTTACCCACAACAAACTTACTAATAAATGACCTTAAAGCATGATTCATCAAACGCATAAATGTACTAGAAGCTTTAGTTAAGCCAAAAGGCATCACAAGCCACTCATATAAACTATGTTTTGTTTTAAAAGTAGTTTTCCATTCATCACCAATTTTCATTCTAATCTGTGGTAACCACTTATAAGATCAATTTTGGTAAATACACATACACCATGCAATTCATCAATCTTATCATCCAATCTAGGTATAGGATGGCAATACTTTACCGTTATCTTGTTAATAGCTCTGCAATCCACACACATGCACCAACTCCCATCCTTCTTTGGAACCAATATCACTGGCATGGCACAAGGACTAAGACTCTCCCTGATGTGTCCCTTTTGTAGCAATTCTTCCACTTGTTTTTGGAGTTCCTTAGTTTCTTCAAGATTAGCCCTATAAGCAGGTCTATTTTGAATATGCGCCCCAGGCATGAAATCAATCTGGTATTCTATTCCTCTAATGGACAGCAACTCCTCAGGAAAAACATCTCCATACTCCTGCAAAAAAGAAACAAACTACTAGGCAAATAAGGGTCAAGGTCAGATTCATTAAAATAAGCTTCCTTGTACAAAAGTACAAACAAACATCTCCTTTCCACACAAGCAACCCTTACATCTCTCATTTTTTCATAGAAGTTTTGTTTCTTTCTACCCTTTCTCTCATTTGGGCCTTTTAATTGAATTTCTTTTTAGGCCTCTTTCCCCAATTTTCTGCTCTCACTCTTGGCCTCACTTTCTCTCTTTTCTTTTGATTTAAATTTATGTTCCCCTTTTGCAAGGTTCTCGACCTTCCCCTCAATTTTTGTATTATCATGCTTTTTTTGAAGTTTTTCATCCTTTATTTGTTGCATTGCCTCCGTACTCTTTTTTAATTGCATTTGGTCCTCATATACCTCTTTTGGTGCCAATGGAGCAAGAACAAATTTATGATCTCCCATAGTGAATGAGTACCTATTCTTAAAACCATCATGTAACACTCTTCTATCATATTGCTAAGGTCGATCGAGCAATAAATGACTAGCATGCATAGGTACAACATCACAAAGTACTTGATCAGAATACTTTCCAATGGAGAAAGATACAAGGACTTGTTTAGTTACCTTGATTTCTCCTATGTCATTCAACCATTGTAGTCTATACAGTCTAGGGTGTTTCACCATAGTTTTTTCATCATCAATGTACTAGCCACATTAGTGCAGCTCCCCCCATCAATGATCAAGCTACAAATCTTCTCATTCACTAGGCATCTAGAATGAAATATATTTTTTCCTTTGCTCAATTTCATCTTCCTTCACTTGAGCATTCAAAACTCGCCTAGTAACAAGTAATTCACCCGTAGGTGCATCCTCAACTTTCACATCAGAACAATCTTCCAACTCAGGCATGGAAGCCAATTCATCTTCTTCCTCCTCAGACACAACTTCTCCTTGTCTCATAAACATTGTTTTCTTGTTTGGGCATTGAGAAGCAATATGACCAACACCAAGATATTTAAAGCATTTAATAGTCCTATGCTTTTCAAAATTGGAATTAGAAGAACTAGAAGTTTTAAAAGTACCTTTTGGATCTGCCTTGTTCTTCTCTTCCTTTGACTTGTCTTTGTTCTTCTCATCCTTCTTGGAC
This sequence comes from Erythroxylum novogranatense, assembly GCA_029891385.1. NCBI lineage: Eukaryota > Viridiplantae > Streptophyta > Magnoliopsida > Malpighiales > Erythroxylaceae > Erythroxylum > Erythroxylum novogranatense. Next base: position 49,642,389 of record CM057235.1, on the reverse strand, counting down.
TATTTGGAGTTCCAATTTGTAGTAGAGTTTGGGTAAGAAGCCTTACTGGAGCTTTTGTACATGAGTTACCTATCCACCTTCATGGTCATATTCACCATCTCCTCTAACTCCACATAATGGTGCAATTCAATAACATTAGCAATGTCTTTGTTCAAACCAACCAAGAAACATGCCATGGTGGCTTCTCTTTCTTCTTCTACATTAGCCTTAATCGTGATTATCTTCATCTTTTTATGGTACTCTTCTACACTTTTGGTGCCTTGTCTCAAGGTTTGGAGCCTTTGATGGAGCTCCTTATATAAGTAACTAGGCACAAACTTCTTCTTCATGACCCTCTTCATTTCGGCCCTAGTATCAATAGGATCCTCTCCATTCCTTCTTCTATTCAAAACAAGCTGATCCCACCAAATAAGTGCATAATCATGAAATTCCATAACAACAAGTTTCACCTTCTTCTCCTCAGAATAGTTATGGCATTCAAAAATCATCTCCACCTTTCTTTCCCATTCTAAGTAAGCTTTTGGATCATTCTTACCTTGGAAAGATGGTTTTTTCATCTTGATACGACCTAAGTTTCTATCCACATGCTCGGCCCTATCTTCTCCCCTTGTATTATCTCGACCTCTATAGCCTCTTCCTCTTCCTCTTCCTCTTCCTCTTCCTCTATCATTATGTCCCCCTTTTCCACCAATTCTGACCCTATGCCACTCTTCTTCATCTTCCCCATCATCATATTCATCTTCATACTCATAGCGCACAGGAGTTGATTCCCTAGCATTTTGCCTCCTTATTGCACCATTAGTTGAAGCCTCCCTTTGTAAATTCCTAATTGCTTGGTCTTGTCTATCAAATTTATCACTGACATCCCTAAACATGTTCTCAATCCTTTGGAATTGATGTTGCATAACCTCCAAAGTAAAAAATGTATATTGATCAACCTCACTATTCTTTCCATCCTTGTCACTACCTGTACTATACTTTGAATTGTTCATGGTGTAAAACCTGCAAAAACATGTTAGAACAGCTCCTCGCACACTCCCTCACGTGTTTCTCTCTAAATCAGATTGGATAACCTCGTGTTTCACTCAAGAAGATGGCTTTTACCCTCAAATGAGCTTACACACTCTTGCCTTTAACCACTCTAGATTCTAGCACAATTTTTCTTGTCTGGATCAATCACTACCAACCAAATAAGCACAACAGCAACTTAATTCTAAAGAAAACAATGAATACCTAAAGAAAGGAAGAAAACACAAAATTAGATGCAATTTAATGTAAAGAAATCAAGGAAGACGAAAATAAACAAATACTAGATGGAGAAAACATATGTGAATGATTTTTGGTACCAATTGAGCAATATGAAACAAGATTACTCAATTCAAGTGTAATGGAAAAAAAAGGACAGCAAACAATAAAAAGCAACCAAAGAGTGCAAGAAAAGACAAAACTAGGAATTAAACTCAACCTTAAACCCGAATTAACAAGAACATTCAAATATGCCCCAATTACTTAAGAACTGAAAGATAAGTAATTATATCAAGGACACATGCTTTGAGTGCAAGAAAGTAAATCTCGAAACAAGAAAGTGTTTATTGATGCAAGAAAACAAGTCTTGATGAGTTTCCTGAATAAAGAATATGTTCTTGAAGAATCTTGAATAATAAAAAAACAAAATTAAAGAATTCTTGGATGATCATATTCGTTCTTGATGAATCTTGAATAATAAAGAAACAAAATTAAAGAATTTTTGAATGATCGGATTTGTTTTTTATGAATCTTGAATAATAGAGAAACGAAATTAAAGAATTCTTGAATGATCAGATTTGTTCTTAAAGAATCTTGCAAGCAAATCAACTCAAACACACAAAGATTCACAATCTTGGTTTTCTTCCTTTTTTTTTTTCCTTCTTTCTTTCTTTCTTTCTTTCTTTCTTTTCTTTCTTTTCTTCTTTTTTCTCTTCTTTCTTTCTTTCTTTCTTTCTTGATTTTCTTCTTTTTTTTCTTCTTTCTTTCTTTCTTTTTTCAAATTTTAATGATGAGCTAACTATAATAATCAAGAACAAATATAAAATTAAAGATAAAGATTGAATTTAAAACCTAGGCTCTGATACCAAAGATGATATGACAACAACCTATAATCAATGTCTAGATCACCTCCGTTTCAATGATTGTTCCCAAACTTAAATTCAATCAATCTAACAAGACCCTTCACTCCCAAAACAGCAAGGAATTGGTAACAAAGAGTATAAAGATTGTAGGAATTGAATTAATGCCACAAGTTAGAACTTACTTGATAAGTTAATCAATCCTTGAGGTAAAACAAGCAAGAATCTGAATTCTTTCTTGAAGAATGCTTTCTAAATTCTATTCATGTCTTATTCTCGTGTTCATGCCTAAAGCAAGGGTTTAAATACCCTTTGCGGTCCTTAACAAAGATAACCTAACAAACCCTAAAGAAAGCCCAAAATATCAAAAAGGCTTTCTTGAAACAAATATGCCCAATAACAAATCCCACACGGATTTGGGCTTCAGAACTAATTAAAATTGACTAGTCCTATTCCAAATAGGATAAGGAAACAACAAAAATAGAAGACTAACTTAAGAGGGGCGAATTGGGCTTTTGAACTAGGCCCACAAGCTTGGTTCCTTAAAATAAAACATGCACATGACTTTTTTAATGAAACACATGCACACTTAATGCAAATCAGCCTATGACAAAACCTAAAAGAAGTCCACATGCCATTTACAAGATAAAATAAGCCCAAGCCCATTGATTAGACATGTGCTTGTGAAAACTAGCTAAGTGTTAGCCCTCTTGGTTTGATGCCTCCAATGTGCACACACACTTAGGCGTCTTCCTAAGCTCTTCCCCAAGCTTGATCAACAAAACTTCTTGAAGTTCTTGTGAAATAAAAGCTTGTACATAAATCTGAAATTGTGTTTTGAGCTTGTTGGAGTGTGACCTTGTAATTGGACCCATTGGCATCCTCAAGTCTCCATTGCTTGGTGAGTTGCATCATATATTCACTAACACACCCCTTAAGTGAAAGTCTTTAGGCTTAAAACTTGCACAGGCTCACTCTATCTTGTGTTGAATAATAGGTAGATAGTAGGATTTGAACTCACAATCACTTGGTCACAAAGGCTCTAATACTTTGTTAAGTGACCGTTTCACCACAATAGCTTAAGTTATTGTGTGAGGCCAATTTAATTAGTTTTATATATTCAATAACACCTACTATTTACACCCAAATGAAGAGCCTTCATCTATTCTAGTATCTCAAATTCTTGTTGGAACAAATAATCATCCTTAAGCTAGAGTTATGAGGATGGTGTTATTATCAAAAAACAAACTATATTTAATCGATGGATCGATCATAACACCCTCTTAAGGATATATTCTATATTTTTTTGGTACATCAGAAAAGACTAAAGAGGACTAGTCTCGACAAAAAGCCACTCCATAGGCATCTGCCTGTAATAGGCAAACAATACTCAAAGGGGGTCTGTGCCAAATCCAAAGCCCCACTTGAGCAAGAAAGTCTGTGCATTGATTTCCTTCACGAAAGACATGAGAAAATCTATAATTAATACCACAATCAAGCAAGGATCATATATCACGAATAATACGGGCATGAGGATGAAAATCAATCGAGGCTTGACCGTGAGCAACAATCCTGAGGGCTTCCAACGAATCAGACTCGATCTCTAAATATGCACAATCGAGGCAAATAACCAATTCAATGCCAGAGTGGAGAGCCCATAACTCAATAGTCATATTAGAGGTGATACCAATAGAAAAAGAAAACCCAATAATCCAACTACCGACATAGTCTCAAATTAAGCCCCTAATATCAGCTTTACCCAGATTTCCCTGAGAACTACCATCAGTATTAAATTTCCACCAGTGAGTCTGAGGTGGGAGCCATAAAACCATTCTGAAACTTGGGAGGGAAGAAATAGTGACAAGAGAAGAGAAAGCTTTCTAATAAGTCAGCCCAAAGAAAGTGAACTTGAGCAATTTGTCCATGAACAGACGCCTCCTTATGTTCAATAACAGCCTTATTGCGAGATGTCTAAATAATCTAAACCACACTGGGAAAGGTGCAACATTGGTCATGGTTGGCTAGTTTTGTCTCTGAAACAATTGAGAAGAGCATAATCTGGTTTGATATGTTAATGATGTCATTTTCCATTAAAAAAAGCTAGTGATATCTTGGAGGATATTAAAGAACGATTCTCTTAAGAAGATACTTTTCATATTACATATTTAAAAAAAAAGGTCTAGTTTTGAACAAGGTACACCCTCTGTTACTAGCTATTATACTCAATTGAAAATTTTTTGGAATGAGATGATGAATCTAAGAAATATTCTGAGTTGCATTTGTGACCAAAGTGTCATTATAATGTTGTTAAAACTATCAAGACTACCTAGTAGAATGATTATGTGAAAAAGTTCTTTAGGTTTGAATAAGAATTTTTCTATTGTTCGATCCCAAATTATATTTCACTATAGAGCTTTTCCTTTAATTTTGAAATAAGAGAGACAACTTAATTTGGGAATTCAATCTTCCAATACAGACGACATGCCTTTAAATGCCTTACTTACAAAGTCTACTTCTAATCAATACATCTCTCATAGGAAATTTACCAATTCCAATATTGGAGCAAGCAAACCATTATATATTTTATAGGCTCTTTAGACATACCATAAAAAAAATGTTATAGAAAGCATAAGTTGACACTCATAATAGAGTTAATGAGGGATTTAAACAAAATTTTGATCCTACTATTCTTCCTTTTACTCTAGTGCAGTATGATAGGTTGTGGCATTTACTGAGCCTAAAATTTTGACAACATCATATGCACTTCCTCTCATGGTCAAGCTAATGTGATAATTGCAGATTTTGCTTTAAACCCTAATGTCTTTAGTAAAACTCTTTATTCTTGCTCTGTTCAATCTTTTAATCTAAATAAGTTGAGTACTATTTGGATACTTGATAGTGAGGCAACATACCATATTACTTGCTCTTTTGATTTTTATTTTACTTCTTATAAATCTCTTTCTCAAGTGTCTTTTATATTACCACATGGTAAACAAATATAAGTCACTCATGTTGGTATAGTAAAATTATCGCCACTTCTTCATGATGTTCTTCTTTTCCTGAGTTGATATTTAATTTAGTTTAGCTAGCAATCTTATCTCTATGTCTAATTGTTGCCCGACATTTAATTTTGATTGGTGTTGTATTCAGAACTTGAGTTCATGGAAGTAGATTGGTCTAGTTAAGAAATTGGATGGGCCGCGTTATTTGGTGTCTCCAAATTCTCAAAACATAAATATTCATCATTCTTTAACTTATTTTGTAGCTTCATTTTCTAGTTCGCTAAGCATTTTAGATTAGGAAATTCATCTCTTGTAAAGATCAGACTTTTAAATTATATGGATCTTATTATTATAGTTAGTAATAATGATGAGTGTGAAGTGTTTCATTATGCCAAACCAAAAAGGTCACCATTTCCAATTAGTACTACATCATTTTTTTCTTTAATTCATGTAAAAATTTAGGGCCTTATTCCACTGCCATAATTAAAGGTCATCTTTATTTTCTCTCTGTGGTTGTTCATTATAATCGTTTTACTTGGATATTTCTAATGAAAAGCAAGTTAGAAGTGAGACCAATTTTGCAAGATTTTTATGTTTTTGTTTCAAATGAGCTTGGTGTTACAATTAAGAAAATTATATTTAGAAATGGCCAAGAGTTCAGTATGTCATCCTTTTATGCAATTTAAGGCATCATACATTAAACTTCATGCATTTAAACACCATAACAAAATAACATCATTTAAAGAAAGCATTAACATATTTTAAACGTGTCTCGAGCACTTCAATTTTAAGCAAATCTTCCTGTTCATTGTTGGGAAGATTTTACCTTCATGTTATTCATCTTATCAATCAAGTCCCTTCACTCGTTCTCAATAACAAAAGTCCCTTTGAACTCCTTTACAAAAACATCACATATTTATGCACACCTCAATGTCACATGATAAGCCGAAACATAAACTTGATAACAAGGATTCAAAATGTGTTTTCTTAGGTTATTCTCCCAAAACCAAGGGATATAAAGTGTACAATATTGTACACTCATCATGTCAAATTGTTAAGAGATGTTGTATTCTATGAATATATATTCCTATATGTTAATATTTCAGCCTCTTACCCCTCAGATATCATTCTCCCATATTATATAATCAAGCCCCCAATTGATAATCTTTCTTATACTATAGATCAGTCAAAACCTTTTACTTGACCTCCCATTCTTGATTCACCTACTCTTATTATTCCCAGTGATATTTCTAATCCCAACTTTGATTCTCCCTCTCCTATCACCTCCTCTTCACCTTCTCTTATACCTTTTATACGATTCACTAGATAAAAAGACAAACATCCTCATGTCTCTATGACTATCACCATTAGCTCAGTCAGTCTCCTCTTCATTCTAGTCTTCTATCAAATTTAGGACATAAATCATCTCACCACCATCAGGTAAGTCTTATTCACTTGATTCAGTCTTATCCTACAATAATTTACCTACACCTTCTCGAGTTTTTCTATCAATATCACAATTATTTTTGAACCTCAATCTTATGAACAAACTATGCAACATGAGTGCTAAAAATAGGCTTTGCAAGACGAAATTGTAGTTTTGGAAGCCAACAATGCTGGAGCCCAACAACTTTGCTTCCAACCAAAAAGGCAATTAATTGTAAATGGACGTATAAGGTCAAGTATAAAATTGGTGGATCTCTTGAAAGTTATAACTATAGGCTTATTGCAAAGAGATATACACAACAACATAACGTTGATTATTTTGAAACTTTTTCTCTAGTGGCAGAATGACAATAATTCGAGTACTTCTTGCAATTGCTGCTGTGCAGGAATGGCATCTACAACAATTGGATAATAACAATGCATTATTACATAAAGATTTAAATGAATATGTGTACATGCAAATACCATAAGGTTTCATCACTTCTACTCCTTATTAGGTTTGTGAATTGCTGAAATTTCTATATAGTTTAAAGCAGGCCAGCCAACATTGGTATGTAAAATTTACAAAGACCTTAATTGCAGAAGACTTTATGTAAGGCAACTTAGATCCTTCTCTATTTATTAAGGCCACTAGTATTGCACTTCTAATATTTTTGATTTATTTTAATTATATTATTATCGCCAAAAATGATCTTAATTTCATCTCATATATTAATTCTCACTTTCATCAATAATTTAAAACAAAGGATTTGGGAGAGCTACATTACTTTTTGGTGCTTCATACTTCTACAGGGATTCCTCTAACTATGAGGAAATATATCTTATATCTACTTTCTGATACAAGCTTTTTTGAGTCTAAACCAATATCTACTCCAATCATGCATGGCACACAATTGTCATCTATAAGTGATACTCCCTTATCGGTTATCAACTCTTATATGCGATTGGTTGATAAATTTCTATTTCTCACCATCACTCAACTAGTCATGTCTTTTATTGTGCATCAGCTATCTCGGTATCTTAATAAGACATGTGATACTCATTTACAAGTAGCACATAAAGTTCTCTGTTACCTCTAAGATATGTTAGGATAAGGGTTATTCTCTTTGCTCCTACTACTATTCACCTTCGTAGATTTTTTAATCCAATCGAGGCATTTATCTCAACATTCGATGCTCCATTATTGGTTATTGTATTTTTCCTGAAGAATCTCTTATTTCTTGGAAAGCGTTTCTCACTCGTCTTCAGAAGTTGAGTATGGAGCATTTGCGACATCAACATATGAACTCCAATGGCTTCATTACTTATTAGATGATTTGCATATCACTCATCAACAGGCTACTGCATTATTTTATGATAATCAATCTACCATTCAAATTGTAGAAAATCTAATTTTTCATGAGCATACAAAACACATTAAAATCGATTGTCATATTGTTTGTCGAAAACTCTAAGATATAGTTATCAAACTTCTTCCTATGTCAAGTACACATTAGTTAACAAACATCTTCACCAAGTCATTACCACCTATAGGGCCAGCCTAGGGTAAGGGAAGGGTAGGCACCTGTCCAGGACTCATCCTTATAAATGATAAAATAGGACCTATTTTTATCCTTATAAAAAATAAAATGAAATAAAATAGGACCTATTTTTATCCTTATAAAAAAATGAAATAAAATAGGACATATTCTTGACCTCATAAAGAACAACAAAAATGACCTATATTTTGTTTATTTTTATTCTATATGAGAGCCCAAAAATAAACAAAAATAATAACTTTTTTTTACTTTACTCAGAGCCTATAAAATATTAAGAACGACCCTGACCAACTCCTCCATTTGGCTCTTTTAAGTCTAAGTTGAGCTTGCAAAACTTGTACGTGCTAGCTTGCGAGAGAGGCTAACAAAATATAAAAACTACAAAATATATTGATTTCTTTTTCATTTAATTGTAACAAAATGTAATTCACTATTTTATTCATTTTTCTTTGTTTTATTGTCGTTAGAATCTAGCAGTTGGACAGCTCAACATTAATTATGTATATAACAAAAATAATTCACTGGTAACATCAATTTTTCATCTCCAAATTTGATTGTTCTATTAGGAAAATAGCCCAAACATTTCGACCTTTGTTTATGTTTGGAAAGTAAGATATCATAAAAGTTATAATTTACGTTGTTAAAAATATGTTGATGGTGTGCTTTTGTTTGGAAATTAATATAATTATTGATATTATTTAAATATGTTGTCCTTGAGTTAAGCTTATTAGAATGCTAGGTTCCGTACTACAGATGTATTAATATTTGGGCATTATAGTGGTTACATGTGACAACAAAAATTAACTATTCAATTCCCATGATTCCTTTGAAAAGAGAATGATCATAGACTGTTAATATTTGTTTGACACTTAGCCATTGTGATTTGTGATGCTCAAATATCAATATAACACCTAACATGGAGCGCTTACACTCAAACAAACTTAAGTATACCAAACTAAAATACTAGCAACAAATAAATTGATTACTAATCATCTCCTTTAAAATATATATAAAAACTATATTAAAAGAGCAGAAAAACATAAATAAAAAAACTCTTTAAGATATCTTAACTACATAAATTAGAGCTTTCATGATATATATTGCCAACTTAAAAAGTTTAATATTTTGTCATTTTATAAGAACTTTCAATTCATGATAAATTAAAATTTAAAATATTAATTTCTATTAATTTACAAATAATTAAAATTTAAAAGATAACAAATTTTTAAACTTACCTTGAATCTTCCAATTCACAATGTTTAAGTGAGTCCTTATCATCACGAGATAATATGAAAAAATTAAGAAGAGTTTTAGTGTTTTACATGGACATTGACAGGAGAAGACATTACGAAACAAACATTTCAATCAAATGATATTGTATATTTTAAATTTTGACTATGTAATATCAGACAAGGGAAGATAAAGTTGTTTTGATGAACTTTGTTAACTTTTTAAGAGAGAATGGCGTCTACATTGTGTTAATAAAGACCAGAGATTAAAATGAAAGGAATGTATAAAGTAAACTATCAATATAATTAATCCAGTAAATAAAGGTAATTGAATCGATGGCATGCCAGCTCCAGCTAATTAATTCCGGAGTCGATGAATAATAAATGTATGGACTGTTAATTTATGTTGACGAGCATTAAATCACAAAATTCGGGTCTCTCATGGACTTCTTGTGAGGAGACAGGTTGTGTCTACTGTCTAGTACCAGGGAAGGCATGGACATGTAGACTAGAGATTCCTAGATAATGACAGCTATCTGAGCCAACTAGGTGCCTGATACTTTCAGACGTACAAGATCTTCTTATTCTGTTTAGTTAATAAAATATCGTCAATATTTCTGTTTAAATTTTAAATGACACTCGCACTTAAACATAATTATATATCACGCCTGTGACATAAGTGTTACGACGTTACACTTAAGTCACACTCGTGATAATTACGAGTGACCTAAAAATTTAAACAAAAATGATAGACATATTTTAATTAGACATAGTAATACTAAACAGAGATCTGTACTCTTGATGTTTGGGAACAAAAACTTTTCTCATGGTAGTAAACAGTAAAGATTATCAAAGAGACTTGAGTGTTTTGATCGAATGGTGATCACATGGTTGAGTTGTTCCAAAATAACCACATAAAGGCAACTAGTGTTGCTGGCTTATCCTTATTCCATAATTAGGGAAGAAACAGCACGGGATAAGGGTATCTCTGAAAAGTAAGTAAGTTTCCAACGTCTAACAGGAACAATAATGAACCGGGAACGTTATGAAGAATTCAAGTCTTGGTGGTTGCCGTGTGCAGCTGTCGTTGTTAGCTTTTCCGTTTCTTGCTACGCCAGACCTGGCTCCTGAGGACAACCACCAAATTTCAGATTTCAGAGGGTAGGGTTACATCGTGATGATTCGTATAAGAAGTGAAAGGATGACAAGTTGGAACTGGGAAGAATTCAGACAACAGAACAGACTGACTATGTAATACCAATGTGCATTCCTACTTATAATCTAATCATCACGAGAAGTATGAACTAATGACATATTTATAATTTACTGCAACGATTGTGGATGAAACATGCACAGCCAAACTATTTGTTTTGACCAAAAACATCAAAATAGAGAAACCCTTCCGTGCTCTTGGATGGTGGATTAACTAACCAGCTTTTTCTTTCTTTGTTAATGAGAACTAACTAGCCAGTTTGTCAAGAAACTTTAGAACACAAATAAAGAAAGAGCTTAGCAGTACAAGTAAGGAACTTGGCGTGATTGCCTAAAATTGCTCCGGAATTAGAACTAATTACATATACTTCAAGCTCTTTCTAACTTCTCTCTAATCATGCTAGCTATATCTGTCTTGACTCTTTGACATTACTGTGTTCTCCATCCATCCATCATCATTCATCATTATTGTTTTACTCTAAATCTTTGACCTTGTGGGAGCTTAATTGCGCTCTCTCTTCTAATGCTGGCCTTGTGGGGACTTCTTTTTCCTATCCCAAAATCACCTAATAGAGTTAGAGTCCAAACTACTTAATTTAAGGGTTTGTTTCCTTCATCGATCTATCAATTTTCTGAGTAATCACCGGTACAAATGTAAGACAGCATGATTAGTTAGCATGCCGTAACCCTTTCTTTTTCTTAATCCTAGCAAATAAGGCCGTTTAACAGCATAAATATTGACGATGAAAAAAGTAAATAAAAGACAAGAAAAAGGAAAGCATTTAATGGTGGTTTGGGACTCAATAAGCAAAGCGGTGGAAGCGGAAGCCGAGCCTAGTAAAAAGCCGAGGCTGTCGCTTCCCGTTACCCGATAAGAACACGCGCTGTTGCACGTGCAAGGACAGTCCATACTCAGTCATTAGGATTTAGGACTCGTAGTGCTGACAAATTATAAAATTCAATTAAACAAAAAAAGGAGTTAAAAAAATTAAAAAATAATAATATCAAATGCCTTTAGAGTTACCTAATCCAGTTAAAGGTAAGAACAGATTAAGAACTACTTCTACAGTGGAGTGCGAGTATATATAAGCAAGCCCCTTCAACGCACTCTCTTCACTTCACTCCCGGTTTTAACTCCCAACGAACTCAGAGCCCACAAGCAGTGCATGGTTCAGTTATTAATGCCTTTCAACAAAACGCGTGAGACAGACACAGTTCAAGCTTTAAAATATACTTGCAGAGGGAGTGAGTCAGTGAGAAAGAAAGAGAGAAAATGGAACTGAGTAAGGTTACTCTGGAGATCTTCTCGAAACTGGAGCAGAAATGGCTCTCTCACTGCGAAACCGCTAATAAGACGCGAGTGCTCAGCATTGACGGTGGTGGAACCACCGCGATTGTTGCCGGCGCCTCTCTTATCCACCTCGAGGACCAGATCTGCCTCAAGTTTGGAGATTCAAACGCGAGAATCGTCGATTTCTTCGACATTGTCGCTGGCACCGGTATTGGAGCTATCCTCGCCTCCATGCTTGTCGCTGACGACGGTTGCGGAAGGCCCCTGTTTTCTGCTAGAGAAGCTGTTGCATTTGTTGCCGAGAACAACTCCGAAATTTTCAAGGTTAAGACAGCCGGATTCCTCCGGCGGCGAAGGATACTCTCCGGCAAGAGCATGGATAAGGTATTGAAGGAAGCGTTTAGGAGAGAGGATGGGACGATTTTGACCTTGAGGGACACGTGTAAGCCTCTTCTCGTTCCTTGCTTTGACCTCAGGAGCTCTGCTCCTTTTGTGTTCTCTCGCGCGGACGCGTTGGAGTCGCCTAGTTTCAACTTTGAGCTATGGAAAGTCTGCCGCGCCACGTCAGCGACTCCAAGCGTATTCAAGCCGTTTAACTTAACGTCTACCGACGGGAAGACGTCGTGCACCGCAATTGACGGAGGTCTGGTGATGAACAACCCAACGGCAGCGGCAGTTACTCACGTACTCCACAACAAGCGGGACTTCCCGTTGGTTAACAGCGTGGAGGATCTGCTGGTTCTGTCATTAGGTAACGGTCCGTTGAGCGGATCACCACCTAGAGTGAGGAAGGTCCGTCATAACGGCGAGTGCTCGACGTCGTCAATTGTTGACATTGTTCTGGACGGAGTTTCGGAAACTGTAGACCAGATGTTAGGTAACGCATTTTGTTGGAATCGTGCGGACTACGTTAGAATCCAGGTAAAAAATGCTGATGGATATTAGTTTGGTTGCTAGGAAAATTTTACGAAAAGAAAAGAATCATCGTAGTATTTTACCACTGTAAAATCCCATTCAAAGAAGAGATTTGTAGTGAAAAAACTGAACTATTGACGGCGTGAAATGTGTCGCAGGCAAACGGATTGAACAGTGACGGAACGGTGGGCCCGAGAGAGGCAGACGAAGTGTTGCATGAGAGAGGTGTGCAGTCGTTACCGTTTGGCGGGAAGCGGTTACTAACGGAGACCAACGGACAAAGAATCGAGGGTTTCGTAAAACGCCTTGTTGCTTCTGGGAAGAGTAGCTTGCCTCCTAGTCCATGCAAGGATTCCACCATTAGCCATCTTGCTAACGGCCGTTAGAGCCATTTACGCAACTTCACTTTGTTACCAGTTTTCTGTTTCCTTTTCGAAATTTTAACTCTTTATTTGACTCTATTTTTAGGGCATGACCATCCATGGTTGGAGTTAAAAGTAGTTAATACCGTTTTAGCTCATCCTTGTCTTCTCTAATCGAAACTAGCTATCTACTTATCTTTTACGTAGATATTTAATAAACCTTGAAGTACATGTAATATAATAATATTTTAATTAAGTTAATTGATGATTAGTTAATAATTAAAAGTCAAATTAACATTGAATTTAAACAGAGTCTAATTTTATGTTTAATAATGGCAAAGTCCTTACCCGCTGGCCAAACAACTAACAAAGGGTTGCTGAATTTGGGCATAAATAATATTTTGACCTGTTTGATTAACTGTTGCGCCTTTGAGATTGAGACCCGCAGAAGAGGAAAGTGTCTTCAATAGTACGAAACATCTAGTTGGGACTGCACTCTGAAGCACGTATAAGGTAAAAAAGGAATGATATTCCGTTACTAGCTGTAAGGACAGAGACCCCAATTTCAACTATGTAATAATCACATTTATATATAAAAAAAAGAAATGTAAACATTTTCTTATTAGTATCTATTTCTCGTTTCAAAAAGGTGGATCGCTCACTTCAGGCACCTCAACACCCCAGTTCGATAGAGTAATAAGAGGGTAAATCACGGTCTGATCTCAGTCAGCTTCTCAACAAGTAGGGACGGAGCCATGTTATAGGGGAGGGGGGCTATGGCTCTCCCTTTCAAATATTTGTTTTTAAAAAAATTACTTATATAATTAAAAAATTTAAAATTACAAATATAAATGGCCCCTTTTAAAACAAAAATTCATATTAAATGTTGGCCCCCGACCTTCCTTAGAGTTGAGTCTGGCTCCGTCTCTGTTAGCAAGGCGGTCCATTCCTTCCGTTATCGAAATTCAAACCTTGATCTTTGTTTCAAGTTAACCTTGTCAATAACTAATTGAGCTACCCATGCGGACTTATTAGTAATAATAGTATCTATTTTTGTCCGCGCGGATAAGCCGGTTGATCATTGGGGAGAAAATTGAGTACAAGAGTACAAGTATCTATTTCTCCTTTATCCTTTTGGTGGGTTAACAAAGACTTCTACTTTACTCACTTGCACTAGAAATTAGAATGGCCCCTGTGTTGTACTCTTATGAGCCATACCTTGGTAGCCTTAAACATAGCATCCGAAGATTACTTTTATGTGTTCAGTAGACTAGTTTTCAACGGAAGCCAAGGTTTAGAGCTTAGCCAACGTGGCTCTGGTTCCTCTTGGCACAGCTTAATAAAACCGTAACAGATGTTTTTTTCCTTATTATTTATGACTGGAGGGGACCAAAGGTCAATTTTAGCAATGAATTCAAAACTTATTAGATGCTTTCTTTTATATAATACTAATATACGATCGGCATTTTCAGAGTAGATATTAGATTAACTCCCCTCTTACATGTGGAGTCATGTGTTTGTAATAAGTAAATAATTAAGCAAGTAGCTGTGGCAGGTTTTAAACTAATCCTTATAGTAAAAGCTAGCTAGCTTCTACCATACTATTTTACGAATTTACTATCACCTCACTTGGCACATTTAATGATGGACATAAATTAAGATGCCCGGGCATCTCTTTTCCTTTCCTCACCCCGTTCGTTTCTTAACTGTGTCTTCTTTTATTAAAGTAGATTCCGTGGCCTAATCAACTATCGAACGTACGTGTTTTAAGTAACTTTTACGAAATATTGTCGAATTACTACTTACTATAAAAAGAAATAAATGATCAAGTCAAGCTACAAAATGAAAAAGATAGTCTGCCTCAAAAATTTGAAGTTCAGGTATTGAATTAGAATAAGCACTCATCCAAATTTCTTTTTTACTATTCTATTCCTAATGTACAAAGATGTAATTAGACTTTTTATTATGACATGTCTCCAGAGCCAATCCTGTCACAATACATTTTACTTTTCACCATTCTATATAACAAGCCCTCGAAGGCTATAGTTATGATGCTTCCTATTTATGCCTTTAAGCAAAAGTCCTGTAATCACATAACGACGACCAAGACGACAAGATCTAGACTAGAGCAAAAAGGGTGTGTGAGTGAGACTGCTGAGAGTGTGAGCTTCGGTGGGTTAGCTGGTGACCAAACTCACTATTAGTACCAAAAAACGGTTCCTTTACTAGTTTTTATCTCAATCTTAATCATTATGACCTCTTAATTCAATATTTCATATTAAGACCTTTATATCCTCTTTAACAAAATCTCATATAACACTTAAACTAAACACATATTATTTTTGTCTTTGAAGTAGGATGATATCATTAGATTAATAAAATCCTAATACAGAGTAATTGGTAAAATTAACAGTAAATAAAAATATATTTGTCGTCGTCAAAAGAATTACAAGGTTGTGTATTGTTCAAGCGAGATCAATCACAGAAGCAATTAAGATTAAGGTCCAAGTTATACTCCAAATTCCAAGGAATCAAAGTCACACCCACCAAACCAAACCTCTTTAAACTTTTTATTTCGATTAGGACTTAACTTCATGCATAGTACGTGTCGTTCGCTAATTAAGATTTCGTTTGCATTCTTGAGTATTAAGTTTATAGCATTATTAAAAACTATTCAAAGCTTAAGGATGAGTGCCTTTGTACTTGTGTCCACTCGTCAAAACAAGACCGTACCATTGATTAGACTGGAAGCATAACACTCGTAGAAGGTAATTAATATTAAGTAGATCAGATGGTAGCATGTGAAATTACTAGAAGAGAAAAATGAATATGCATGTGAAATTACTAGGAAAGAATAAAGTGATTATCGAATTAAAAATATACTTGTAATGTAAGATTAAAAATATGTACATATACTGTATCCGAATTGTTTAAGAGTCACGTTGTGACGCGTATTTTGACAACTTGGGACCGTGGCCAGGCATAATAAGACAGAACAAATACGTCCAATTTTGTGTTCTAAGTTGAATTTTAGATGTTATCCACCTAGCTAATGGCCTTGTCGATGAGAATCCAAAGTACAACACAAACTTCCGCTGGTCAAAGGAAAACTGGCTACCTATATATACGTATATTCTGTATGACAATATTTACGGATGCATAATACTAAGTAGGAAACACAAAAATTGCAAATGTCAACACAAAAATTTCATTAAATTTTTTATTAATTATTTGCTAGCAATAAATATTTACAATCTAAAGTACATTAATAGAGAGAGTAATATTATAGTAACAAGAATAGAACATATGATCTATTCCTTACACTTGGTGGTTCAACCTGATTCTGACGAGGCTGGACGTTGTTGTTCGGATCCATGAGGTTGTCGTCTTGAGTGATAGAATACCTACAAAACAAAGCAAGGCACGCCGGGGTTTGAAATCCGGCAAGCTCCCCCGACGCTCAAGTTAGTCTTTTTGTGAAGGTTTTGGTTGCTGTAAAGCAGAGAAAGTCAGGGTTCTAATCTCGTACTTGAATCATGGCAACGTCGTACCTTATATATGGAATAGATGCTAGGTTTAGGTCTTTACGTATGCATGGGAAACTTCCACCTGCAAGTGGGTCGTGGATGCGTGGACTAGGGCCTGGGCCTAACATAATTGATAGGAGCTAGGTCAGTCATTGTGGGGTGGACCGATCGGTCCATGAGTCATTTCGAGTGGGTTTGGGCCTAGCACGACCTATCCGACCATAAGTCCCCCTACTCCTCGAGTCTGAGCAAGGAGAAGGGTCGAAGGAGTATATAAAGATCTTGTAGCTCGTCTGTGGGACAGCTCGGGGTAGGCCCGATCAGTCGGATATCAACGGATAGTACATGACTGCTCGTGCTATGATCGATCGGTTGAGTATTCCGATCGATCGGCATTGACACTTATTGCGTGACAACTCGTAGTAAGAAAGTTCGGATGAACATCTACGCTGAGCGCGTGAAGGTACTTTATTTAATCATTACTGACGGCGCGTGCCTTGGCGATTTTCGAATCAAACGAAGCGTCTTTGTAATGGCAGTTATGCGGTATTATCACGTCGTCCTTTCAGCTAACTGCGTCGCTCCGGATTTCGAATAACCCTAATTCACCTCAGCTCAGATTCTGCCACGTGTCTAAGCTTGGTCTGGATTTTCTCTATGTGTCGAGCGTTGATCGGAGCGTCCATTCGACCGATTTTCTATAAGTACTCAGGGTCAATAGACTGCATATTTTCTTTACGCCTGTTTTGTTCTCCGGCTTTCATTCTGCTTTCATTTGTGTTTTCTTGCCCACAGTCTCCAGAGTTTTCTTTCAACCGCCGTCCAAATTTCCAACTTCAAGTCACCAAATAGGTACGCCTTTTTCCCTCGTCTCTTCTAAAGTTTTCTCAAAGATTTCCTCTTAGTAAGCATGTCGTCAACCAGTTCTAGAGGTATGGTTAGCCCTAGGGGTGAAGTCGCCAAGAGGGCCTCTCAACCTGTCGAGGCGCTTGAAGTAGCGGCAGTGTCGGGGGTAAAAGGTGTTGAAGAAATCTCGACGAGAGAACGGAAGGATGGACTGATCGTGGAGGAGCCACCGAGGGATAAATCGACGATGACCGTGGGGGAGCTGAAACGGTCGATTATCAGGAATAATATCCCTATGTCCTGGGGGCCTAGGTTGGCCTTGGAGAATGAACGAATCCACAGTAATTTTAGTGGGTATTTTGCTGTTTTCGATAGTTTCTTCTCGGTCGGTGGTATGAGGCTTCCGCATGCCCCGATTGTTGACGAGGTGTGCGTCGAATACCAGTTGATGCCGAGCCAGATTCCTCCGAATGGCTGGAGGTTCATTAACAGTCTGGCCTTGCTGTGCCATTAGTTTGGCTGTTTGTCTTCGGTTGGCATCCTACGTCATTTTTTTAGGATGAATTAGAGTTCGAGCTCCGGGGCTGGGATCCCTCATTTGCAGTACAGAAATGCGGAATACCGCCCGGCCGGAAAGGCTTCAAAAAATACTTCTTGGCGGACGAAGTAATTTTTTATGAGGACCCCAGAATCTTCCTTTGAGTGCCGACCGTGGAGGTACCCTTTAGCCGAGCGTTGGAACGATGCATCGAGCATATCTCTTACAAGGGAAGAGTAGGAGGTAGTCGGTCGTATTAAGGGGCTCAGCCGGTATGACTTTGATCGGCTCATTCTAAGATATCGCGGGGGGGCCTCGGCCAATTCCTTTCTAATCGACCCCCGCCCCAAATTAGCGGGCTAGGAGAGGAAACTGCCCCCTCTGGTTGACTCCTCGTGGTTGAACTAGTTTCTGTATTTGTAAGTATTGGTTTCACTTTCTGACCTGTTTTTATTGTTGTGCAGCCATGACAAGAATGGACGATTTTGTCGGGTCCTCCCTTCCCCCTAAATCCAAAAGGCAGGCCAAAGGGAAGAAACAGAGGAAGGAGGCAGAGACCCGTGGAGGCGTCGCTCCTTGATGGAGTCGAGCCATTCTGATGTTCTTGGCCCCTCACTTGCCGAAGACCGTCCTGACATGTCGGCGTCATTACCGATCGTACCAATGAGTGCAGGCCGAGCGGGTTCGGAGGACGAGGAGATGGAGCCTCCACTCAAAGGGAAGAGGACCGCTCGGAGTGCCGACCGGTCGTTTGGTCAGCTGGAGAGGA
This sequence comes from Erythroxylum novogranatense, assembly GCA_029891385.1. NCBI lineage: Eukaryota > Viridiplantae > Streptophyta > Magnoliopsida > Malpighiales > Erythroxylaceae > Erythroxylum > Erythroxylum novogranatense. Next base: position 49,623,609 of record CM057235.1, on the reverse strand, counting down.
GAGTGGGGGAAAAGCGAACGCCCCAGTTGGATAAGGGCAAAGGGAAGGAGCGAGCCTTTAGTGGCGATCAATGGGAGTTTGCGGTCAGCAGTGACAAGGCTGTGTTGCTTAAGGATGTTGGTGTGGCTCTGCAGATTGCCCAGAAAGTCATTCCTCCTGCGGATGAGGATTTTTTGGACGCGCTGGATAATAAAAAGCTGATGGCTCGTCTCGTCCGCAGCTGCGTCAGAGATATGGTATACGCCTCTGAAATGTATCAACGTCTGGATCAGCTCGACAAAGTGAATCAGACAATGGATCGGGAGGCTCATGACCTCCTCGAGCAAGTTAACACTTTGAGAGCTGAACTTGCAGAGGCGAAGGAGGGGCATGACATTTTGCGGGCTCAACTCTCTTTAGTTGAGGAGGAGAAGAAGTCTTGGGAGGAGGCGAGGAGCGTTCTAAAAGCTCAACTTGTCACTGGGGAGGGGGAGAGGAGTCGGTTGATTGCGGCGAGGGACGAGTTGGCTAAGGAGTGTGAGGGCTTGAAGAAGGAGGTGAAGACGGAGCAGGAGCGTAGTAAGAAATTCCTCCAGGATTGCCATGAAGCAGTGGAGGGTAAACATAGGGCCGATGATATATTGAGAGAGTTGTGGTGCTCCGTCAAAAAGTAGAGGGTTGAGGCGATAAAGTGGTGGAAAAGGCGGTTCCTACATGGGGAGTGCTTAGAATTCGCTTACGACCTAACCCTTTCGGTCTTGAGGAATTGCCACGAGGTTCACATCCCTGACGGGTCTGGTGTTCCTTCATTTGAAGATTTTGCCGAGCCTATGCTTTCCGCTGTTCTCGGCCTTTCTCTGGAGGAAATGAAGGAGAGGGCCGAGGGAGAGCGGACCTTAGTTCCGGATGAGGAGCTGGACCTTAGCTCAGAAGAGGAAGAGGATGTCTCTCCGCTGTCTTCTCCTCCCGATCCGGGTGCTGGTCCTTCCTCTGCCGACCCAGCTGTTGGCCCTTCCTCTCCTCCCGAAGGATCAAAATGATTGTTTCCCCTTTGTAAGGCTCATCTGGTCGGGCTTGTGACTAGAGCTTTAATTCAAAAAAATAGAAGCTCGTTTTTCATTACCTCTTTTATGTGTTAAAGATTAGACGATCCTTTCGAATAGCAGGTCGTAAATGAATGCACTCGATGTGCATCGATCGGGCGAATTAGGCCGAGCGATAATGAGGCCGAACGATCCGAGATTTTATCTTGAGATCCTGGCCGAGCGTAGCCAATCGATGTCGAGGTCAAGCGATGGTTCCAAGGATCTTGTCTTGGCAACCTGGTGAGCTATGTCGATCGACGTCGATGCCGAGCCATGATTCCAAGGATCTTGTCTTGACAACCTGGCGAGCTGTGTCGATCGATATCGAGGCCGAGCCATGGTTCCAAGGATCTTGTCTTGGCAACCTGGCGAGCTGTGTCGATCGATATCGAGGCTGAGCGATGGTTCCAAGGATCTTGTCTTGGCAACCTGGCCGAGCGATAGTCGAGGCCGATCGATGGTTCCAAGGATCTTGTCTTGACAACCTGGCCGATCGATGGTCGAGGCCGAGCTATGGTTCCAAGGATCTTGTCTTGGCAACCTAGCCGATCGATGGTCGAGGCCGAGCTATGGTTCCAAGGATCTTGTCTTGGCAACCTAGTCGAGCGATAGTCGAGGTCGATCGATGGTTCCAAGGATCTTGTCTTGGCAACCTGGCCGATCGATGGTCGAGGTCGAGTTATGGTTTCAAGGATCTTGTCTTGGCAACCTGACCGAGCGATAGTCGAGGTCGATCGATGGTTCCAAGAATCTTGTCTTGATAACCTGGCCGATCGATGGTCGAGGCCGAGCTATGGTTCCAAGGATCTTGTCTTTGCAACCTGCCGATCGATAGTCGATGGGATTTTCTTCTCTTTGCCAAATTTAACAAAAAATTTCTTGCCAAGAAATCTGAAAACTCCTTTATTGATGATGATGAGGGCGTGGGCCATTAAAAAACCTGACTGGCAGGGCCAGGAAAAAGGTACCCACAAGTTGTGTACAATAAACAATAATAAACAGAGAAAAGAGAACTAAAATAAAGCTTATCTACTGGTAGAACGCCTTCAGGTTTTGAGAGTTCCAGGGCCTCGGTAGAATCTTCCCGTTCGTATCGCATAGGATGTAGGAGCCATGTCCGGCTTGCTTGATCACTTGATAGGGTCCTTCTCACGCCTGTCCGAGCTTTCCAGGGTGCTTCCTAGCCGCCTCGGCCTTTCGTAGGACGTATCCGCTGACCTTTATATCGCTCGGCTTTACCCTTCTGTTGTAGAACTTCGTTGCTTTTTGCCTGACGATTTCTGAATGAGCGGTTGCCCTATCCTTGTCTTCACTGAGAAGCACGAGTTCCGCTCAGCAGGCTTCGTTATTCCGCTCTTCTTCATAGCTCAACACTCTTTGATTGTGCAACACCACTTCTACTGGAACTAAGGCTTCTGCCCCAAAGGTCATCCTGAATGGTGTTTCTCCTGTGGCTTCATTTGGGGTAGTTCTGTACGCCCACAGTACTTCATCTAGTTCATCTACCCAAGTCCTACGTCCATCTAAGTACTTCTTGAGGGCGATCATTATCTTTTTGTTAGTGTTCTCCGCGAGACCGTTGCTCTGAGGATGGGCTAGTGAAGTCAATTGTAGCCTTATCTTTAGTCGTTCGCAGAAATCTCTAAACTTGTCGTTGTCGAACTGTCGACCGTTGTTTGTGACCAAGACCATAGGCATCCCGAAGCGACTTAGTATGTTTCTTCTTACAAAATTTTTCACTTTCTGCTCAGTAATTGTAGCGACCGCTTCTGCTTCTACCCATTTGGTGAAATATTCCACGGCTACTATCAAGAACTTCTTCTGTCCAGGACCGAGGGGTAAAGGTCCTAGTATATCCATTCCCCATTGAGTAAAAGGGATAGGATGGCTCACGATTTTCATCCTCTCGGTCGGCTGGTGAGACAGGCTACTGTTTTTCTGGCAAGCCTCACATCGGTCGACTTTCTCCTGGCAGTCTTTCCTCATTGTCGGCCAGTAATACCCCTGTCTAATCAGTCTATGAGATAACATTCTGCCTCCTACATGGTTTCCACACATTCCTTCGTGGACTTCGGCCATTGCATGCTTTGCCTCTTCTTCGTTCAAGCATCGTAGCAGTGGCTAGTCATAAGATCGCTTGTACAAAGTACCATTAATGACCACATATTCGGCCACCTTTATTTTTAGCTTCTTGGCTTCCAAGGCATCTTGAGGCTGCATTCCCCCGAGGAGGTACTGTCTGATCGGATCCATCCAACTTGATCGATCGGAATTTACGTCGAGGACTTCATTAGCTTTCTGAATGCTGGGCCGTTCTAGCCGCTTGACCAAAACGTTATTTTTTGCATCTCGGTTGAAGCCATTTTGGAGAGCGCATCTGCCTTAGCGCTTTGAGCTCGTTCTATCCTGTTGATTGAGTTTTGCTCGAAATTGCTCAACTTCTGCTTTACTAGTTCCAGGTACTTGATCATGCTGCTCCCCTTGGCCTCATACTGCCCAGTGACTTGACCAACTACTATCTGGCTATCGCTGTACATTTGGAGATGCTTTACCCCCATCTCCTTTTCCAATTGGAGGCCGGCTATCAGAGTCTCGTATTCTGCTTCATTATTAGAAACTTTAAACTCTAACCGAAGAGCGTATTCTACCTTTTCTTCCTGGTGCGGGCTGATTAATACTACTCCTGCTCCGCATCCCTCCGCATTGGACGACCCGTCAACAAATAGGTTCCAGGCAGGGCGTTGCTCACCCTGCGAGTCAGGTTCACTCATTTCTGCAACGAAGTCTGCCAACACTTGGGACTTGATCGTCGTCCGAGGCTTATATTGTATATCAAACTCCCCCAGCTCTACTGCCCATTTTATTAATCGCCCAGAAGTCTCAGGCTTTTGGAGGCACTGCCTGAGTGGTTGGTCGGTCCATACCTCGATGGTATGACTTTGAAAGTAAGGCTTTAGCTTCTACGCTGTCGTTATCAAGGAGAGAGCCAGCTTTTCTATGGGCGCATACCTTATCTCTGGTCCGCTCAGCACCTTACTGACGTAGTAGATCGGACGTTGTTCGTTTCCCTCCGATCGAATAAGGACTGCACTGATCGCCCCCTCCGTGACTGCCAAATACAAAATCAGACTCTCCCCCTTAATTGGGCTTTGTAGGATGGGTGGACTGGTCAGATACTACTTCAAGTGTTGAAATGCTCTTTCGCATTTATCCGACCATTGGAATTGGGTCGCATCCGCTTTCCTTAAAATTTTGAAGAACGGGAGGCACTTGTCCCCCATCTTGGAGACGAATCTGCTCAAAGAGACTATCCGACCGGTCAATATCTGAACATCTTTCAAGCATCGCGGCGAAGGCATTTGGACGATAGCTTTGATTTTCTCTGGGTTAGCCTCAATTCCCCGATGAGTAATCATAAACTCCAGGAATTTTTCGGATGCCACACCAAAGATGCACTTTTTCGGGTTCAACTTCATCTGAAATTTATTGAGGGTCTGGAAGACTTCTTTGAGATCTTCCATATGCTTAGCGGCCTTCTTACTTTTGACCACCATATTATCCACATAGGCCTCAACTGATCGATCGATCTATTTCTTAAAAACTTCCATGACGAGCCGCTGATAGGTAGCCCCCACATTTTTCAAGCCGAACGGCATTACTTGGTAACAATACGTGCCCTGGTCGGTTATAAAGGCTGTCTGCTCTTCGTCTTCGAGACTCATTTGAATCTGATGGTAGCCCGAGAAAGCATCCAAGAAGTTGAGAAGTTCATGCCCTGACGTGGAGTCTACCAGCTGATCGATTTTGGGCAGAGGGAAGCTATCCTTTGGGCACGCTTTGTTTAAGTCGGTGAAGTCGATGCACATTCTCCACTTTTCGTTTTTCTTCTTCACAAGCACAACATTTGTCAACCATTCAGGGTATTTGACTTCCCGAATGAACCCAGCACTGAGCAGCTTTTCAATTTCTTTCTTAATCACCTCCTGCCTTTCTTTGCTTTGCCACCGCTTCTTCTGTCTAATTGGCTTGTAATCTTGTCGAATATTGAGAGAATGCGATGCGACCGATCGAGATATTCCAGGCATATCGCTCGGTACCCTGGCGAAGGTCGATTTGTTTTCTATCAAGCAATCCGTGATTTCTTTAACTAGGCCATTCTGAAGGTCAGAACCTAGATTTGTGAATTTGGAGCGGTCTGCTTCATCCAATACGACCCGCTGCGTTTCTTCTACGGGGTTCATCCTCTTCGTTTCTTCATCGGCTCTCACGTCAAGAGAGCTCGTCAGGACTACCGCCCCGTCTAGAGTCCTTGTTTCCGCTAAGTAGCATTCCCTAGCAATTCTCTGCTGACCCCTAACAACACCAATTCCATGGGGTGTTGGAAACTTCATTGCTTGGTAGTAGGTGGAAGCTTATTTGCTCTCGAGGCGTTTGAGTGGCTCGACCTATTATCGCATTGTACGCCCCGCCAAACTTCACAACGAGGAACTCAACATTCTTCTCTATCTGATACGGCTTTTGTCCGAATTTTACTTTCAAAAAGACTCGGGCAAATGGGTAGGCTGATGCCCCCGTCACCCCTTTAATAGGCCATTCAATAGGCAGTAGTCGATCCTCTGATATCTCCATCTGCTTAAAGGCATCATAATACAATAGGTTGATCGAGCTACCCGTATCGATCATTACCCGCTTCACTTCGTTGTCGTCCATGTTCAGATTTACGACGAGCGCGTCATCATGAGGACAACTAACACCGTCAAGGTCAGACTCGTCGAACGATATCATCCCATCGTTCTGCTTCTTTCTTTTGGCCGACAAGTCTTCGCCGACCTGCCTGACATACCTCTTTCTTCCTTTAACAGTGGACCCCCTGCTGCATTTCCACCAAAAATCATGTTGATGACCCTACCCGGTCGGTCATCTTGTTATCCAGTGTTTCTGTTGCCTCTTGCTCTGGATTGTCCTCTCGCTTCGCGTCGATCGTCAGTGTTCGCATTTTGCTCCCTCCATCATTCCTATCGTTTCGCCTCCAAGACTGTCGCCAGTTGTCGGGCTGACCGGTCCTATGTTCATTATCTCGATCGACATTTTGTTCGTGCTTCAAAAATCGACCCAACCTTCCTCTTTTAATAAGGAATTCGATTTCTTTTTTCAAGTGCCAGCAATCTTCCGTGTCATGACCGATGTCTTTGTGGAAACGGCAATATAAATTCGGGTCCCTCCTCCTGAGGGGAGTCTTCATCTTATTGGGTTCTCGGAGGGTTTCCATCCGCTCATGGCCTTAGTACTTAGCATATAAATCTGCATTGGCGGGGTGAACTCTCGTCGATGTCCCTGTCGATCGGTTGACTTTCTCCAGCTCGACTGATCCTTCTGTCGCTTGTGGGAATCGTCCGCTCTGCCGCTCGGCCCGAGGTCATCTGCCCTACGTTTTGTATTTTTCAATACTTCTTCGAGCTGGATGTACTTGTCCACCCGATTTCTTATCTCTTGAATGGTCTTAGGCTGGTCGAGTGCAGTGACTTCTTAAACTCCTCGTCCCTTGTGTTGCTCATCAGTGCTGCCAACATGGACGAGCAAGTGAGGTCGGAGACTTCGACCGCTTCATTATTGAACCGAGTAATGAATTTTCGCAAACTTTCGTTCCGTCCTTGAGTCAACTGCATCACTTCCAATGCAGTCTTCTGTGGTCGCTTACTTGTGGCGAACTGATTGAGGAAGAGCAGCCTAAAATCCTCGAAGCAAGTAATGCAGCATGGGGGTAAACTATTGAACCATCGTCGGGCCCCTTCTTGAAAGGCGGTGCAAAATGCCTTACATTGAATGGCGTCGGGGACGCAGTGTAGGTTCATCATCGACTGGAAGTGTTGCAAATAGTCTAGGGGATCAGTCTTTCTAGTGTACTTTTTAGGCCTCGGTATTTCGGCACCGACCGCTGGGAGGCTATCCAAGATCGCCGGGGTGAAGGGAGAGCTATACTGGGCTGTTGGTTGATCCAGGCGAAAACTCATGGTCGCATTAATCCGATCATCCACGATTTTTTCTAGGGCTTCAGTAGGATGACGATTAGTCATCTTACCAATCTGTCGTCTGAGCAGTTCTTTCTTTATTCCGGTTGAGGCTAAGATCGGCGAATCAACAGATCGGTACTTCCTCTATCTGTTTTCAGGTGAGGGAGGTATGCACAGGCGCAGGAGGATTTGCATCTAGGGGGTGCTGGAAGTTCGGATGCGTATTGGTTTCGACGTTATCCTCTAGGGCTACACTTTGTTCCTCTTGATCGGGGTTCTGAGGCTGCAGTTGATCATCCGGGTGCGAAGACTGTGTACGAGAGTCATGGTGTGTCGATGGGAGAGTGACTGACAACTGGAAACCCATCCGCTGTAGCGCCAGAGCCGCGACAGCGACGATATTAGGGTTGGCTGCTGCCGCCTGACTAATCTGCGTGTTTCTGGACGTGGTGCCTTGATGTCGGGCCCCACGGTGGGCGCCAATTGGTTCAGCCTGATTCTGGCGAGGCTGGACGTTGTTGTTCGGATCCATGTGGTTGTCGTCTTGAGTGATAGAATACCAGCAAAACAAAGCAAGGCACGCCGGGGGTTGAAATCCGGCAAGCCCTTCCGACGCTCAAGTTAGTCTTTTTGTGAAGGTTTTGGTTGCTGTAAAGCAGAGAAAGTCAATGTTCTAATCTCGTACCTGAATCATGGCAACGTCGTACCTTATATATAGAATATATACTAGGTTTAGTCTTTACATTGTCGTGAGACTTCTACCGCAAGTGGTAGTGGATCGTGGACTAGGGCCTGAGCCTAGCATAATCGATAAGGGCTAGGTCAGTCCTTGTGGGGTGGACCGATCAGTCCATGAGTTATTTCGAGTGGGTTTGGGCAAAGACGACCGTAAACCACAGTAATTAATATAATTATAAAGAGAGAATACCAATTTTTATACACATTGTTAATTTAAAATTAATTAATTACTGAATTAAATTACTTAATTCATCTTCAAAATATTGTTTTCTATCCTTAGCCTGTCAATTTATAAAAGAGCTAACAACATTCCTAGTAATTTCAAAATTCTACTATGATCTTCAAAAAAATTATTATTAACCCGACTCTTACGTTTCTGTTTTTATTACAAAAATTACGAATAGATTACCTTGTATTGTTGATGGAATACAAGAAACATCTCACCCAACAATCGATATACCCCCAAAAGGGCCGTCGTCGCTACATGTTAGCATTTGTGCCGTTCAAGATAAAGCGCTCCACTCCTTTTCCAAAAAAAAAGTTGGAAAAAGCTATTAGGAGGCCGTTTTGCTCGTGCGAAGATAAGCAAAGGACAGCTAGAAATAAAAGATGTTAACCTACCTTCTGCTCCTACATTAACTCTTTCTAATCCTGTGATGCTTATAATTAATCTAGTATCGGCTTTGTATGGAGTACTGGCCTCAATTAGATAATAGACAAGATAAGTATAGAACCACTTGAGGGTGGGACATGCTTAATGTGTTTTAGAGACTAATTATAAATATATTTATCCTGTCTACTTCCTCAAAAGATTCCACCAAGCCCAAATTGTCTTTTGTTGCATTTAATTATCAACGTCGAAATCGATACGACAGAACAGAGTTCGATCATCAAACATCTATGCGAGCTCGGAAATGCTTAGCGTCATACTACGATAACAGACCGTTAAGGATAGAGAAGGATTGTGCATAGGCTAAAGATATGTGAACCGGTTGAACTTAGGGTGTGTATATATATATATATTAACGTCATTCTCTGAAATATCGTGCATCAATTGTTCCTCATCTGATTCAACTCTCTTAAGTGCTATAACTATGTAATTCTTTGAAGTCCTTACCCTGTCGATCTTGTTGGTATCAGGATTCCGCTTCTGATGAACTAATTAGCTTGTAGAAATCTTATATGACGCAAGTATATACTTTCTATTCATCTTGCCTAGAAGATTTATTGCTTGTGATGCCAAAAACATTGTTATAAGAATCCACTGAATACTGTATAGCTGCCAATTGATGTTGTTTTGTCCTTGCCTAAAAGGACACAAGATTTCACAGGATGACAGCTGATTTTGGGCAATAAAAATTATTGCAAACTGCTAAGGTTACCTCCAATATTGTTACCCATCTCGGGTTTTGTTCGTCTCTCTCTCACTCATGCGCAGTCCATTTTCAGGTCACGGATGCTTAGTTCTTGACTTTGATCAGCAAGGATGTGAGTTGTTGACTAGACAGCGGATGGTGACAACAGCAAGAAGTGAACTCCAATCAATACAACCCATCTTGCCGTGTCCATGGATCTTATGAACACGTGTTATATTCCCTCTTCAACGTAGAAATACGTGTATAAATAATATTAGATTCTGATGAGATCTTGTCTCCTTGATCTTGTCTTGAGTAATCTGTTTCATGTCATCAAATCGCACCTCGTCATAAAGTGAGGAGGTACGTACCCATCCGATTCTTTACATTTACTTCATGTCTAGTGGCTACTGTTATGAGAAAATCAAACACATAATATATATTCTCCAGAGGATACCATCAGTACTGGTTCTGAACTGAATAGAAAGTTACTTACACATATGGACAGTGGTGAGTATAGCTAGTTAACATAGATACATTGATGCTGTGTGGGTAATTAGCTTTCCTATAATATGTATATGCAGGGAAGCTCTTGGTCCAAAATTATCTCAGTGTTTATGGAGTTTTGTTTGTATTAGGAAGGTGAATACCTTAACAGTGCTAGCAGAATCAGTGCATGGCTAGTGTGTCACGAGATTCCCTGACAACAAGTTTTGGAACAAAAAGAAAGGGAAGCAAAAGACACTGAAAACCACAAGTTGGTTGCTTCTATCGTTCCATCGAAGGTCTTTTAAGTTTTAACAGCCATTCTATCCATTTGTTTTCAGTAGATTTTGGCATCTTTTGGGTAAAAACAAGTTTATACAAACCATTACTTTGTTCCTTTCCAGGATGTACCAGCTTCTATTATAAAATTTGTATAGAACTTATTCCTTTTTTCTCCTTAACTTGCTTCCATTGATATGTCCAAGGAATCTTTGCCTACGATGTTAATTGGAAAACCTTTACTAATCGAAAATGGTTATAAGTAATTACAGTAGAAAGACAGATACTCCTACAAAGTTAACAAGTGTATGACACGGGCTACAGTGACAAGAGCAAGAGAAACTAGCAGATCCTTTTTGATTACTGAAGCTAATTAGAAACCCAACAAGAAGTCACGGTCGTGTTCTTGGGAAAGAAATAAGCGTGAATGCCACAATGTGTTCATGGGATCTTGAGATTGCTGAAGGGGATTCTAGGAAGAAGATAGTCCGGTGCTGAATAACATGATCGGATATTAATTTCAGCAAAATTCAAGGTTCATTACATGGCATACGCTTGGCAGTTGGCACACATGCAGGCAGGCGCATTACATTTTGGTTCTAGGATGCTTTCTCAGTATCAAAAAGTCAATATGTTCGATGTCAAGGTAATTTGGCCTGTAGTTTCCTGATTGCTCTACTTCTAAGCAGATTTTAAGGGATACCCGTCATAAAGTATAAGCAGTAGAATCATAATGGACACGAACTTCTATCTATGGTTACCATTGGGATTTCTGTATTACTAATTGGCTCAAAACCTGAAAAAGCGGATTCAAACGAGATTTGGTGTACTTGAGATATTTTTTTTCTTGTGAACTTGAGAGATTTTAGATAAGTGTACTTTGCAGCAGATTTTGTATCAGGTGGGTGGATCGCATGTTATTTTGTTGGCGACTAACAGATGTACGTGGTGAAGGTTTTGGCAGGGGTATTATATTATCAAGACAAACACCTACCCTAGCGAATGAACAATTGATTGACTTTTTTGTCATTTATGTGTATGACAGAAAGGGTAGAACCAGCGAAAGGATTGTACTCACTGACGCGGAGAGTGAAGAGGGAGGACTACTACTACGACAAGGGCCGCGAAAACGCCGGTGATGTCGTTAGGGAATCCGAACTGAAGGCCATGGGAAGTTTCTCTGGCCATTTTGATTATAATACTTGTAAAAATTGCAATCACTCCTGTCCTGAGTCCTGAGTCCTGAGTCCTGAGTCCTGAGTCCTGACTGACAGGTGCTAGTACTTGGCATCTTTTGTTTTCTTTATGTTTTGGTATGGGACTCCACATGGCCGCTGGTCTAATGGATGTCTTCCAAGTTCCAACTCTCTCATGTCTCATCAGACTTTTGTTCGTCACCAACTAGCTTAGTCCACAGCCACCGGTACACTTCACGATCCAAGCATAAGCAGGGCTAAATATAAATAGGTGAATCGAAATTCTTATTAGTTTAACGTTTTCTAAAGTTAGTACCTTATTCTTAAAAAATCGGCTCCAAACCAATTCTATTCTATTCATGCACAGTTATAAATTTTAGTGAATCCCACCAAAATCTATAATTGTACATAAGTGAAACAGAGTTGATGTTGGATGAATGGTTCTTTAAAAATGATTATACGAGTTGAAATTTGAAACATAATATTAATTTTAATCTCAAAATTACGCTGTACTCTGGTGTTTTCAATTTTAAAAAGTATTAAGTTCTTGAAAGCCCAAAAGGGATAACAAAACCTGACCTCAAAACGTTTTGGGCCCAATAATGGATCTGAGATTTTGAGCTCGTAAAAACTGAACACAACATTAGACGCTTTTTACCATCGTATCGTATCCTTCAGATTTCTTCAGTTCCTGCCCTAGCTTAGCCTGGACATGGGTGTCGTACTCTTGGGGCAATGGCCTTCCGTTTCCACAACTTGGGTTCCAAACCTTCATTTCCGCGGAAATCAGGAGCACTTGTCACGGAAGACTTGTTTTAAAGTTAAGTCTTGTGTATCGTCCCCACCTCCCGTAATACAGGCAAGAAGCAAAGTCCCTTACTTCTAACTCTGTTTTTTTTTTCTAACGGGAAAGATGCAAACGAGCGGGAAGATTGTAGAGACTGCAACTTTTTTCGGTTCTATTGACTGCTTTTGCATTTTGATGTTTGGTTTTTTCTTGTTTTAGTTTTCCATTTTAAGATGGTACCCTCTTATTGTCCGTTAAGTTGTAGTGCTACTATCATAGCTATTCTACTTGTCTCCGTTCTTAGCGTGACAAATGAACTTGGGATTCTGTCATAATTGAACTTGTAAGCTCAGAAATGAAAGAGATAATGTAATTTGCTGGAGGGAATTGTGGCAGCTTGTTGGTAGGAGAACTCCAAGTTTATATGAGAGTGGAAATGCCAATTTGGACATTGCCCTTGATGGTTACGGAGGTGATTTTGATTGGGTTGATCTTGATTCTGACCTTTATTATTGGACTAAGGAACTCCGGCCTGTTCAGGTGCAATTCACGGTTTGATTTTTACAATTTTTTCTATTACTGGAGGTCACTGAATGAAAACAATTACCGCTTTACCGTGGTCATTGAATGACTTAGTTTATATTGTTGTTGGGTGCTGGAATTGTGCAGTGGTACCCTGGACATATTGCAAAATCAGAAAGGGAGCTTAAGGAGCAGCTTAAGTTGATGGATGTTGTGATAGAGGTTCGGGATGCCAGAATCCCTCTTTCAACTACTCATCCTCAGGTTTGTTTTAGTGTGACTGACCTGGTATTTACAAAGAAAAAAAGAAGCAGGTTGAATTTGCATTTTATGTGGCTTTCGTTTACTTTGCATTCTTATGTGTTGGAATTACACCCTCTATGCATGTGATGTTCTTCCTACTTTCTAGATGGTTTGCCTGAGAAGCAATGGTCGTCAACTCTCGTTTAACTAATTGTTTAACTGTTTGGGTTTCTCCTGGTATGCTTTGGTGTGAACTTTGTTGCATCCGGTTTCGAAATATTCTTAATTGTGGTCTAGTTAAATATGAGTTCAACGTTTATGGTCTCAGCTTCAAATGTAACTTTTGCAGATGGACTCCTGGCTTGGGAATAGGAAAAGGATTTTAGTATTGAATAGAGAAGATATGATATCCAAGGTAGATCGTAATTCCTGGGCCAGTTACTTCGCAAGGCAAGGAGTGAAAGTTGTATTTTCCAATGGGAAACTTGGGATGGTATTTGAAGAAAAAACCTGCTTTCAGCTTCTGCGAATTTTAGATTCCAGAGTGTGGTGTGATACTTAAAAAGTCTCATTCTCAGGGTACCATGAAGCTGGGCAGATTTGCAAAGGCGTTAGGGGCAAGTGTTAACAACAAACGTAGAGCCAAGGGACTCCTTCCCCGTCCTGTAGGTTTCTCATGATTAACAAAGCCAATTTAGCCTTTTCGCTTTAATAAGGTGTAATCATTTTGTTGTGACATGTTACACGGTCTGACTTATTTTTGTGCTTGTGTTCTGTTTATAGTTATTTCTCTTCGCTTCCCACCGTCACAGGAACAGTATTTTTGGGCCATTGTAGTATGAGATAGCCTGGAACTGATTTTCATCATTAGAAACCATTGTGCATTGCATTTTTAAATTGTGCTAGTCGTGAGTAAGTCATCTAAGTTATTGAGTTTATTACGTCACTTAGATTAGCATGATTTCACATGAAGATTTGAGATTCATAATTGGTAAGACTATCGAGACTTCCATTCTTGAAAGTACTTGCATATGAAACAGGCCCTACTTTCATGTTGTCAACAGTGATTATCAGCAAGTGGCATAACTCTTTTTCATTATGATTATCTGTTTCTACTTGACCAGTACCTGTTAAAACTAACTTCTGATGCCTGATAAAGGCCCATTTGCATATGTGATGAGCCATTTTCATTATTGTTCAGGTTCGAGCTGGGGTTGTTGGGTATCCAAATGTTGGGAAATCATCTTTGATTAATCGCTTGCTAAAGCGTCGAATGTGTCCAGCAGCCCCGAGGCCTGGAGTCACACGAGAATTAAAGTAAACACTTTGTTTTGGTTTGTTTCTTCTTTGCATCTTGGAAAAGACCTTTTATTCAGGCAATTTAACAATTTTTGGACATACTTACACATTTTACTTCTATTGCATTTTCCTTTACTCCAAAAAGATGGGTTCAATTTGGGAAAGACCTTGAGTTGTTAGATTCCCCAGGAATACTCCCAATGCGGATTAGCGATCAAACGGCTGCTATAAAACTGGCTATTTGTGATGACATTGGAGAAAGATCCTATAATGTCATTGATGTTGCCACAATTCTTGTAAAAATGCTAAATCGACTTCCAGCAGTGGGTATGTAGATTTAATTCTTGAGATTATTGCTTGTGATTTTAACTGCCTGAATTATTTTCATTTTGGTTCTTGCCAGGTGTAAAAGCTCTTCAGAGTCGCTACAAGATTGATGTGGAGGGGCACTGTGGTGCAACGTATGTATTAATGCATTCTGTTGTTGCTTCATCTTCTTTCCCTTTCTTATTATCTTTCTATCTTCTTGGGAATTGATTTAATACCCTAAATGGATGTTGGAAACTTGACCGGGAAAGTATGGGAAAATGGAGATCTGACCTCTCACATTTTCTCTCAACCTTCCTTATCTTCATCCTATTATAACTTTGCTAGTTGATTGGTCTTTCAGGATGAGGTTATATTCCATCTAGTTATGCTCAAACAATGAGAATCAGACTCTCTGAATCTTTTCTTGGGATTTATGAAGCTGAGTCAGTTCATAGCCCCAAATTGAATTTGGTTTGTATTTCATAAATGCAGATTTATCCATAAGCTTGCAGTTCACTTGTTCAATGGAGATAATCATCAAGCAGCTTTCCGCATCTTGTCTGATTTTCGAAAAGGAAAGTTTGGTTGGGTAGCATTGGAGAGGCCTCCCAGGTGATGCTGTTGTCAGCTTTTCTGTGATTCGTTGGATTTCTCAGGGTATCCTTAGGCTACTAAACTTTGAGTGCTGAAGGCCATTAAGACCTCAACTCAGATTTCATGGACTTTAGGGTGCTGTATGGCAAGAGCAAGAAAGCTTCAAATTAAACTTCTAATGAAGAAGCTCATGGTGTCCATGGGAAATCTGTATGAGCACTAAAGATGTTGGGATTATATAGCTCCACTGTGAAACATAGCATTACACTACCAGTAAGTGACGTACTACAACTAAGTTCAGGTTGTCAAATATCACATTTGCCTCCCCATGGAAGTTGAAAAATGCTTGCAATGTATAGGCAAATGCTTACAATTTAGGCCATGTACAGGCAAAGGGCAAATGATTCAGAGGTTGAATAAGTGGATAGGACGGCCTCGTATCGTATTAATTCTTGGCGGTGTCCTTGGATATGCTGCTTTGTACTTCATGTTTATGCTCTCGTCCTATCTAAATTTACTGGTGTTTCTCACATAAGATAAGGAACAGCTGTTGTCTAGAAGAATGTATCTGCATGGTCATACAATGTAGAAGCAGGAATACTGAAGTTGGTCAGAACGAAATCCAAGTGTTTTGGAACAAGTAGGAAAGAAATAGCAGGACACGTAATTACCTAAACCTGAAGGAAAGTCGGGGACTAGGAAAGAAAATTTTATAACCATTCAGTTGCTCAATCATTGCATACTCTCATGACAAAGAAAATTGCAAGCAGTGGTGTGGGCAGGCAAAAAAGAAAACCATATAACCAAATTCGGATATTACAAAGTATTGATATGTTTGAAAATCTAATATGGTACATAACGCTATCATTCTCGAGTACTTGAACGAAATTGCCTTCATCTAAAATCAATACAGAATTCCTATCTAACCGTGACAAAAAGAATGGGGGACGACAATCAATGTTGAGATGATTTTCTGTCTTCATCTTGCAACAGTTGGGGC
This sequence comes from Erythroxylum novogranatense, assembly GCA_029891385.1. Taxonomy (NCBI): domain Eukaryota; kingdom Viridiplantae; phylum Streptophyta; class Magnoliopsida; order Malpighiales; family Erythroxylaceae; genus Erythroxylum; species Erythroxylum novogranatense. Next base: position 49,607,726 of record CM057235.1, on the reverse strand, counting down.
ACAAGCAGTTGAATCATCGTTGTTTGACCAACTTTCCTCAGTTCTACAGGCCTTGATTAGTCTCTCAACTTCAAGCGCTTCAGAGGTTTCTTTTTCCAGTTGATAACAATATGTTCCAAATGTGTTGAGATTTACTTGAAGTCTGAAATCTAATGTGAACAAAAACTTCATTTCCAGCCTGTTTAATTCGGTTGTAGTTATCCCTCCTACTTTCGCATAATAGGCATTGTTGAAGAACCTGCCACAAATGAGCATTGGATCATTAAAACCATACAGGAGTAAGCCAGATCAATATGTACGACTTGTGGGAGTTGGTACTTACGCATCATCATTAAACTTTGCTGCTAACATTACACTAGTAATTAGGAGCCGGTGAACATTAAGGGCAGTGAGACGAACACAGGTTTGTTCTAAAAATCTATCCATGTATATGTGTGCAATAACAAAGCATGCAGGACTGCAGTAAGAGTACTTGAAGATGCGATCAATGTACTGCCAGATGCTTATTGCGGGAGCTCTTAATGCATGGAAGACTGTAACATCTTTAGTTTCACTCGTCTCTCGTAGCTTCTCATTCTTCTCAACAGCTTTCTCAAGAATAGAAGACAGAAGTGTTAACACCCGTGGTGTCCTTGAAGCTCCTTTCTTTAATTCCTTAAATCCCAACCTTCGGTATACTTCGGGATATATATTCCCATTATCAACAGTCAGACTTCCCATATCCAAGCTGCAATGTAAAAGCTTATATCATCATGAACCGCCTAATGAATCACATTTAGCAGGCAGACTGCAAGTGGTAGAGGAAAAGAAAACTTGATTAATAAATAAGAATCTTAAGATATAAAGCTAATAGTGGGCCTTAGATGAACTCCATTTATAACAGTTGTTAATTTAAAGTAGTAAATGTTTTCATGACAATGATAATCCTTCAATGAGAATGCTACCTTTACATTTTTCCAAAGAAGCTGACAGACTTGACTAAAATTAAGAATACGATGGAGGGCCTTGTAAAATTTCTGCAATTGCCTAAGTACAGCGAGGCTGACATGAAACAGCCAACATTTAGTGTTTTTCTTTGGGTTTACAGACTGTTAGACATAGTTAAACCAGGCAACAGAAATGCACTTCAAGAAGAAGGTACGCAGAAACAACAGGTCGGTCTAGTTGAACACTTGAAACATCAACTAAGATGAATGCCGTTTTCCTTGAAGACTCGTTAACTATAAAAATTTGCAAGCAAGTCCCCCATCGTTTCACCAGGAAAAATTCACTTTTCTAAATTTGCTGGAGGTGAGGTTAACAACTTTAGACCGAAACTCTAATTACAGTAGCCAATTTTATTGACCCATCAGAGGAAACGCAAGAAAAGAAGCAACAGCATTCAAATCAAACAAAGCCAAGAAACAAGAACAGCACAACCATTAATCCCAGCCCAGTTCTTTAAACAAGAGATCCAAGCACAAACACCGTAACAGCATACAAACAAGAACTGGGAAAAATCAGAAATGCAAAGAACTTACAGAATTGTCGAATACCTATCTCTTAGGAACCGTGGTCGCCACAGGAAATTCAGGCGCCAAAAGAACATACAACTGAACAATGAATAGAGACAAAAAAGAAAAACAAAGTCTTACAATTATGCAGATTTGTCAACCTCTCTTGTGATCTTGTCTATGCCATGTCTCTTCCCGGAAAGAGCTTTACTTTAGACCTCTATGGGCTAATCCAATCCTTCCTCCGACAGATGACTTTGTGTGTGCTCTTAAGCGTGTAAAAGGAAAAGCGAGAATTCTGTTCCCAACAGTAAAAACTACTAAAAAAGGACAGCTTTCGTCACCAACTCACCGCGGCTGTTTAATTAAGTGTGCCACGTCAACGTCTTTGGATTCTTGTCTTCTTACTGCTTTGCTTAAAACGTTTGTATTATTTAATTTTGTGTACATATTTGTATGACACTCAGTAAGATATAATAAGGTAGCAGCTAATTATCTGTTCCCTTATTTTCATCGAATTAGAAACTAAGGACGCATTTTTATGTTACCTAACTATTTTTAAAAAATTCTAAAACATGTCGGATGGAAAACTAATAATCTAATTATAGGGAGACGTAGTTTTAAAATATTAATTTATAGTTTTTTAATAAGTTAAATTACATTTTTTTATCTTTTATTAAATTTCAAAATTTGTATCTTTTATCCAAACATTAATTCTATTTTTAGAAAGCATTTTCGCATCCCTTCAAAATTCACACAAAGACTGCAACTTTGAGTATAAAAATCACCCGTTATGTCTTAATTTTACTAAATTTGAGTATAAAATTTCGAATTTAGAATATAAATGTTAGTTACTTGTGTGGAAGTTAAGGAATCAGACAATGACACTGTGCTTACGTCATTTGTGTTTTGTTTTGCTTATTTTGTTAGATTAATCAATCACACCGCCTAGATAAGATCGTCCTCCCTTATTCACAATCTATAGAGTTAGTGTTCAATGCTTTCAAAATAAGATAGGAGAAGATGTAACCTGAACTCTTGTTTGTTAGACTTATGCCCTAAATGTTTTTCAAAACCTATTTAGTATGATATTGCGACATACGTTTTCAATTCTCTTTAAGCATTAGATCTTAAATTCGAATTATACAAAAATTGCAAATGTTTGAACTTCTTGTGTTCTATAGTAATTGATAAAAAAAATTCAATGAAATATCAAAAACTAGCAACGATATAACTATTTTTTTATGTTCTTTGTCCACATCGCTGATGAGTACGACTGCCAATTAATATTACTTGGCTATATTCAAATGATTTTATAGTAGAAAGAGGTTTTCTTAAGCAATATTGAGTTATTCATATTATCAAGCGTTGGTTTATCAATTAAAGGATTATGTCATAATCATGATTACTTTTACCATTTTAAGTTCTTTTAGGATCAGGTATAAAGAAAGCCTGGTCTTAATATAAAGTACTAGAATGGCGTCATTATCGCTCCCGTCTAATTTTCGTCTTCCCAAAATGACGAGACATCCAGAAAAACCTCCAGATAACTCTTCGTTCGGTGGGTTGTGGCCTATCCCTATAAGAACGTGGAGCGATAAGGTGTTCAACGGTGAGAAATCGAAAGAGGCCACGTATGTTGCCCATAATTGCACTCTGGTGGACCTTATTGCCACCAACATAGTGAAAAGAGAATTTAAAGATAGTAATCGTTTATTCACCCATGTTTACTGTTGATCGTGCTTACATGAATAAACTTGAGGGTCCATGAAGACAAGTGGTTGTTGTCAAATTGCTTGACAAACCAATCTCTTTCCGAGTTCTTTACTCGAAAGTTGAGTAGTTGTGGAAACCAATCAGGGGTTTTGATATCCTGGATCCTGGCCATGACTACTTCTTGTGAAGTTTGATTATAAAAATGACTTTGATAATGTCCTTGGTGGTGGGCCGTGGCTAATTTTTGATAATTACTTGACAGTTCGTCCTTGGACGTCAGATTTCTCGACAATCAGGGCTAAGGTCGATTCAACTTTGGTTTGGGCATAATTTTTAGAAATCTCTGTCCAGTACTATGATGAGGATTTGCTTCTTGCCTTAGCTTCTAGCCTTGTCCATCCAATTAAAGTCGACAGGAACATCACCCTCGCAAATCGGGGAAAGTTCGCCATAGTGTGTGTTGAGATTGATCTTGGTAAACCATTAGTTGGTCAGGTGGAATTGGACGGTTCCATGTATCATGTGGAGTATGAGGGCCTTCACACCATCTGTTTCAAATGTGGCAAGTATGGGCATCAGGTGAGTGCATGTTCAGTAGTTATTACGCCTTCGCTAGCAATTTTAAACCAGGAGATTCCGGCAGGCGAGGATGGGATGGATACCTTAGAGCAGAATTGTGGCCATGACTTTGCTTTGGGAAGGGGCGAGAGTATAGGTAAGCAGGTGGGCTCGGCCTTGGGTAGTGGCAAACGTAGAGGAGAGATGGTGGGATTTGTTTCGTGGAACTTAAGTGAAGAAAATGCTACTCTAAGGGTCCAAATTCCACAAGGTAAAAATCCTGCGCAAAGTAGTGTTGTCTCTGCTGCAGCTTTTCCACCAAATACTACTAACGTGTCTATGTCCTAATAGTCTACTCCTGAGGACATGGTTAGGGATACAGCTGCCTCCTTTCAACAAGCTTTTCTCTCTGCCCCCTCCCACAAGGACAGAATATCTCCATGGCCAATCTCCATTACCCCCACCCACCCCTCGACCAACACCAAATTCTTTTAAGGGCACGACCACCTGACCCTCCTACAAATGGACCTTCTTTTAGCACGGGATATACAAGGGTGGTGCTCCAATCTCAAATGGATAGTGATGAAACTTTGATAGAATGCTCTTGACGTGAGAGTGATATGGACGTAATGCCAGATTCTTTGATGTAGCTTCATTGTGGATTTTTTTTCTATTCATATGATTATCTTAATGATTAAGAAGTTTAATATTCTTATATGGAACTATTGCGGAGTAGGTAGACCAATTTTGCATGTAGTGTTAAGGAGCTTGTGCGTACCCACAAGCCAGATATCCTAATCCTTGTGGATTGCTGTATGCGTAAATGGTGTTGATGCATGTATGGGTGATAAAAGAAGAAGTAAATTTGGTGATATGATTACCAAGATGTAGGGTTATAGTCATTAGAATATGTTATATTCAGTATTTTACTGAACATACATCTATATTTAGGGCATAACTTGATCTGTGAGTATCCAAATTGCATGGAGTTTGATTTAGAGTAAATTAGAGACATATAACTACATTTTTCATGAAAGAATTGAATTCGAAATATGTCTTTAAGAGTTTAGAAATTTGCCTTGAAGTTAAAATTGGTGTTCTGTCGAGGTATGAAAACAGTATGCGGAATTTTGATTATAACTTGCAGAATACTGAACTAAAATGCATGATATTGGTGTCATTAGACTTTCAAGACATTGAGGAACATTTGATTAGTAGAAGATGTTGCCTAAATACTCCATTGACGAGGTCAAAATGGTCATGCAAATTAGACCAGAAATCTATTTAAGAAAAATCTGGAAACAATTAATAGGTTTATGATTGATTTTATGAAAAAAAATGGTTTGAGAATGAGTTAAGATGATATGGAAGTGAATATAAGGCTACTTTCAGTTATGTACAGAATGAATAAATTGAGAAAGTAGTAAAGTGTTAAGTGCAAAAAATGTGGTAAACAAATGTTGAAGATGATGAATAGTGGTGAAATTTTTTTGATTTTGGTACTTGTACTTAATCTTGCATTTTGAGTTGTTTTAGAGTAAGGTGAGTTGGAATGGGAGTAGAAATATAGAAAATATAAGTTATAAATGGAGTAGAATTAATAAATCAATAGGAAGAAGAGTGAAAAAGTCAGCAGCTTCGGTGATGAAGGAAGAAACCTACATTTTAGAGAGAGAAGAGAAGAGTAGTTGCACCCGAAGGTTTTTCCAAAAACCAAACTGTGTTGATTCTTTTAGCCACAACTTTGTCATTCGACCACCAAATGACATAAGACTTAAACCAATAGATTCATAACACATTGTTCTACCTCTCAATAAAATTGATAGCTTTCTAAATTGTTTTGAAAAGGATTGATTGGATGAAAGTGAGGAAATGTGCTAGAATGTTATGAACTGGAGAATTTTAATTAAACATGCTTTGGTATTGTGATTATATCTTGATCTGTAGGTTTTCAAATGAGTTGATTCTTAATTCAAATTAAACTTGAGACATATGTCTACAGTTTTCTTGAAGAAGTCGAATTTTAATTATGTCTCTAAGACTTTCAAAATTGGCATGAAATTGAGTATTGGCTTAGGCTATAGAACTACCAAGGATAGAAATCATATCCTATGGTAATTGAATAAACTGTATTGATGTAAGCTGAATTAGATTGAGGTGTTTTCATCAAAGTTGTAGCTTATTCTCTTAGCTTTAAATTGGTATAAAGTTTGTAATTTTTGGATATTATAATTGAGAGTTATGAGGTGTACAACTTGAAGGCGTGATTATGCATTAGCCAAAATTTCAAATGTACACAATCTGTGATATTTAGAGCATAAATCATTGCATAATAAACCAAATTATATGATCTTGGTATCATTAGAAACTTAAGAAATAGAGCAACAATTGTCTAGAAGAGAGTGTCATATAAATACATCTTTTTCTTGATCTTATTGATTATACAAAGTTGACCCGAATGAGGTGTTTCCAGCAAAAGCTGGAATAGTAATTGAATGTGTGAATTTTGGAACTTTTGAAGTACAATTGATGTTTACACCAGTTTAGTGAACATATACCACAGAATTTGTCATGAACATGCATCATACATATTCAGTATACATAAATGATTTTTTAATCATACACAATAGTGATTTGTATATGTGTTAAATGTTATAGAGGAACGCATAGAGTGACCACTTCTAGATATTGTCGGGACTTGTAGGCAATAAACAATAACTGAGCTTTTGTGAGTAATCTTAGATGGTCATACCTTACTTTGTTTTGCTTGTTGAAATTGATTTATGCTAATTGTATTATGAATTCCAAATAATGATTGTCCAAAACGTTTGATGCATGATTATATCATTGGAAGTACCACTTACAACTGTTGAGTCCTAGTTGTGGGTAAATAGGCATGTCTAGAAGGATCTGCAGTAGCTCCTATGACACTTTAGTATCGAGACTTCGGTCTCTCCTGTGACACTTCAGTGTCGAGACTTTGGTCTCTCTTGTATAAGTTTCGTTACCCATTTTTGTAAATAGCTTAGCAGTCATCTGATTTTGTGTTCTGATATATGTTTAATTTTGACATAAACAAAATTGTGTTTTGATTCTGCATGGTTTATACCCTTTTGGGATATTCAATTTTGTTAACTATAAAATCTGTTCTAAAATGCATTATGTCTGATTTATTGTTTAAAGAATCTGTTAATGCATGCTTACGCTATTACATGATTCAGTATGATGAGTTATCATTTTATATACAGATTAGTTATTATTCACTAGCTATATGCTTAGCATGGTGGATTTGCCCCATGTAGGTGCAAAATGAGGATTATAAAGACTGGAATGAGTCAATTGTAATGACCAACGGAGTCTGAGTCTTGTTTTGATAAAAATGTATTTTGAGTATATTTTGGTTTGTTTATAAACTGTATGATTCTGAATTGTTGTAAGTTTTTGTAATAACTATGTTTCAAGCTGGTTTTTGTTTTTGGAATAAATTGTATTAAGTTAATGTGATATAATGTATGTTTGTTTAAGATTATGGAAATGCATGTATGAAGTGTTTCGTATGTTTTGGAATGTTTTGTATTCTGTATGTTCAGCGTGTGTGGCAATTGCAATATCCTTCTAGGGGGTATATGTGGGTATTACATTTTGTACATAGTAAGGTTGCTGCAGATAATATTATTGTGGCTAGGGAGTTTATTCACTGTATTCGAAGAACCAAAAGGAGAACTGGTTGTTTCGCAATGAAGATTGATCTTGCCAAAGCCTATGATAGGTTGGATTGGAGGTTTCTCAAACAAACCCTGGAGGATTTTGGGTTCCCTTCTCGGATAATAAACCTTAGTATATCCCGTGTTTCTCAGTCTCATTTGTCAATCTAATGGAATGAAGCCTCTCTTTTGGGGTTTTCTCCTCAAAGGGGGCTACGACAAGGGGCCCTCTTTCTCCTTACCTGTTTATTGTGTATGGAGAAACTATCTCTCTTTATCATTAACAAGGTTAACTCTAGTAGTTGAAAGCCCATTCAAGTTTCTCAGGGCTCTTTACCCATTTCTCATCTTTTGTTCACAGATGATGTTCTCTTGTTTTCTGCTGCTTCTGCCAATCATTGTTGTGTGGTTTTGGACACTATGCGACTATTTTATGATTGTTCTGGTATGTTGATAAATGAGAAAAATTCTAGAGTCTTGATTTCTCCTCATACGTCAACTGCCCATATAAATGTGCTCAAGCATCATTTGGTCTTCATTTTTCTTCAGATTTGGGATGCTATTTAGGTGTCCCGTTCAGGGGTGGTAATGGAAAAATTGCTTATAAGCACATTATGGATAAGATGAGCTCTCGTTTGTAGACTTGGAAGTCTAAACCCTTAAACAAAGCTGGGAGACATACGTTGATACAATCTACGTTGTCTACTCTTCCCCTATACGCCATGCAAACTAGCTAGCTCCCTTCATCGGTTTGCTCTAGGATTGATAAAGCTTGCAGGGGCTTTTTTTTTGGATTTCTATGCTAATACTCGTAAGATAAATCTTGTGAATTAGGGCACGATGTGCAGCCCTAAGTTTATGGGTAGTTTAGGCTTATGTAAGGGAAGAGACAACAATATTGCGTTGCTATGTAAACTTCTTTGGTCTTTGGTTGCTAGAGAGGATAAATTGTGGACCTGAATTCTTAGTATCAATTATTGGGGTGTTCCCTTGGTATTAAACAATAAAACCCTCCATGAGGTGTCTCTTATGTGGCGTGCCATCTAACAGGTGGCCCCTACCTCAAAGATGGCTTTACTTGGAGAATAAGGAATGGTTAACATGTCTCTTTTTGGCATGATAGATGGGTTGAGGATATTCCTCTTCGTTCCATGTTTCTTATATTGATGTGCAAGATTCTAATGTTAAAGTTGCAGATGTTCTTTTGAATGGTTTTCATTGGGATCTACACTTGCTTCGTACCCCTCTTTCAACGAATATTAGAGTGAAAATTCATGCAGTTCCTCTATTTACTTTTGGTACTTTCAGTGACCTGCGGGTGTGGGGAGAATCCTCATCCGGTATATACTCTTCTAGATAAGGTTATGGCTTTATTTCTAAGGTCCCTCATTGTCCGGATGGTAGAAAGTGTTGGAAAATGCTATGGTAGCTTCGCATTCTTGCAAAGCTTAAATTCTCTCTTTGGCAGGTTCATGGGGATTGCTTAATGACCAATGCTCTTCGGTTTAATCGTGGTATCGCAGCATCACAGTTGTGTTTTAGGTGTGCTACCTCGAGACCACTCTTCATTTGTTACATGACTGCATGTGGTCTAAAGCATTTTGGCAACCCTACATGGCCAAACTGTGGATACTTCTTTCTTTACTAGTTAACTGGACAAGTGGGTGGTGTCCAATGTGTTTTCTTCTCACGTTGCTCCATCTTCCAGTCTCAGGTTTATACTTGGCTGTTGGGTTATTTGGTGTGTACATAATAAAGAGGTCATCGAGGGTACTTCTTTGAATACCACGGCCTAACTAGATGGTGTCGTACGCTCTACAGGATTGTACTAGGGCATTTAGGTCTGTAGCCACTCAAGAGTCCTACCGTGCTCCTAGGTGGATTTCTTGGACAAAGCCCCCTAATGGGTTTGTTAAGCTAAATACTGACGGGAGCGTTATTGGTAATCCAGGTAGAGCTAGGTTTGGTGGGCTCATTCAGGACAACGATGGTAGATGGATTGCATGATTTTTAGGTTTTATAGGCATTACGACAAACTTGACTGCTGAATTACAAGGGCTTAAAAATGGCCTTCAATTTGTGTGGAACTTGGGATACTGCACAGTCATCGTGGAGATTGATTGCCTCGATGTGTTAACCATTATTTCAGGCTTGACACAGTACTTTTATCCCTACCTTGCTCTTGTTTGGGACATCCAGAAGCTATTAGCTAGGCAATGGTGTTGCTTGCTTCAGTCAAGAGGGCAATCAATGCGCAGATTTTCTTGCTAAACTTGGGTCTTCGCAGGAGCCTTGTGGTCCTTTTGGTCGACTCCCCTTCCTGGGATTCGTCTGCTTATAGACGGAGATTATAATTCAATCATTTTTATGAGGAGCTAGTATCTTTGGATCCTACCCTCCTTACCAACAAAAAAATGAAAGCCCTGATAGAAATGTTTTAAAATAAATATGGTCATGGTTAGGCAAGTTACATAAGTTTTGTTGCAACTTTGAATGAACAGTAGAAGCATATACTTGTATTTAACCATCTTTATTTACATATTGCTATTTTGCTTTCGTTATTTGTCTTTTTATTCTAATGAGTAATGAATGTATATACTTGTTTTGACGCTAAGGTTTATATGTGACTGTCTTTTTAGTGGCAACCATGTATTTGACTATTTTTAGATGTTGTGTTCACTTAATTTCTTAGTTGAGAAAATAAGGAATATAAATTCTTCTAGTAGTACAACTAGCAAAATTATAGACTACTAACATTATTGTTAATATAGATTGATAACACCCATGAGAACTTATTAGACAAAGTCTAACCTAAGAAGGTGATTTTATGTTTGTGCTCAATTTAGGATAAAATTACTTTATTAAACTAGTTATTCACTTATGGTATTGTATATATGCTAATTGTGGAGCAAACCAAATGTGATTATTTTGTATGGCATGATGAAAAAATTACAAGAAGTATAAATTTGTAATCGATGAGTTTTAGGAGATCAACATGGATCATCTACTATTATGAAGGTCAATGATTTGTAGTATGATCTTCGTTTTTTTTTTTCATTAGGTCTTACTTAGTAATTTATTTTTAGAAAATATATGTATTCTAGAATTTTAGTATCTTAACATTATAATTTTTGTTTATGTTTGAAATACTCTAGATTTCATTTAAGCTTTGTAGTCAATTAGTCTATATTAATTATGCATATTACTCTGTATAAAAATCTATCATATTAATAAATTGGTGTCATCTTATTTTGACTTTCAAATGGTCTTGTTTAGATAACGTGACACTTACAAAAGCTTAATCATAAATATTCAAATTTTCACATTTCCTGTACAAGAATAAAGAGATTTATTGACATGCAACAATACCAATCATAAATGACAACTCTCCCAAATTGAGTTAACATACAAAAATACATTATAATCTATAAAACCCAAAATGCATCCAAAAGAGAATTCATCAAACACATTCATCATAACTTCACTTATAGATCAGATATGTCAACTATATTATGAAGGCAATATATGGGGAAAAAAAGGCATACATCCAATAGAGAATTCATTAGCCAATAAACACATCAATGAAAAGAGAATTCATAAGATAAAAGTACTTTTAAATACACATTAAATACATCATATCCAAAAGACACAATAACCGTTTATAAAAACAAAATTTATTAAACATTTATGATTTATTATCATACATATAAATAACTAATCACAATAAGCACCACATACAAAAGAAAGCCACATATTGGTTAATGCTATGTATAAAAATAACTAGCCATAATGAGCCCCATATACAAAAATATCTAGCCAACAAAACAACTTACAATTTAATTAGTTATTTTTTCTTTTCTTTTGCCTCTAAACTGGTTCTTATATCAATTGGTCACTTCGTCATTCTTAGGCATTATCATTTATTCTCTTAACACACGTCCTTGTATTGTGGCCATATTACTGAAGTCCTTTTAGAATAAGTATATAAGGAATTTGTTCCTTTACTACTTCTTGGTCCTTGCCTTTTTGTCCTTTTTGTCCTTTTTGATATTCTCTTATATTATAGTGGAAAGATTTTATAACTATGGTTTTCACTCAGGATTGCCATAAATCTTTACTAGAAATTGGAAAAATCTGACTTGCATAAATTTCTTGGAATTTTTTTTTGTTATATATGAAGCTTGCATAATCTTCTAATTTACCACCATGATGTTTGATCGTACAATAAGTATGTTAAAAGGAATTCTAATCAAATCACATCTCTTACATTTGTACATTTTATTATCTAAATCAAAATGTTATTGAAAATTAATATACTTTATTTAAAAAAGTTTTCCACCACTAAAGTATGGCATCCAATTGCTAACAAATTTTTTTATAGTTCTTCAAGGGTTTTTTATTCTTAGGAATTTTGTTTCTTCATTCCCTCCTTTTTCATATTAAATCTCTTTATTGTTGCTCTTTTAATCATTTAAAGCATTGTGATGTTTGACTTATCCCTAGGCTCTTTGATGTAAGCATTAAAGCTTTCATGATAGTTGTTCAACATGTCATATTTGAGTCCAGAGTTATGAATATGCCTACATTATATGTTATTTAGTATTATATTCAATTAGTCATGAAACAATTTATCAGTACCTTCTAATAGCTACATGCACCTGTCCAAGTTAAAAATTGAAAATAAGCAAACCTTAAACAATCATATACATTCAAAATCGTAAGCATGACATTAGTCAAACTCAGGTGCACTAAAATAAAACAATCATATACCTTTCAAATTTATTGAAGGTATTTGATCTTGTCTCATTCCACACTATACTTTTTATAACTTTCCTTAAATTTGCTTTGAAGGTTGGCATAGATATGTGTAATACAATATTTGTGTTCAATATTCGTCATCTTAACATTGAAGATATATTTAAAACTTTGTTAGAAGGAAACCATGTGGGATATGTTAATGCACTTGGTTAATGCTTATAAATGAATGTCTACAAAATGAACCTTCATATGGTAATACAAAATTAAGATTTACTTTTTGACGATTAGAAATGAAAACCTAATTATGAAGTGTGTAGTGCTTGATATCTTATTGTAGACATCCAAGAAACCATTTCCATGAGACTTCATTCTTAATTTTAACTATAACCCACATGATTGGAAATATATTTCTATTTTCATCTCAACCAAGTGATATCAATTGCCTCTATGCTTACCTTTCATGTAATAACGTAACACCCCACTCCCGCGCGACCCGAACCCGACATCGACGGTGATATCCGAGTCCGTGCCCCGCGAGGGTGGCGTGCTAAAACACTCATTCAGTAGTCGGTAATTTTTTTTCACATAACAATATATGCGGAGATCAATGCCCAAATTGAGTCCTCATTCAATCATATACAAATTCATTATACACAATTTCCAATAGCCACTCGGGTCTATTTCCCAAATACAAATATATACTTCAATACATAAATAAAGACATGCAATGCAGGTGTGAACTGATCCCGACTCTTATCCTTCATTTGAATCCTGCAAATATACTCTCGTTGGCTTAACGAGGTATTCTTCTAATCCTGAAAAATAATTGCAAATTTTGGGTAAGTTTTGCGAACTCAGTGAGTGACCATCATTGATGGTCCGCTCAGTCATTGCAATAATAATATCAATATATATATCATATTTTGCCACTGTTGCCTATTGATCACAGTTCAAAATTTCACATACATTAAAATTTTACTTCCATAAGCACTATCACAAGACTGCACATTCACACACTTTCCATCTATTGGCATTGTACTGTGACCGAGTGCCTAACTGTTACATTTAAGGGCTCATTGGTATCTGTCCCTTATCCGATAGTGGATACATGGCTCATTAATACATTGAGCCTGAGGCTCTAAATCACTTATGAGCTCCAAGCTCATCTTCACACGTTGAGCTAGAAGCTCTGATCGGTGGTAACTCTAGTCAACAACCATTATAATTCATACAACACAAGGCATATCACTATTCTCATAGTCTCAAAGTTATAAAAATACCCCATGATTGTTATCACATCAGTAGATGACAATTTGCAGTGCATTCAATCAACTATCAAACTATATCAAACAAAAGCAGTATGTAACCCTTTTTCAATTTATAACAGTGTTGTGACCGAGCGCCTGTACTGTCCCTATAAGGGCACATTTATCGTTGAGCTATAAGTTCTGAAGCTGTCCCCTTTTGGGGCTCATTAATCATTGAGCTAAAAAGCTCTGAAACTATCCCCTTTTGGGGCTCATTAATCATTGAGCTAAAAAGCTCTAAACTGTGGCTGCTCTGGTCACAACTATCAATTTTCTGTTCATGCATTCCTATATGAATTTCATATACCACGATTTATCACTTTATTTATGTATTCAATGACCACAATTATTTCCAAATTACCACAAACGGACAAATGATTCACAATTTGTCACATGAAAAGGAAACACCATCACAGTTTCACTTTCTCATAATACTTCTATATCATATCATAATAATACTCCGGACTTTCGGTCTGGAGTTCTGAATCGATCACAGTCCCACCATTATTCACCATAGTTTTATAAAGACAGAATTCTAAGCACATAATAATTGAGGTACCATCTAGGTCACTCACCTCATATCCATGCTTGAATCTTATCCAAAGCATCAATTTCTTCATTATTTCTTTCCTTCATCCAATTTAAAATTCCTTAAGCCACAATTACCCAAATTCAACATCACATAACGCATAAACACTAAAATTGAGCTTAGGAAACACAACCCTATACCAATCTTAAGCCATATGAACCAAATCCCCTTCAAAATTTAACAAATCAAAAATCTCAATCTTACCTTGATCTTTCACCCATCAATGAATTTCTTGGCTTGGATGGAAGCTCTCATCACCCTCCACATTTTTCTCTTCTTGAGCACCCTGAAAATCCCTCTTGAAGGGCTTAGAAAAATCAATACCTAGTTTACTCTTTCTTCTTTCTTCTTTTCTTATCCGAAGGCTCTCGACTCTTCTCTTTTCTTCTATTCTTTCTTTTCTGTTTTGCACAGCCCACTTGCTTTTATAGTGCCATGTCATTTAATGAATGAGGAATGACCCATATGCCCCTCCATTTAAGCCTATACACTTAACCCTTTAAGTGATGCTCCAAAAATGCCCTTCCTTTTTTCCTTAAAACTGACATCTTGGCCTCCTTATTTCGATCAGGTAAATAAAATAATTTGGCAAAACTTTCTTCTAGAGAGATGTTTCTCTATGTCTTACGAATCCATCGCTTTAAGAATCAGATCGATCGGAGCTCTATATCTCAAAATATCTCAAAAATACTGAAGTCTGTTAGATATTTTGTTTGGGCCAAAACTAAATCAAGACTGAACATTGCACGTAACTTCACTCCAGAAGTTGAATATCTTAAAGGATAAATTGTCAATCGGCTCCTTCATATAAATTGTATATCTATGTCTCTAGTTTCATTGGAAACAAGAATCATATCTATTGGATCTCTATAGCTCAAAATATCTCCAAAATAATGAAGTCTGTTCAGACCGTTACAAAATCGAGACTGAACACTACATGTAACTTCCGTCCAGAAGTTAAACATCTTAGAGGGTAAATTGTCGATCGGCTCCTTCATATAAATTGTAGATCTATGTCTCTAGTTTCATTGGAAATAAGAATCCGATCTATTAGAGCTCTATAGCTCAAAATATCTCCAAAATACTGAAGTCTGTTCAGACCGTTACAAAACCGAGACTGAACACTACATGTAAATTCCGTCCAGAAGTTGAACATCTTAGAGGCTAAATTTTTGATCGTCTCCTTCATATAACTTGTATATCAATGTCTCTAGTTTAATTCTCAAGAAGAATCAGATCGATCGGAGATCTATAGCTCAAGATATCTCCAAAATACCGAATAATGTTTAGACTTTTTCCATAGGTCAGCTCACTTTAATTGGGTCGATCTTTCTCCATTTAAAGTCAAAACTGATCTATTTGGTAATAAAAGATAGAAAAATGTCTTAGAAATCCAACGCTTCAAAAATCAGGTCGATCGGAGGTCGGACGAAGAAGTTATGCTAAAAAAAGTGAACGGAGGTCGGTCAGCCGAAACATCGACCGAAAGTGAACGGGCACGCGCGGGCGAGCGGTCGGCCATGCAATCCGACCTCCGAACTTCAAACCTTCATATCTTTTGACTCCGAGCTCCAAATTTTACAAACTTGGTATCAACTTGTAAACATCATAACTTTTGATCCAGAACTCCAAATTTGACAAACTTGGTGTCTACGGAAAGGTAAAAGAACCCTCTACAACTTTTAGGAAGGCCTTAAAAATCCGATCAACCTCTAAATGGGTCAAAAACTCCACACAAGGTGACTGGTCAATCAGCTTCACACTAAACAGCATCAAAACTTCTAAAAATCATAACTTTTTATCCCCTTAACCAAAAATTCCAAATTTATATCAATAAAAAGAGAAAAATAAATGCTACATCTTTCAGGAATAACTTAGAAGCCAATTCCATCTCTAACCAAATCAAATTCGCAAAGAAAGGTTTAGCTTACCCAATTTATTCTCAACAGAAACCCAATCTTTTAAAATTCATAACTCCACATCCCCTTGGCAAAAATTTCCATGCTATATAGCAATAAAAATCTCAGACAATATACTATAATTCTCAGGAAGGACTTCAAAGCAAATTCCAACTCTAATTAGGTCGAATCCACCCATTAATGTGACTGCCCTGTTAATTAGTATTAAAACAGCATATGACCATATTCATAGCCAAAACTTTACAATTTTATATCTAACAATCCTTACATCCAAAATTCACATAAAATACCTCATTAGAAATCTATAACAATCCTCTACCACTTTCTAGAATGTCACTCGAGCCAATTTCACCCTTTACAATCCCAAATAAATATCAGAACACAAAAAGCACAGAACCTATGCCCTTAGAGCAGTTGCACACCAAAACACATTTTGGACTGAATTACCACCTGAGCATTATCAGACCATAACTTACAACCTACACATCAAAAAATACCATACTCAGTGAAGTTGGAAAGCTAACACATAAATCTTCAACTTTCAGTAATACCAATTTCACAAAATCTGTCTCCTTTATCCTGGAAAAATTCTCAAAGTTTCAGGTCATCAATAATAGAACCAAGATCCGGATACTGTTCATCCAACACACAAATCTCAACTTCCTAGCTAAATTCACAGCTCTTCAAGCAAAAATTGAGCAGAACTTCCTTCATAGAAATTCTAGCCATTCTTCTCAAGTTTAATTTAAAGCAAACCTTAACTCAATAGCATAATCACATCAAAAGTTATAAACAAATACCTGAAACATGCACAAGTTCCATTTTTCCAGATTTCAACCACAACTCTACTCCTTTCATGCAAGCATCAATACCACATCAATAACCATCCCATTTAATCGAGAATTTAACCACAAATTTATCAAGACATTTACTTGAGTACTAAATCCCAATTTGCAGCACAAACATATTACTTTCACTCTTTCAACACCTTCTACCCATAAATTTTAGCAATTCATATTCCCTATCTTTAATTCCTAGCAATAATCAATGAATGCATGTACCACTTAAAGAGCCAGTAATCATTATGTAAATGCATGCATGCTAATAAGATGCATAAGCAAAACCAATGCCTTTCCTTTGTCTCTCCTTGAGCACACTTGTACCATATTTCAGGTCCTCACCCTTCATTTAGGGACGGGATGTTACAATTCTCCCCCCCTTAATAAATTTTGTCCTCAAAATTTTCATTTAATTGATCATTACTGTTATTCTATGTGCCATATGTCTGTCCATTTCCCATACACTTCATCCCTCATTTTCTTATTTTCCAAAAGATCACAGTAGACATTCTCAATAAATCTTTCAGTCCTTTATTTGACTATCTCACGATTTTAACTATCTCACTTGAATATTTCAGATTACACTCCAACTTTTATTTCGTATGTTGAGGATCAGATCATTATTTCAACCTATTCACTTATCACATTTTATAAATCCAATACCTCTTTCACCAATAATACTAACTCAAAATAAAATTTTTCATAACGACCAATTTATACAGTTTCATTGATACCTTTTTCCAATTTTGAGTACACCTTACCAAGGTCTTACTCACAAAAACACTTCATCTCTTTTTCGACACTTCACTATACTTTGGTGCTAACATATTGACACTTATGTCCATTTCACTATAACAGGTGTTAATTCGCCTAACTCATTTATCTTTCATATATCATTGGCTCTTATTTCAGATTCATCTCTCCTTTGACAATTCACTGTTCTTTAGTGTTCATGCACTCAATTCGTATATTCACTTAACTATATTTCATCTGTCCGATTTTGATCCATCTCATCTAACCCATTCATCTTTCACAAGTCACTTTCCTTTGTCTCACTCATCGCACCATTTTTATACCTATAGTCAATCAGAACTATACAACAAACTTATATTCCTATGAACTCTAAAATATAAGCGTTAAACACTTCTCACTATTGGAAATTCAAACATGTAACCACGTACTTCTCTAACAATTTCTTTGCTCAATCACTTTTGTCGAGTACACAAATTTGTTATTTCCATCACCAAATACCGTTCTTCCGATTCACTTGAAAGTTCAGATTCATTATGGGACTAACCATTTTGAATCCTTAACTCATAAACTTTCTTACCTCTTTCCAGTAAAACTGAATCTAAAACTTCAATACACTAGTAACACTTCATTTTACCCCAAAATCTACTTGACATTTTGCACTCTTCATTGCCCTAAATTAAAAAAAAACCCCAATATCTGAATCTGCTCTATTCATTTTAGAATTGTCTGTTCAATGTTTTAGACTACACTCTATCTTTACCAGTATAGAAATCATTTGTGCATACCTTTCAAGCTTAATAATTTTCTCGAAACTATACAATTTGTACATTACAGGAATGCCTTAGCATATCTAATGTCTCCAAGACTTCAAACAATAGTACCGATACCACTTATCAAAATCAACTCACATTAGACTGTTACAACATATTGTATCATACTTTCTGATGTGAAACTTCATCATACACTGCACAATCTCCAAATGATATGCTTATCATCAGTGTCAGATTCCTCAATTATTCATATATCTCTTTTTACTTTTCAACACTTTCAAAATACCGTCTATGAACATAGTCACCAATTGATACCATTTGCTTACATTGCATAAATCTCTATTGGGGTACCGTTGATTTCAATAGACATCACTCAAATCTTTTCATTGAGTCCACATTGATTTTTTTTAATTCCCCTTTAATTCACACCGACATATTCACATGCCTATTCATTCGTACTTGTGCCTCCATACATTTCACTTCATTTGAGTATTTCACATTGTGGGTTGGTATTATTTTTCTTAGATTCCAATTAAGATCTCCCAACATTTTTGTATCAAATCTTATAGAGACCTATTCTCTTCACGTTGTAATAGGATCATCTTAAATTAGAAATCCACTCACGTAGTTAGATACTTTACATTACCTTAAACACAATGCATAGAATCTCAGTAGTACATTTCACTTGCTATGCTTGAGTCTCCTCTTGGGATATTACTCCATTATTCACTTTTAATTTAGTACTTACTTACTTACTTATTTTCGATTTGTTCTTGTCATGACCACTATTAACTAGAATCATCGGTTCATCTTAACTCAATGTGGGAAATTCTTCTTTAAAAGAAGATTTCTTGCTACAATCATCGATACTGTTCACGAAATTCTCATCAACCAACTATTTTCCATAATTGCGTTTCACCCATTCTGAGTATCTCAAGAAAATCAATTTTAACTATACTCAATATCCCAATAAGAGCAATTTTATGCCATAACTGTATGATCGGAACATCTTTTGCACTAAGGCTCTGTGAGGCACTAAACAATTTCTTTTACACCTAGACTTTGGTATATATATATATATCACTAAAAATCATTTCATCACATATGATACACCATTTGAAATCTTAATATCCTCCCAACGAGCACTGTAAGTACTCTTGTGTCTTACTTTAACCCATTATAAACCTTGAACTATAGGAACTATGATTGGCACTTATTCAATAAGTTACCGATCGCTTCCTCGGTTATTTCCACATATATTTTCATATACACTCAATTGTTTCACTAAGCATGATGAACTCAATATCCAATGTATACTCATAAAGGTGAATCACCTAAACTCGCCAATTCTTTTCATATAGTACTATCATTGTTTCATTTTCCACTTATCATTGAATTTCATTTCACACAGTTTTATTCCCATCTCAAACCATAATTCTTATATCGATAATTCACACATCCCTTCTAAGTCCAAGCTGGACCCTTCAAGGTCATATCAACTTGGTTTATACACTTTAATCTCATCATTTCTACTTACCTCATTATACAATCCGTGATAGGGTATTCACATTTATATCACATTCGAGGATATATCATCAAAACACAACAAAATATTACATTCATTGATACAGTGTGTTCAACCAATCTAGAATTTCTGATGTGCAATCATTAGGAATTTTCGGTCTTAATTTTCCTCTAATATCCCCTTATATTGATTTTCAAACTCTTAGCACAATATTTGCATAATCATTTTGGTTCAAAGCTCATCCTTTCATGATCATAACCACTTCACGATTTCATTTCTTTCCATCTATACACTTTAGTTTCCCTTTTTACTCATATGCTCATCTTCCTCAATCAATTCTCAATAACATCCCTATTCACACTGATATCACCTCAAAGGATACATATCCCAATTGAGGTGAACATTTTTCCATCATACGAGACCAGATACATTTCTTATTTCCCAATTATCCATGAACCTCTATTTTCTCATAATCACCAATTTCCCGCTCCAACTCTTAAGGAAATGCTCATGCATATGACTCATCTTTGGGGATCGATCGCGGTTATGCTGCTATGACATAATTACTATGCATATGCATATCACTTGACCCCTATTTCAAAATGCCCATGTAAGATTGTACTACTGGGCTTGATACCACCGAATGTAACACCCCACTCCCGCGCGACCCGAACCCAACATCTACAGTAATATCCGAGTCCGTGCCCCGCAAGGGTGGTGTGCTAAAAAACTCATTCAGTAGTCGGTAGTTTTTTTTCATATAACAATATATGCAGAAATCAATGCCCAAGTTGGGTCCTCATAATATCATATACAAATTCATTATACACAATTTCCAATAGCCACTCGGGCCTATTTCCCAAATACAAATATACACTTCAATACATAAATAAAGACATGCAATGCAGACACGAACTGATCTCGACTCTTATCCTTCATTTGAATCCTGAAAATATACTCCCGTTGGCTTAACAAGGTATTCTTCTGATCCTAAAAAATAATTACAAATTTTGGGTGAGTTTTGCGAACTCAGTGAGTGACCATCATTGATGGTCCGCTCAGTCATTGCAACAATAATATCAATATATATATCATATTTTCCCACTGTTGCCTATTGACCACAGTTAAAAATTTCACATACATTAAAATTTTACTTCCATAAGCACTATCACAAGACTGCACATTCCCACACTTTCCATCTATTAGCATTGTACTGTGACCGAGTGCCTAACTGTTACATTTAAGGGCTCATTAGTATCTGTCCCTTATCCGATAGTGGATACATGGCTCATTAATACATTGAGCCTGAGGCTCTAAATCACTCATGAGCTCCAAGCTCATCTTCACACGTTAAGCTAGAAGCTCTGATCTGTGGTAACTCTAGTCAACAACCATTATAATTCATACAACACAAGGCATATCACTATTCTCATAGTCTCACTGTTATAAAAATACCCCATGACTGTTATCACATCAGCAGATGGCAATTTGCAGTGCATTCAATCAACTATCAAACTATATCAAACAAAAGCAGTATGTAACCCTTTTCCAATTTATAACAGTGTTGTGACCGAGCGCCTGTACTGTCCCTATAAGGGCACATTTATCTTTGAGCTATAGGCTCTAAAACTGTCCCCTTTTGGGACTCATTAATCATTGAGCTAAAAAGCTCTAAAATTGTACCCTTTTGGGGCTCATTAATCATTGAGCTAAAAAGCTCTAAACTGTGGCTGCTCTGGTCACAACTATCAATTTTCTATTCATGCATTCCTATATGAATTTCATATACCACGATTTATCACTTTATTTATGTATTCAATGACCACAATTTTTTTCAAATTACCACAAACGGACAAATGATTCACAATTTGTCACATGAAAAGGAAACACCATCACAGTTTCACTTTCCCATAACACTTCTATATCATATCATAACAATACTCTGGACTTTCGGTCTGGAGTTCTGAATCGATCACAGTCCCACCATTATTCACCACAGTTTTATAAAGACAGAATTCTAAGCACATAATAATTGAGGTACCATCTAGGTCACTCACCTCATATCCATGCTTGAATCTTATTCAAAGCATCAATTTCTTCATTATTTCTTTCCTTCATCCAAGTTAAAATTCCCTAAGCCACAATTACCCAAATTCAACATCACATAATGCATAAACACTAAAATTGAGTTTAGGAAACACAACCCTATACCAATCTTTAAGCCAAATGAACCAAACCCCCTTCAAAATTTAACAAATCAAAAATCTCAATCTTACTTTGATCTTTCACCCATCAATGAATTTCTTGGCTTGGATGGAAGCTCTCATCATCCTCCACGTTTTTCTCTTCTTGAGCACCCTGAAAATCCCTCTTGAAGGGCTTAGAAAAATCAATACCTAGTTTACTCTTTCTTCTTTCTTCTTTTCCCATCCGAAGGCTCTCGACTCTTCTCTTTTCTTCTATTCTTTCTTTTCTATTTTGCACATCCCACTTGCTTTTATAGTGCCATGTAATTTAATGAATGAGGAATGACCCATATTTCCCTCCATTTAAGCCTATAAACTTAACCCTTTAAGTAATGCTCCAAAAATGCCCTTCCTTTTTGCCTTAAAACTGACATCTTGGCCCCCCTTATTTCGATCAGGTAAATAAAACAATTTGGTAAAACTTTCTTCTAGAGAGATGTTCCTCTATGTCTTAAAAATCCATCGCTTTAAGAATCAGATCGATCGGAGCTCTATATCTCAAAATATCTTAAAAATACTGAAGTCTGTTAGATATTTCGTTTGGGCCAAAACTAAATCAAGACTGAACATTGCACGTAACTTCACTCCAGAAGTTGAATATCTTAGAGGCTAAATTATCGATCGGCTCCTTCATATAACTTGTAGATCTATGTCTCTAGTTTCATTGGAAACAAGAATCCGATCTATTGAAGCTCTATAGCTCAAAATATCTCCAAAATACTGAAGTCTGTTCAAACTGTACAAAACGAGACTGAACACTACATGTAACTTCCGTCCAGAAGTTGAACATCTTAGAGGGTAAATTGTTGATCGGCTCCTTCATATAACTTGTAGATCTATATCTCTAGTTTCATTGGAAACAAGAATCCGATCTATTGGAGCTCTAAAGCTCAAAATATCTCCAAAATATTGAAGTCTGTTCAGACCGTTACAAAACCAAGACTGAACACTACATGTAACTTCCGTCCAGAAGTTGAACATCTTAGAGGCTAAATTGTTGATTGGCTCCTTCATATAACTTGTATATCTATGTCTCTAGTTTAATTCTCAAGAAGAATCAGATCGATCCGAGCTCTATAACTCAAGATATCTCCAAAACACCGAATGATGTTTAGACTTTTTCATAGGTCAGCTCAATTTAATCGGGTCGATCATTCTCCATTTAAAGTCAAAACTGATCTATTTGGTAATAAAAGATATAAAAATCTCTTAGGAATCCAATGCTTCAAAAATCGGGTCGATCGGAGGTCGGACGAAGAAGTTATGCTTAAAAGAGTGAAGGGAGGTCGATCGGCCGAAACATTGACCGAAATGTCGCTCGGCCAATTGGCCGAGCTGCGCGCCCACCATGCTCGCCCGAGCAGGCGGCGACCAACCTTCGAGGCGGCGGCGAGTGCTTTCAGCACAAGAGGCGCTTCGCCAGCGGGTGCCTTGAGCGAGCGGTCAGCCATGCAATCCAACCTCCGAACTTCAAACCTTCATATCTTTTGTCTCCGAGCTCCAAATTTTACAAACTTAGTATCGTTGGAAAGATAAAGGATAGATCTACAATTTTCAAGAAGGACTCAAAAGCAATCTTGGTCTCTAAAGGGGTCAAAAATGCACTCAAAGATGACCGATCAGTAATCTCCTCAAAACTTTAAACAACACCTCAACTTGTAAACATCATAACTTTTGACCCAGAACTCCAAATTTGACAAACTTGGTGTCTACGGAAAGCTAAAAGAACCCTCTACAACTTTTAGGAAGGCCTTAAAAATCCGATCGACCTCTAAATTGGCCAAAAACTCCACACAAGGTGACTGGTCGATCAACTTCACACTAAACAGTATCAGAACTTCTAAAAATCATAACTTTTCATCCCCTTAACAAAACATTCCAAATTTTATATCAATAAAAAAAGCAAAACAAATGCTACATCTTTCAGGAATAACTTAGAAGCCAATTCCATCTCTAATCAAATCAAATTCGCAAACAAAGGTTCAACCTACCCAATTTATTCTCAACAGAAATCCAATCTTTCAAAATTCATAACTCCACATCCCCTTGGCAAAAATTTCCATGCTATATAGCAATAAAAAGCTCAGACAATATACTATAATTCTTAGGAAGGACTTCAAAGCAAAATCCAACTCTAATTAGGTCGAATCCACCCATTAATGTGGCTACCCTATTAATTAGTATTAAAACAGCATATGACCATATCCATAGCCAAAACTTTACAATTTTATATCTAACAGTCCTTACATCCAAAATTCACATAAAATACCTCATTAGAAATCTATAACAATCCTCTACAACTTTCTAGAATGTCACTCGAGCCAATTTCACCCTTTACAATCCCAAATAAATATCAGAACACAAAAAGCACAGAACCTATGTAGCACCCCACTCCCGACGAGACCCGAACCCGTGACCCGCGAGGGTGGCGTACTAGAACATTCATTACCTTATTAATAAAAATCGTATGACATTATCTTTTTCTTTCAAAAGCATTAGAGTGCGCAAACAATCATTGACTTGGCCCAATTATAACAAAATATTTTCAAATATAAAACCATTTCACTGATAAAACAATTTCAATCATTATTAGCACTCATTAGTGCTCAGTCACTCTATACAATTACATGTAAACCATTGGGCCTACTAAATACCAAATTAATACACTAATGCAGATACGGACGACACTGATCCCAACCTGATACTCTGTCTTGCTAGCGATGAGCGTACTCCGTGTGTCAGCAGGGTACTCTCTATTTCTGAAAAATAGATGCAATGTTGGGTGAGTTTGCGAACTCAGTGAGAAACCATCATCGATGGTTCACCCAACTCATGCATATCCACACAATCACACAATATTGTATATATATCATAAACAAGAAATCACAGGCACTCAATTTCACATTTGATAAGGCAATAAACCTTTCACACAATTCACATTAAACATTCATTTATGCAGTGTGCATGTGACTCTTTCATTTTCTTTCGTTGTTGTGACCGTGCGCCTGAGCTCATATACGTTGAGCCATTGGCTCTGAAACATTGGGCTTAAAGCCCGAAACGTTGGGCATAGCCCTGATCATCGAGTCGAGGCTCGAATCGTTGAGCACGAGGCCTCGTGCGTTGAGCTTAAAGCTCGAAATCGGTGGCGACACGGTCACAACCGCCATTATCGATCATTTACTATGCATGAATGCACATGTCATTTTCAATTTCCAATTATCGCATTTTATTTCCAATTCCAATTAATTACTATTTAGATCATTTTCAATGTCCTCGGACTTTCAGTCCGTATTTCATTCCATGCATTTACCTTTCGTTTCACTATCACATTTACAATCCAATTTACTAATGCATTCTCACGCACTTATTCTCATTTGCACTTCAATATCACAATCCAATATTTCGAACACCCATGGTCCGAAATCAATCAAATCAATCAATCATATATATCCATCCTTGCTTCCTCATGGCAATCAATGCATATAATTAAGAAACACACAAGGTTGAGAAACCAACTAGGTTACTCACCTATTACTTCCGAGCTAATGCAGGGAAGTTTCCGCCCCGTCGATCGGACGACGCTCCACTTGGGCCTCTATAAGAAACAGAGAAAGAACGAGTCACTACAGATGCAATTTGTGCACATGTAGGTGAAATATGCATGTTCATGAATTTTCCGGCCCTAAATCCAAATTTCCCCATAACAAAATCCGTCTAAAAATTAGAAACCTATTGGCGCTGACGGTGCGCAATTCGGACCTCTATAGGTCCCCGATTAAACAAAACAGTGATTAAAGGCTCCGTTACCCGGGGCCACGTCAATTTCCCGTCCAAAAATTCCCAATTTCTCACAAAATGAAATTAAATGTTCTACGAATCCGATGCCTCAAGAATTAGGTCAATCGGACGTCGGACGGAAAAGAAATTGACAAAAGAAGCATGAAATCACAAATTACCAATTAACAAATAAAAATAATAAATTAATAAAAATAAAAAATAAAATAAAAAAAGAATCAGCCTCGCTGGGGGCGACGTCTCACCCAGCGGGCTGACTTAATCGACCTCGTCGCTAGGCGGCGTAAGCCCTAGCGACGGCCCTTTACGCCTCGTCACTTGAGGAGGCGTCGCCTAAGTGACCCAGGCGTGATTCCATTTCTATTTTTTTTTTCTGATTTCCAATCCAATTTTCAACATCAATAATTCATTGCACACAATTCAGAAAATTTCCAACTATATCTCGTTGGAAAGCTCAGGAAATCCTCTACAATTCTCAAGAAGACCATAAAAATCAATTTCACCCTTAAGGGTGTCAAAAATCCCTTCAAAGCTACTGCCTACTCAAATCCCATTAAAACAGAACAGTATATTGAAATTTCCATAACTCTCAGATTCTTCAGCCAAAAATTACCACATAAATATGCTCAATAAGTTCACAATGTCATCTACAACTTTCATGAACAACCCAAAATCAAATTCTATTGTTAAACAAGTCAATTAATTCATTCAATGTTGCTGTCCCTGAAATCATTCAATTTGAGCAGTAAACTTATAACAAGCATAACTCCCTGTACACAAGTCAGAAAAATCAGAACTTTATATCCCTGAAAAGATAAATCCTCAAACTTCAATTTTCATGAAGAACTCAATTTCCAATTTAATTTCTAACAATTTCAAAACTATCATGCTAGTTACTGCCATTATCAGCAATTCACAACCTAATGCAGGGTCAGTTTTTGCAAAATCATAACTCCCAACTCTGACCTCTAAAAATTACACACCATAAATCATTTTCAAGATAATGTCTTCCTATACAACTTTGCAGAAGATCACTCACACCAATTCAGTCCACAAAAATTGCTAAAATTACTCCCAATCAGAAAGCTCACAAAATCAACACTTTGACTAGGTTTCTCCAAAAAGCATAAAACCAATCAATAGTAATCAGTTCATATCTCCCAATATACAACTCGAAAATTAACAAGATCAGTGGAAATGGAAAGCTAACTCAATATGCCTCAACTTCCATGAAGACCATTCTCCCTAATTCCATCTCAATTAAGTTATAAAAATCAGTAAAGCTCATAGGTTATGGTTTCGGTTACTATTCACAGGCAATAAAACAGTAACTTTCCATGCCAAATTTCAACCTAGTAGAGTTACAATTTGACAACACCTATTTCACACAAAAATGTAGCTAACATCCCAAAGTTTAAGTGGCCACAAACCTCACCTCATTTGCATTTCTATAAAATGATTTATGATTAAAATAGTACAATCAATCAAAAACCCTAATTTTCCAGATTTGGTCCAACCTTTATTTCTCTCATTTCCATTGCCTTTAACACATCATCAAGCATCCAAATAACACAAATCAGTTCTTATACCATTCATACACATTCATACATGTCCTAGGACTAATACCTAAAAATTGGCAGCACTTAATTTCTCAATTCTAATTAACATTAATCATCAAAATTCAATCACAAATCAAGCTAAAAACACTTCAATCATACAACTTTCAAATCATACTTACACTTAGTCTTAAACCCAACAATTTAAACCATAGGTTTCATGACCTCCATGCATTATACATCATATATAATGAATAATAACTTCCAATCAATGTAACTAACTCCTATGATTTATTAAATGCATACTCAAAGCATAAGCAAACTTAAACCATACACTTACCTATTCAAGCTTCCACTCTTCAATTCCTCAACCATCACAACTTCCTAATTCCTCCTCCTCATACGACATCATCATGGTAAGAGGTAGAAAGCTTAAGCTTATATGCAAGAAAGAAGGCACTTAAGGTTGGAGAATTTTTTGGAACATTTAATGAAGAATTTGATTGGAGGAGCACAACAAAGCAAGAAACTATTTCATTTATTCCTAATGGCCGTGAGAGAGTGAAATAAACAAAGCAACTCATCTTTCTTTCCTTCCATTAGAAGAGTCGAGAATGCATAGGAAAACCATGCATTAAATGAAGGGACCACTTGGCAAATGGATGAGAATGTAGAAAAGTCAATCACAATTTTTTTTGAAAGAAATAAAACAAAGACCAAGCAATTAACTCTCTAATTTCGGTTCCACCAGATTTGCAAGGGTTTAATACCAAATAACAGTAGAAAATCAACCGGTTCGCCATCTGGCGATTTTTTTCCGGTCCGAGAATTTCCAGGAATTTCCCCGACTCATTTTTTTGAAAATTACCTAAATTGCTCAAAATTGTAACACATATGACAGTCCACTCCCAATAATTTTTTAAACACGAAAACCACACTTTCCACTACAAAAACACATTTAGGCCATTTACCGGTGATTTTGCCGATCCGGGAATCTTCTCCGGATAATTCCAGAAAAATTTCCATAAATCCCTAAAAATGTAAAACACTCTATGGCGCACTCCAAATAATTTTTCAAATCCCATTATCACACCAATTTCACAAAAGATCACAATTAGACACTTATCCGGAAATGTCATGAATGCATGTATGACTATGTGCTGTGCAAAACTCACCATTTATAGAGGCTGCATGACATATGTTCACGCCGAGATATAATTTAATACTCCTAACCCGTCCCAATTTACTAAAATACCCTTCTATCGGAGATGAGATGTTACAATTCTCCCTCCTAATAAAAATTTCGTCCTCGAAATTTCATATCTGATGATCGAGGAAGGCGGGGAGTCTTTTGATTAATACCCTCTGTTTCTCCTTGTTTTCACTACGATCACATTCGGTCAATGAGCGGAGATCAAAACAATCAATTTCTCTTTTCCCTTTCTCAAACTTTCCATGATTACGCACAATTCGTGATCTAACAATATTTCAATTCTATCTATGAAACACTTTGTGAATCCGAATCATCTTTTAAGTTTTAGCCTAACTTGCCAATCCATAATTCTATTCACACCACAATCGTATGGAGGCCACTCCTCACGAATTCAATTTTCTTAACTACACCTTTATTCCCATCTAAGTACCTTTTGGCCGAGGCCATACCCTTCAAAATATTTCATTTATCGCTTATCGGATGTCGTTATTATCAAAACACAAATCTCATGAGATTTATAACCTCGGTGTGAATCAATTCAACTCGATGTTACCATCTTAAATTGTAGCATACGATCACATAATAAAGACCCTTATATACTTTTGAATGGTGACACCAATATAATGATTGTCATACCACAATCACTTTGCACTATATATCAATCTCATATCGATGAAATCCAAAACACTGTTGGTTAATCACACATGTCATTGTTCACTTTGACGGACTATACCATCAATTGCTTTTCCTGATACTTTTACTCGAACATAACGCTTCGATTGTTTCTTATGCTTTCTCGAACCATTTACTTATGATCATTTGATTTCCCATTCTAACCTTTCAATTACTCTTTCAATACGCTCTTGCTAAAACATAAAGCCTCGATCATTCCTTACGTTTTCACTAACAGTTCCGTAATGAATATCACCCATATTTCTTAATTGAACTATACTATCACTTTCCTCAACAATTGGAGTTAATTCCCGTTCCTCAATACGGTTTGCAATTTCTATATCCTCACTTCGGGTTTTGCCAATCTGTTTTGATGCACACCTACTTTGAAATTCCCATAGCTAATAATACTTTCTTTTGCCCCTTTTTGTCAGTTCGACTATTAATACTCAATAATACACAGATTTGATAACCTTATTACCCAAATTTGGATCTTACGCAATTGAATTTATTTATTTTTTGTTCAATTCCTTGAATTGCACCATTAGCTTAGTTTGGAGTAATCACCATTGAATCCTTTTCAAATCATTCGGATGCATGAAATAACTCAATCGTTATCAATTTGCATATTCATAGACATTTCCAAACTATTTCTGTACGATTTATGTCTCCAAGCTTTTAGGCCACACTCAAAATAACAAATTTCAAATCATCAATCATAATACCGCCCATGGAATCATATTTGTCCCAAGGTGCATAAAATCACTTTATCCAGTTCCATAGATCACATCGAACCTTCTTTGGAACACTTCAATATAGATAGTAAATTCTTCAAATGTCTCCTTTATGATCATTAGTCATAACATTCACATGTTTTCCTCAATTATTCTCGTCGATTTGCTAAAACCAGAAAATCTTTGACAATTTATGAACGCATCCAGCATTCCATTAGTTCCCATTAATTCCAAATTCGCATACACATATCTTTTGAACTTTCGCATTTTATCAATACCTATATCTTAATTAATTATCCAAATATCCCATGTTAGCATCCTAATTCATCCCTTATTTCACTCTTATGAAACTTGCATGATAACCAATCTCCTCACCTATACCAATGTATCTATTTCTTATGCTTATATCCATTATCCTTTGCAACACAATTGAGACATGTTCTTTTCCGTACCCATAGTTGATTCATGTAACTTTTAATTATCAAGCGTCTCGATGAGGAACAATTTTCGTATAATTTGTCTCATCATAACATATTCTCACATGTTCCTTACCTTCATTTCTCCACATAACTTAATTTATTCACGATAGATCACTCACTGACTTGAATAAACAATCGTTCTATCGATCTCGTGCTTTCAAAACATAATTACACAAAATATACACGAACCTTTAATCCCATCAAATTCGCAATGAATATTTCCTTAATATGCAGTACTTCTCTTACATAATCAGAACCATCTCATTAACATAATGTACACTTTTTTTTTGTAGCATAGTTTAGCTCTTACGCTAGAGTCTCTGCCAGATGTAATACAAATCAGTTACTCTTGATACATCACGAAGATAAATCTCTGAAGAGCACTTACACAATTTCTTTTCCTCTACTATCTCGCCATACATCACCATAATCATCACATCCTATCAGACAATATATCTCTATAGTCCCATCAATTTGCCCATTAATTCTCTTTTTGGTACCAATTCTCGATCATGGGGACCTTACTCTATTCATGTCCCTCATTTTATTCTCTCAAGTTCATTACCGATGCTAACATCTTTAACTGTATCACTTCTTTCTCAATTGATCATTCTGAGCATTCTCATGTCTTACTCTCACTCATTTTGAACTTGAGCTACCGGCATTATAATCGGAGCTTATGTAATAGGCCACCGATTTCTTCCTATATCATAATCACGCAAATTATTCATTTATGCTTAATTGCTTAATCATTTCACCCGTGATAGTAATCCCACTATCAGATATACACTTACAATGACAATATATATTCTGAACTCAGCAACCTTCCTGTTTACACCCGTCCTCGCTCGTGAGGATCATATACAATCTCTATTCCTATACCATTGATCGATTATAAGCACTTTCGTTTCTTATTCTAACTCATAAAGAATTATTAGTATTTACAAAATTACGGCTAGCAATTATCCATTAACTCAAAGAATTGCAACCTGAACATTTTCACTTACCATAGGGCTCCCATAAGCGGTGTGCATTTACTAAGCGGATCAATTAAACCCGAACAACTTTTCATCTATCCATGTCATTGTCTTACATTTCAATCTTTTCATTATGGCATTATACCCATATATTTCCACACTCAAATCAAGATCACAGATGTGAAATCATTCTGAATTTTGCCTTAATATATTTTGACTCAAATCACCAATCCTTCATATAACTCTCATCACGGTAATAAATCCCAATTGTAACTTTTCTATATCATAGAACACTTTATTTTCATTCACCTAATACTGGAAATCTTCCCATTATCACAACTCTATTTTTTTCTATTCATTCCCAACTATAATCTTTATTCAAATTCATATTCAAGGATATACCCAATCTAACTCCAATATTGTGCTTCTGATATACCCGTCAATACCGAGACGAAATATTAAATGCATGCGGTCGAACCATACACTTTTCCTATTTTGCGATATCCATTTCTTCCTTTTTCACACTCTAACACATTATCCTTTTCTCACTTTTTCTAACCGCTTAAGCGACTTAGACATATTTATACATCGACTCATATACTACTTTGGGGATTAGTTGTCCACCGTCTGCGTGACACAACTTAAATGCACATAACTTGACACACCCATTTTTTGAAAGCCCATATAAGATTGTACTTACGGGCTCGATACCTAAATGTAGCACCCACTCCCGCGAGACCCGAACCCGATATCCATGGTGATATCCGAGCCCGTGACCAGAGGGTGGCGTCTTAGAACATTCATTACCTTATTAACAAAAATCGTATGACATTATCTTTTTCTTTCAAAAGTATTAGAGTCGCAAACAATCATTGACTTGGCCCAATTATAACAAAACATTTTCAAATATAAAATCATTTCTTGATAAAACAATTTCAATCATTATTATCACTCATTAGTGCTCGGTCCTCTATACAATTACATGTAAACCATTGGGCCTACTAAATACCAAATTAATACACTAATGCGAGATACGGATGACCTTGATCCCCGGCCGATACTGTCTTGCTAACGATGAGCGTACTCCGTGTGTCCAACGGGTACTCTCCATTTCTGAAAAATAGATGCAATGTTGGGTGAGTTTGCGAACTCGGTGAGAAACCATCATTGATGGTTCACCCAACTCATGCATATCCACACAATCACACAATATTGTATATATATCATAAACAAGAAATCACAGGCACTCAATTTCACATTTGATAAGGCAATAAACCTTTCACACAATTCACATTAAACATTCATTTATGCGATGTGCATGTGACTCTTTCATTTTTTCGTTGTTGTGACCGTGCTTTGAGCTCATATCGTTGAGCCATTGGCTCGAAACATTGGGCTTAAAGCCACGAAATGTTGGGCATAGCCACGATCATCAGTCGAGGCTCGAATACGTTGAGCACGAGGCCTGTGCGTTGAGCTTAAAGCTCACGAAATCGGTGGCGACACGGTCACAGCCGCCATTATCGATCATTTACTATGCATGAATGCACATGTCATTTTCCAATTTCCAATTATCGCATTTCTATTTCCAATTCCAATTAATTACTATTTAGATCATTTTCCAATGTCCTCGGACTTTCAGTCCAGTATTTCATTCCATGCATTTACCTTTCGTTTCACTATCACATTTACAATCCAATTTACTAATGCATTCTCACGCACTTATTCTCATTTGCACTTGATATCACAATCCAATATTTGAACACCCATGGTCCGAAATCAATCAAATCAATCAATCATATATATCCATCCTTGCTTCCTCATGGCAATCAATGCATATAATTAAGAAACACACAAGGTTGAGAAACCAACTAAGTTACTCACCTATTACTTCTGAGCTAATGCAGGGAAGTTTCCGCCCCGTCGGTCGGATGACGCTCCACTTGGGCCTCTATAAGAAACAGAGAAAGAACGAGTCACTACAGATGCAATTTGTGCACATGTAGGTGAAATATGCATGTTCATGACTTTTCCGCCCTAAATCCAAATTTTCCCATAACAAAATCCGTCTAAAAATTAGAAACCTATTTGTCACGACGGTGCGCAATTCGGACCTCTATAGGTCCCCAATTAAACAAAAGCAATGATTAAAGGCTCCGTTACGGGGCTCGTCAATTTCCGTCCAAAATTTCCAATTTCTCATAAAATGAAATTAAATGTTCTCTGAATCCGATGCCTCAAGAATCAGGTCAATCGGACGTCGGACGGAAAAGAAATTGACAAAAGAAGCATGAAATCACAAATTACCAATTAACAAATAAAAATAATAAAATAATAAAAATAAAAAAATAAAAAAGAATCAGCCTCGCTGGGCGCGTCTCGCCCAGCGGGCTGACTTAATCGACCTCGTAAGCTAGGCGAGGCGTCGCCTAGCGACGCGACCCTTTACGCCTCGTCACTAGGGCGAGGCGTCGCCCTAGTGACCGGGCGTGATTCCATTTCCATTTTTTTTTCTGATTTCCAATCCAATTTTCAACATCAATAATTCATTGCACACAATTCAGAAAATTTCCAACTATATCTCGTTGGAAAGCTCAGGAAACCCTCTACAATTCTCAAGAAGACCATAAAAATCAATTTCACCCTTAAGGGTGTCAAAAATCCCTTCAAAGCTACTGCCTACTCAAATCCCATTAAAACAGAACAGTATATTGAAATTTCCATAACTCTCAGATTCTTCAGCCAAAACTTACCACATAAATATGCTCAATAAGTTCACAATGTCATCTACAACTTTCATGAACAACCCAAAATCAAATTCTATTGCTAAACAAGTCAATTAGTTCACTCAATGTTGCTGTCCCTGAAATCATTCAATTTGAGCAGTAAACTTATAACAAGCATAACTCCCTGTACACAAGTCAGAAAAATCAGAACTTTATATCCCTGAAAAGATAAATCCTCAAACTTCAATTTTCATGAAGAACTCAATTTCCAGTTTAATTTCTAACAATTTCAAAACTATCATGCTAGTTACTGCCATTATCAGCAATTCACAACCTAATGCAGGGTCAGTTTTTGCAAAATCATAACTCCCAACTCTGACCTCTAAAAATTACACACCATAAATCATTTTCAAGATAATGTCTTCCTCTACAACTTTGCAGAAGATCACTCACACCAATTCAGTCCACAAAAATTGCTAAAATTGCTCCCAATCAGAAAGCTGACAAAATCAACACTTTGACTAGGTTTCTCCAAAAAGCATAAAACCAATCAATAGTAATCAGTTCATATCTCCCAATATACAACTCGAAAATTAACAAGATCAGTGGCAATAGAAAGCTAACTCAATATGACTCAACTTCCATGAAGACCATTCTCCCTAATTCCATCTCAATTAAGTTATAAAAATCAGTAAAGCTCATAGGTTATGGTTTCGGTTACTGTTCACAGGCAATAAAACAGTAACTTTCCATGCCAAATTTCAACCTAGTAGAGTTACAATTTGACAACACCTATTTCACACAAAAATGTAGCTAACATCCCAAAGTTTAAGTGGCCACAAACCTCACCTCATTGGCATTTCTATACAATGAGTTATGATTAAAACAGTACAATCAATCAAAAACCCTAATTTTCCAGATTTGGTCCAACCTTTATTTCTCTCATTTCCATTGCCTTTAACACATCATTAAGCATCCAAATAACACAAATCAGTTCTTATACCATTCATACACATTCATACATGTCCTAGGGCTAATACCTAAAAATTGGCAGCACTTAATTTCTCAATTCTAATTAACATTAATCATCAAAATTCAATCACAAATCAAGCTAAAAACACTTCAATCATACAACTTTCAAATCATACTTACACTTAGTCTTAAACCCAACAATTTAAACCATAGGTTTCATGACCTCCATGCATTATACATCATATATAATGAATAATAACTTCCAATCAATGCAACTAACTCCTATGATTCATTAAATGCATACTCAAAGCATAAGCAAACTTAAACCATACACTTACCTATTCAAGCTTCCACTCTTCAATTCCCTCAACCATCACAACTTCCTAATTCCTCCTCCTCATACACGACATCATCATGGTAAGAGGTAGAAAGCTTAAGCTTATATGCAAGAAAGAAGGCACTTAAGGTTGGAGAATTTTTTTTGGAACATTTAATGAAGAATTTCGATTGGAGGAGCACAACAAAGCAAGAAACTATTTCATTTATTCCTAATGGCCGTGAGAGAGTGAAATAAACAAAGCAACTCATCTTTCTTTCCTTTCATTAGAAGAGTCGAGAATGCATAGGAAAACCATGCATTAAATGAAGGGACCACTTGGCAAATGGATGAGAATGTAGAAAAGTCAATCACAATTTTTTTTGAAAGAAATAAAACAAAGACCAAGCAATTAACTCTCTAATTTCGGTTCCACCAAATTTGCAAGGGTTTAATACCAAATAACAGTAGAAAATCAACCGGTTCGCCATCTGGCAATTTTTTTCCGATCCGGGAATTTTCAGGAATTTCCCCGAGTCATTTTTTTGAAAATTACCTAAATTGCCCAAAATTGTAACAGATATGACAGTCCACTCCCAATAATTTTTTAAACACGAAAACCACACTTTCCACTACAAAAACACATTTAGGCCATTTACCGGTGATTTTGCCGGTCCGGGAATCTTCTCCGGATAATTCCAGAAAAATTTCCATAAATCCCTAAAAATGTAAAACACTCTATGGCGCACTCCAAATAATTTTTCAAATCCCATTATCACACCAATTTCACAAAAGATCACAATTAGACACTTATACCGGGAAATGTCATGAATGCATGTATGACTATGTGCCTGTGCAAAACTCACCATTTATAGAGGCTGCATGATATATGTTCATGCCGAGATATAATTTAATACTCCTAACCCGTCCCAATTTACTAAAATATCCTTCCCATCGGAGATGGGATGTTACAACCTATGCCCTTAGAGCAGTTGCACACCAAAATACATTTTGGACTGAATTACCACCTGAGCATTATCAGACCATAACTTACAACCTACACATCGAAAAATACCATACTCAGTGGCGTTAGAAAGCTAACACATAAATCTTCAACTTTCAGTAATACCAATTTCACAAAATCTGTCTCCTTTATCCTGGAAAAATTCTCACAGTTTCTGATGGGTGTCAAATCCACCTAAAATAATTCCCAAACACCAAATAAATATAAATTGCACACAGTGGTAAATGGGGTCGATCCATAGATAATGGAATAAATTGATTCTATTCAAATGCCAAGGAACGAATGAAATTAATTAAAAGGGGCTTTTGGAGTTTTCTACTAAAACTACTAATTAAACTAATCACTAATAAATTGTTAACTCAATTAATATTAAATAAAAAAATAACTATGATTCGACTAGCAAAGAAGTCAGATAAAATTGATTAACTCAATAAACGACAACTTAGCCAGGAAATTCCTAATTATGCATAGACTGCGATCATCGACTCAAATATTTTCTTTGGTTTAATAATAGGTTAGCTATGGTTATCAACTACCTCTGGCTCCCTCGTTTCTTCTTAATTTCAAAACAATCAAAGAAACTCCTTTAAACTATTCCCTAATTAACTAATAACCCCTTCAAGACTCTCTCCGAGATTCAATTAATTAACAGCATTAAACTCTAAAGAAACACTAACCCTAACTAACTACGCACTGACTCATGCTTCCTCTAGTTAGATCGCAAGTTTCTTAACACGAAATCAGACAAGTATTATGTCCTAGTGCCAATTGCCACAAACACTAATCACCCAGTTAACACCACTAAGTAAATCAGTTGGCGATATGCAAATTAACTGACTCTACAATCGGGCCCTAATCGCAGAATCAATTAATAAACAATGACAATAAAGCAGAAACAGTACGAATATTATAAACCAAATAATTAGAACAATAAAGTCTCACGAGTCAAGGTATAACAATTGGAATTTTCCAACTAAAATAGTTTAGCTACTCATAACGGAATTAAACAAAACAAGATTCTTAATTAACATCTTCTAAATAACAAGGGAAAGAATAAAAACTAGAAGATCTCTCCAAGTGTCACTGCTGATTTTTCTTTCTCTAAGTGTCGCTGCTTCTTGCTACACCCTTGTATCGTCACTGTTGTGATTGAAAAAGAATCAAAACTTCAAGCTTTTCCTTCACCTCGTTACCGCCGCAACTTCCCTGCCTTTTTTTTCCACTGTTCAATGATTAGACCATTAAGGGTCTACGTCAATGTAAAACCCTTCTTTTTGCCTCCCTGCTCCACCTGCGTAAATTTCTTTTTTTTTTCTTTTTTTTTCTTCCTCTCAGCCGTCGCCACTCCTTTGGCTTGTTGTGCCTTTCATGTTTAATTCCACGTCAACCCTTTACCTTGTCCACTGTTGCGTTAATTTTTGGGCCCATTAATTGCCGCCAAGTCCACTGTGTAGATGCTTCTAATTCCTTTTATTCTCTTATGCGTTATAACCCTCGATCCTCTAGTCTGTCTCCTCCAATTTAATTAAAACGCAAGGCCCTTTTATTTCCTTGCCACGTGTTGTGTTGATTTCTTGATTTCTGCTACCTTCTACTGGCTTCTATTGGGTTTATTTCTCTCCATTTGTTGTCTGCTGCGTCCACTACGTCCTTCCAGCCGTGACACTTGATTTTAATTGTTGCCGTACTGTATTGTATTCCTTAAATCGTGTCTTGCCTCCCCCAAAGACGCCACCTGTTGCTGTCTATTTTAAGCCTTCTGCGTGTCTCCATTCGACTGCTCCACCTTCCGTTCTCTTGCTCTCCTGCTGTTGTGTGATTTCCTTTAATTCTCCAATCAAAAGCCTCCAACGTTTCCAAACCCTCAGCTCACTGTTGTCTAAATTAGTTGTTGTTTTCCTCTTAATTTCCCACATCATGCAAAAACTATAATTCCCTACAAGGAAATATTAAATCAAATTAAGTCCCAATAATTGAATCAATAAGAGGAATAAAAAAGAATAATTAAAACATAAATATTAGACAAATATGCACTTATCAGTTTCAGGTCATCAATAATAGAACCAAGATCCGGATACTGTTCATCCAGCACACAAATCTCAACTTCCGAGCTAAATTCACAGCTCTTCAAGCCAAAATTGAGCAGAACTTCCTTCATAGAAATTCTAGCCATACTTCTCAAGTTTAATTTAAAGCAAACCTCAACTCAATAGCATAATCGCATCAAAAGTTATAAACAAATACCTGAAACATGCACAAGTTCCATTTTTCCAGATTTCAACCACAACTCTACTCCTTTCATGCAAGCATCAATACCACATCAATAACCATCCCATTTAACTGAGAATTTAACCACAAATTTATCAAGACATTCACTTGAGTAATAAATCCCAATTTGCAGCACAAACATATTACGTTCACTCTTTCAACACCTTCTACCCATAAATTTTAGCAATTCATATTCCCTATCTTTAATTCCTAGCAATAATCAATGAATGCATGTACCACTTAAAGAGCCGGTAATCATTATGTAAATGCATGCATGCTAATAAGATGCATAAGCAAAATCAATGCATTTCCTTTGTCTCTCCTTGAGCACACTTGTACCATATTTCGGGTCCTCACCCTTCATTTGGGGACGGGATGTTACAAATAATCATCGTTAAATAATACAAGCCTATAAGTAGCTAAAAAACCCTTTTTATATGCATTGAAGCTTATATATCCAATCAAATACACCTCTTGCATACTTTATTATAAAAGAACTACCTAAGTCTTACTTTAATATGACTAATCCATAGCTCCTTAATTTCTCAAATTGCTTACCCTATTTACTCGTCAATAAGTCTAATGCAAAATTCTTCTCTTTATATTCCTTCTTATTTATAATCTCAAAATTAAAGTGCTTTAGAAGTGCATCCTTAGCTCATTAATATCCCATATAGGGCTATCTCTAAAATATGAGAGGTATTTCTTTGTAATCCAAAGCACCATATATTTTTTGTTTTATTATTTTTGAAAATATTGATAAATGGACTGATATGTCTTGATTTGAAATGCAGTACCATATTGTGATGGAGAAGCATATATTCTCCAACCACATCCTTTATTACTAATTATAGTTACTCTATATTTGTCATTCTTCACACATATATGGTTCCGTCTGGTTCTGGCAAGGCTGCACGTTGCCGTTTGGATCCATGGAGTGGGTTGCTTCTCACGAGAGCTCCGGCTTGAAGGTTCCTGTAAAATAAAGAAGACACATCGGGGGTTGTTTCCCGATAAGCCCTTTCGACGCTCAAGTTAGTCCTTTGTTAGGGTAGGATCGCTGTGAGCAGAGAAAGCTAGGGTTATGATCACGTACCTGAATTATGGCAACTTCGTACCTTATATATGGAATAGATGCTAGGTTTAGGTCTTTATGTACGCATGGGAGTCTTCCACCTGCAAGTGGGTTGTGGATGCATGGACTAGGGCCTGGGCCTAGCATAATCGATAGGAACTAGGTCAATCCTTGCGGGGTGGACTGATCGGTCCATGAGTCATTTTGAGTGGGTTGGGCCTAGCACAACCGACCCAACCATAAGCCCCCTACTCCTCGAGTCTGAGCAAAGAGAAGGGTCGAAGGAGTATATAAGGATCTTGTAGCTCGTCTGTAGAGTAGCTCGGCGTAGGCCCGTTCGGTCAGATATCAACGGATAGTACATGACCGCTTGTGCTAGGATCGATCGATTGGATGTTTTGATCGATCGGCCTCGACACTTACTGCATGACAGCTCGTACCAAGAGAGTTCAGGCGAACATCTATGCTGAGCGTGTGAAGGTACTTTATTTAATCATTACTGACGGCGCGTGCCCTCTGACAGATTTTCAGCATCTGAAACGAATCGTCTTTGTAACCGTTGTGCAGCTGTCACGTACGTCCATTCAACTGTTGCGTCGCTCTGGATTTCAAATAACCCTAATTTACCTCAGCTCAGATTCTGCCACGTGTCTGAGCTTGGTTCGGATTTTCTCCACGCGTTGAGCTTTGATTGGGGCGTCCATTCGACCGATCTTCTATAAGTACTCAGGGTCGATAGACTGCAGATTTTCTTTACGCTTGTTTTATTCTCCGGCTTTCATCCTACTTTCATTTGTATTTTCTTGCCAACAGTCTCCGGAGCTTTCTTTCAACCACCGCCCAATTTTCCAACCTCAAATCACCGAATAGGTACGTCCTTTTCCTTCGTCTCCTCCTCTAAAGTTTTCTCAAAGGTTTCCTCTTAGTAAGCATGTCGTCGGCTAGTTCTAGAAGTGTGGTAAGAGGTACTGAAGAAGTCTCTACGAGAGAACGGAAGGATGAGTTGGTCGTGGAGGAGCCATCAAGAGATATATCGACGATGACCGCGGTGGAGCTAAAACGGTCGATGTTCATGCACTTCCATGTTCATGCATGATATGCCATACACTTACATATAAATAGTGAATTTATTTGCACATGAAATAATTGTACATGCATTCATGAATAATTCCGGGTATAATTGGATTAATCTATGAATTTTTAGAGTTACGGATGTTTTTGCATTAAAAATATTAGTAATTGGTGGAAATATTGTATTTGTATATGTTGGTGAAGTTATGGAGTATTGAGAAAGATATATTGATAATAGGGAACAAGAAATAAATTAAATGAAGTTTTGGAGATAGTTGGGTTGTAAAGATGGTATTGGGTATTGGGTAAGTGACAAGTGTCTCTTAGGCCTTGTACTCTAGCTAAGAGTAGGTTGCTATTCCTTGAGAATTGACAGGTTAAGTCTTGTCCAAGTCCTTTCCTTTTTATCATCTTCCTAAAACTTCTCTCTCTTCGAACACAGAGTTTTCCATCAAAATATCTTCTAAGGGACTTCTGTGTTCTTCCTTTCCTTCACCAAACTTACTTTGTCTTTTGTTTCATCTACTCTAAGGAAAAAGAAGCTAATCATTTCACTCAGCGAAGTATGAAAACGTGTGGAGTTTAGGGCTTGAAGATTTTGGGGTTTTCAGCAGGTAAGTGTTAGAGAAATCCCTTGCTGTTAGGGATTTGTAAAATAAAGTTGTTAAATTACTGTCATCTGTATGAAAAATGTACTTTATGTGTTTGTTCATAAATACTGGGTAGTTGGGGAGAAATAAATTCAGTTATGGTGTTAAATTAGCTTTGAGAAAACTTTTGGTGTTTGGTGACGTAAAGTGTTGAAAGTTAGAAAGTCTGGAAATTTCTCACTGAGTATGCTTCAGTACTTTAGCCATAACATTTTCTGTGGTTGTCCAAATGAGATTATTCTTGATTTGGAGTAAACTAGGAATATATGGTTACAATTCGTATGAATACATCGAATTTCAGTTCTGTCTCTAAGAGTCTCAAAAGTTGTCTCGAAGTTGAGAACTGGGTGCAGGATGTTGAGAGTTGAGCGAAAATTCATGTTCAAACTTTGGAAGGAAATATGGACCTGATTTAGATAGATTTTGGTCCAGTTGCCTTCTGAAAATTTGTAGATCTTTCTTTTATATTTCCAACGCTATAAAGTTTGTAAATTTTGGATATCGGAGTCAAAAGTTAGGATTGTTATAAGTGGGGATGTTCTGGAGCAAAAGCAGACGATGGAAATTAGACGATAGAAAAGCAGACGATAGAAATGAGACGATAGAAAAGCAGACGATGGAAATGAGACGATAGAAAAGCAGAAGATGGAAATGAGATGATAGGAAAGCAGACGATGGATATGAGACGATAGGAAAGCAGACGATGGAAATGAGACGATAGAAAATCGGGCGAAGGAAATGAGGCGATAGGAAAAGCGAGCGATGGAAATGAGGCGAAGGAAAAGCGACGATGGAAATGAGTCGATAGGAAAAGCGAGCGAAGGAAATGAGGCGATAGGAAAAGCAGAGCGATGGAAATGAGGCGATAGAAAAGCGAGGCGAAGGAAATGAGGCGATAGGAAAAGCGAGCGATGGAAATGAGGCGATAGGAAAGCGGAGCGATGGAAATGAGATGAAGGAAAAGCGGGCGATGGAAATGAGGCGATAGGAAAAGCGAGCGATGGAAATTAGATGATAGGAAAAGCGGGCGATGGAAATGAGGCGAAGGAAAAGCGAGCGATGGAAATGAGGCGAAGGAAAAGCAGAGCGATGGAAATGAGGCGATAGGAAGCGGAGCGATGGAAATGAGGTATAGAAAACTCGGGCGAAAGCAAGAACTAATTGGAGCTTTTGGTCATAACTTTTTCTCTAGACCTCATAATGACCTGATTTTTGAAGCATTGGATTCCTAACACATTTCTTTATCCCTCCACAAAAAGTTATGGTTTTTCATATTAAATTAGAAATGATAGATTGAATCAAAGTAAGGGTATCGGTGGAAGGAGCATGAACTGAATATTTCACTGAACGTATTTCAGTATTTTGACGATATCTTGGTGTATAGGATTCCAATTGAAGTGATTCTTGATTTTTAGTAAACTAGAGTAATAGCTACAAATCATATGAAGAAGCTGAATCTCGATCCAGTCTCTAAGGTGTTCAATTTCTGGATGGAAGTTGGATATAGTACTCTATTTTGGAGAGGAATAGTCCGAAAATGTTTGAGGCATATCTTTCAAATTACTGAACCGAATTGAGTAAAATTAGAGGCGATGGAAAGATACAAGATAGAGGAACACTTTTCTAGAAGAGAGTGAGCTCACATTTCATAAGTTTTTCCTCTGTTGAATCGATTAACCGAAAGGTATTTGAAAGTGCGAAAGTAAGCCGGTGACAAGCAATTGTGATTTCAATGGTTCTAGAAGCGAAACCTAAGTGTTAGTTATGCTTAAATGAATTTTGGTATGGGATAGTGTTGAGAAGAATCAAAGAAGCGATACCGAGATTTATCATGAACATGCATTGTACATAATACATCTCATACATGTGCATTGTTGAACACTTTTAATGGTGCAAATTTTGATATCATGTATGCTATTTGTTATAGAAGAGCAACTGGAACGTCAACTTCCAGACGTTGTTGGATCTTCCAGCGTTAACCGGGAGCAACCGATGAGTAACCTAGTTGGTTCCTCAATTTCGATTGTTAAATGCTCTCGTGAACTGATTTCAATTGTGAATTGTATGATTATGTGAATGATTAGGATTGAAATGCCTGCTTTTGACAAATTGGATGTGACTGCTACATGACTCTGAAAATTGAGATAAATGGACTTTTACAACCATATGACGGTGAATTATTGGGCATATGCATTTCATACAAAAATGCATGAGCAGATAATGAGCGTTGTGACTGAGTCGCCACTATCTTGAAAAGAGCTTTGAGCTCGAACAACATTCTTGAACCAGAGCCTCGAGCTCGAGGGGAGTTAGTGCATCTGCATGAGGGCTCTCCTACTCCTAGGCGCGTCCATCGAACCTTTATTCTTGAATAAGCGCTCGGTCACAACTTTGAAATAAAGCGGAAAATAGTCACATATGCATTGCATACAAATATGATAAGCGATTTGAGATAATTCTTGAGTGTTGTGATGGCATGAGAAATTGCGACTGCTATATGATATTTTGAATATTCTTGTGATGTAAATGCAATTTGCGTAATGCATGAATTGAGTGAACCATCGATGATGGTTTCTCATTGAGTTCGCAAACTCACCCAAAATTGCATCTATTTTTTAGGTCTGATAGATTAGACCCCTAGCTCCAGAGATAGACTTTTCCTGCCACGTGAGCGCATTGGCAAGAGAAGCGATGGCACACAGGTTGGTCAGCTAGGATTGATTTTGAGGATGACATAGTATAGACTTTTGTATCAGTTTCCTTTTTTTTTGGAGTATTGTATTTAGACTGTAGGGAACTGATAGACTTGTCTATATTTTTGTTTGATGTTACGAAATGAGGCAAGCTATTGGTTTTTAAAATTCAG
The DNA here is from genome assembly GCA_029891385.1 of Erythroxylum novogranatense. NCBI lineage: Eukaryota > Viridiplantae > Streptophyta > Magnoliopsida > Malpighiales > Erythroxylaceae > Erythroxylum > Erythroxylum novogranatense. Next base: position 49,563,152 of record CM057235.1, on the reverse strand, counting down.
TGATTTTGATATTGCAGATTTTATTGCATTGATGCCATGTAGATTATAGAAATGATCGAACGTAGTGCACCCTTATTGTGGGATATGCGTCGGAACGACCCACTGACGTCCCGGTGCGTACCCTGTGGTAAGGAGGTGCTACATTTAGGTGGTATCAGAGCATGGTTTGGCATCTTTTGGGTATAGTGTATTTTTAGGTTTGAATTACAGTGAGAAAAACAGAGATTGATCAAAATTCTTGTTTGTTATAGGTCATTCGTTTTTGGAGATCAAGTTGATCAACTAGCTGACCTAGGATCAGTGGGAGCTAGTAGGGAGTCCTCTATGCCTCATTCTGAGGAGTTGCCTCCTAGAGTTCCCATGAGACGGGAGAGGAAGTATGACCATTGCAAGTGGGGTCATTGATTTCTATAGCAGCCTGAGACCTGCTAAAGGTGAGGATGGTGGAGAGGACCGAGAGAGTCCTCGATCGGATGGAGCTGCGACTCGATGGCGTTTGATTATCGATCTCTCTCCTACAGGGTCCGGCTTATCAGTGGTGGAAGACTATCCCGGGTAGTACCGCCAGACCCTGTATTCTGCATGGGACGATTTTTTGAGAGCCTTCCGGGACAATTATATGCCTAAGGTTTATTTGGAGTTGAAGATGCGGGAGTTTTGGAGTTGAGGCAGTCGGATGCGATGGCGTACGAGGTGAGGTTGATGAGGTGATGGGGTATGCTCTTATTACGATTACTCTTGAGGCGAGGCAGTGCGGAGATTTGGCGGACTCAATCTAGAGATTCGTGCAGGTTAGCCCGATCTGATATGGGCACTTTTATCGAGTTGAGGGCTGCTGCAGTGCGGATTGAGCGACTTCGAGGCAGTCGGTGAGGCCGGTCGAGGTCGAGGCGAGGCCAAGTGATAACCGAGGCGGTGATAGTAGAAGGTTCGATGGCGCGAGAGCAGGCCCTTTAGGTCCTCTGGAGGAGCTAAACAGTCTGGATTTGGGTGAGAGGTAGATTTATCTGGTGGTAGGGGTAGTGGCGGTGCAGAGGTTGAGGCGATTTCCTCCGGTCTGTGAGCATTGTGAGAGGAGACACGATGAGGAGTGTCGATGGTGGCTGGAGCTGCACGAGATCTGACTCGATGGACCACTGTTAAGAATTGCCCGAGACTTTGGGAGCCCAGTCTCTATATTGGGAGATCTGTGACAATACCACGGTGCAGTGAGCCGTGGAGGTGGATCGAGATTTAGGGCCGAGGCCGAGTGAGGGTCCGTGGCGAGGTCGAGGGGTGATCGTGACAGCAATCCCAGGCTAGAGTCTATGCCATGACTCAGCAGGAGGCTCAGGATTCTCCAGATGTTGTTGCGGGTATGCTTCTGATTTCTGGCTTTGAAGCATATGCATTGTTGGATCCTGGATCCACTCATTCATTTATTGCATCATATATGGCATATAGACTGCATGGGGATAGGGAGAGATTATAGTATGGGCTAGAGGTGAGTACACCTTTAGATAGTACGACTGTTTTAGGAGAGGTCTGCAAGGGGTGCCCGATTCAGATTGACCGAGCAGTTTTGAGTGCAGACTTGATTGTTTTGCCTCTGAGGGAGATAGATGTGATTTTGGGGATGGACTGGTTGACTGCGTATAGGGCCATCATGGACTGTTATACTAAGAAGGTTGTATTAGAGTCTCCTGGTCAGCCCAGAGCTATTTTTCGAGGAGTTAGTCAGGCAATGCCAGCCAGGATGATTTCCTTTCTGAGTGCCCTGAGGTTGATGCAGGGAGGATGTGAGGCCTATCTTGTAACATCCCATCTCCGATGGGAAGGGTATTTTAGTAAATTGGGACGGGTTAGGAGTATTAAATTATATCTCGACATGAACATATGTCATGCAGCCTCTATAAATGGTGAGTTTTGCACAGGCACATAGTCATACATGCATTCATGACATTTCCCGGCATAAGTGTCTAATTGTGATCTTTTGTGAAATTAGTGTGATAATGGGATTTGAAAAATTATTTGGAGTGCGCCATAGAGTGTTTTACATTTTTAGGGATTTATGGAAATTTTTCTGGAATTATCCAGAGAAGATTCCCGGATCGGCAAAATCGTCGGTAAATGGCCTAAATGTGTTTTTGTAGTGAAAAAGGTGGTTTTCGTGTTTGAAAAATTATTGGGAGTGGACTGTCTTATGTTTTACAATTTTGGGCAATTTAGGTAATTTTCAAAAAAATGATTCGGGAAAATTTCCAGAAATTTCCGGACCGGATAAATCGCCAATTGACGAATCGGTTGATTTTTACTATTATTTTGGTACTAAAATATTAATTATTTTGGTGGGACCCAAAAGTGGACCCTTAAAATGTGTTGGAACCGAAATTGGATTGAAATTGCTTGGTATTTGGCTTATTTTTTCTCAAATATTTGATTGGTAGTTTGACTTTTCCTTCTTTCTTCCTCCAATGGCCAAGTGTCCCATATTAAATGCATGGTTATCCATATATTACGGCAACTTCTAGTGAAAGAAAGGAAAAATCACTTGTTCTTGGTGAATTCTTCAAGAATTGAAACCTCCTCTTTTCTTTCTTCATTGGTTTTCTTTAAAGGTTCAAACAAACTCTTACTCCTTCTCCTTCCATCGTAGCCCTTTGTCTACCATACTAGCTCAAACCTTTGCCTCCCTTTGACAAGTATCATGTGTGCTAAAGGTGTGAATAAAGTGGTCTTGGTGTCTTATTAAAGAAAAGAATTGAAGAGTGAATGATTGATTAGTTGGAAGCTTTGCTTTGGTAAGCTTATGTTTAAGTGTTGATTGTTCATTTGATGTATTCATTGTGATGTTTATGCATCAAATTGTATGTGGCCTATGCTTGTATATGTGGATATGAAATTGGCTTGCTTAATTGATGGTTGCTTGATATATTGATAGGGTAAAACTTGATGAATGTAAGTAGAGTGTAAAGATGATTAAAAGTGAAGTTAGTCATGTTAGATGATTAATCTTTGAAAGGAAAATGATTGAGGATGATGCTGAAAATTTTGGAATTATATTGAAGTGAAGGTCTTGCTGACCTATTGGCTAAATTCTTGTGTCATTAGGATGCTTATGCATGTGGTATTGGCATTGGAAGTGTTAGGAATTGAATTGAGAAGTAAAGCTGGAAAATGGAGTTTGGATTGATTGCCTTGTTTTGATTATAACTAATTTTTAGGTGAGCAAATGAGGTGGGGTTTGTGCCCAATTAAACTTTGGGATGTTAGCTACATTTTGTGTGAAATATGCATTGTCCAATGTTAGCTTGAAGAGGTGCAATTTGGCTTGGAAAGTTACTGCTCATGACTGGAATGAACAGTATCCGAAATCATACCCTTGAGTTTTGCAAATTTTTATGAATTAATTGAGAAGGAATTAGGATAAATGGATTAGATGGAAGTTGTAGCATATTGAGTTAGCTTTCCATTTCCACTGATCTTGCTATTTTTAGAGGTGTATATTGAGAGCTATGAACTGTTTACTATGGACTGGTTTTGGGCATGTTGATGAAACCTAGCTTAAGTGTCTGACTTGTGAGTATTCTGCTTGGAAGCAATTTTAGCCATTTTTGTGGACTGAATTGGTGTGAGTTATCTTCTGTAAAGTTGAAGAGGAAGAAATTATCTTGAAAATGAGATATAGCATATAAATTTTAGAGGTCAGAGTTGGGAGTTATGATTTTGTAAAAACTGATCCTGCATTAGGTTAGGAATTGCTGATCATGGCAGTAACTTGCATGACAGTTTTGAAATTGTTAGAAATTAAAGTGGAAATTGAGTTCTTCATGAAAATTGAAGTTTGAGGATTTATCTTTTCAGGGATATAAAGTTCTGATTTTTCTGACTTGTGTACAGGGAGTGATGCTTGTTATAAGTTTACTGCTCAAATTGAATGATTTCAGGGACAGCAACATTGAGTGAATTAATTGACTTGTTTAGCAATGGAATTTGATTTTGGGTTGTTCATGAAAGTTGTAGATGACATTGTGAACTTATTGAGCATATTTATGTGGTAATTTTTGGCTGAATAATCTGAGAGTTATGGAAATTTCAATATACTGTCTGTTTTAATGGGATTTGAGTAGGCAGTTGCTTTGAAGGGAATTTTGACACCCTTAGGGGTGAAATTGATTTTTATGATCTTCTTGATAATTGTAGAGGGTTTCATGATCTTTCCAACGAGATATAGTGGGTAATTTTCTGAATTGTGTGCAATGAGTTATTGGTGTTGAAAATTGGATTGGAAATCAGGAAAAAAAATGGAAATGGAATCACGTCAGGTCACTAGGGCGATGCCTCGCCCTAGTGACGAGGCGTAAAGGGCCGCGTCGCTAGGGCGACACCTCGCCCTAGCGACGAGGCCGAATAAGTCAGCCCCGCTGGGGCGAGACGTCGCCCCCAACGAGGTTGGTCTTTTTATTTTATTTTATTATTTTTATTTGTTAATTGGTAATTTGTGATTTCATGCTTCTTTTGTCAATTTCTTTTCCGTCCGACGTCCGATTGACCTGATTCTTGAGGCATCGGTTCATAGAACATTTAATTTCATTTTTGAGAAATTGGGAATTTTAGGCGGAAATTGGCGTGGCCCGGTAACGGAGCCTTTAATCACTATTTTGTTTAATTGGGGACCTATAGAGGTCCGAATTATGCACCGTCGCCGCCAATAGGTTTCTAATTTTAGACGGATTTTGTTATGGGGAAATTTGGATTTAGGTTCGGAAAATTCATGAACATGCATATTTCACCTACATGTGCACAAATTGCATCTGTAGTGACTCGTTCTTTCTCTGTTTCTTATAGAGGCTCAAGTGGAGCGTCGTCCGACCGACGGGGCGGAAACTTCCCGGTATTAGCTCGGAAGTAATAGTTGAGTAACCTAGTTGGTTTCTCAACCTTATGTGTTTATTAATTATATGCATTGATTTCCATGAGGAAGCAAGGATGGATATATGTGATTGATTGATTTGATTGATTTCAGACCATGGGTGTTCGAAATATTGGATTGTGATATTGAAGTGCAAATGAGAATAAGTGCGTGAGACTGCATTAGTAAATTGGATTGTAAATGTGGTAGTGAAATGAAAGGTAAATGCATGGGAATGAAATACCGGACTAAAAGTCCGAGGACATTGGAAAATGATCGGAAATAGTAATTAATTGGAATTGGAAATAGAAATGCGATAATTGGAAATTGGAAAATGACATGTGCATTCATGCATAGTAAATGATCGATAATGGCGGTTGTGACGGTGTCGCCACCGATTTGAGCTTTAAGCTCAACGCAGGCCTCGTGCCCAACGTATTCGAGCCTCGACTTCGATGATCGTGGCTATGCCCAACGTTTCGGGCTTTAAGCCCGATGTTTGAGCCAATGGCTCAGCGTATATGAGCTCGGTATACGGTCACAACAACGAAAGAAAATGAAAGAGTCACATGCACACCGCATAAATGAATGTTTAATGTGAATTGTGTGAAAGGTTTATTGCCTTATCAAATGTGAAATTGAGTGCACGTGATTTCTTGTTTATGATATATATACAATATTGTGTGATTGTGTGGATATGCATGAGTTGGGTGAACCATCGATGATGGTTTCTCACCGAGTTCATAAACTCACCCAACATTGCATCTATTTTTCAGAAATGGAGAGTACCCGTTGGACACACGGAGTACGCTCGTCTCTAGCTAAGAAGCAGTATCGGTCGGGATCGATTGTCGTCCGTATCTGCATTAGTGTATTAATTTGGTATTTAGTAGGCCCGATGGTTTACATGTAATTGTATAGAGTATTTGAGCACTAATGAGTGCTAATAATGATTGAAATTGTTTTATCGGTGAAATGGTTTTATCTTTGAAAGTGTTTTGTTATAATTGGGCCAAGTCAATGATTGTTTTATGACTCTAATGCTTTTGAAAGAAAAAGATAATGTCATACGATTTTTGTTAATAAGGTAATGAATGTTCTAATCGCGCCCTCATGGGTCACGGCTCGGATATCACCATGGATATCGGGTTCGGTCTCGTCGAGAGTGGGGTGCTACATTTGTGGTATCAGAGCCCAGAAGTACAATCTTACATGGGCTTTCAAAAAAAAATGGGTGTGTCAAGTTATGTGCATTTAAGTTATGTCACGGCAGACAGTGACAACTGATCCCCAGTGTAGTATATGAGTCGTATGCATAAATATGTCTTAGTCGTTTAAGCGGTTAGAAAAAAAGTGAGAAAAAGGATAATGTGTTAGAGTGTGAAAAAAGGAAGAAATGGATATCGCAAAATAGGAAAGAGTGTATGGTTCGATCAGACAGACGAAAATTTAGTGTGCTGGTATTGACGGGTATATTGTGCAATACAATATTGGAGTTAGATTGGGTATATCCTTGAATATGAATTTGAATAAAGATTATAGTTAGGAATGAATAGAAAAAAAATAGAGTTAATGGGAAGATTTCCAGTGTATTAGGTGAATGAAAATAAAGTGTTCTATGATATAGAAAAGTCACAATTGAGATTGATTACCGTGATGAGCGTTATTAATAAAGATTGGTGCTCTGGAGTCAAAATATCTTAAGTGTAAAATCAAGAATGATTTCATATCTGTGATATTGATTTGAGTACGGAAATGTATGGGTATAATGCCATAATGAAAAGAGTGAAATGTAAGACAATGAAATTGATAGATGAAAAAGTTGTTCGGGTTTAATTGATCTGCCTAAGGAAATGCACACTTGCTTATGGGAGCCCTATGGTAAGTGAAAATGTTCAGATTGCAATTCTTTGAGTTAATGGATAATTGCTAGCGAATTCTTGTAAAATAATAATAATTCTTTATGAGTTAGAATAAGAAACGAAAGTGCTTATCTTGATCGATAGTATAGGAATAGAGATTGTATATGATCCTCACGGCGAGGGACGGTGTAAGCAGGAAGATTCTTGAGTTCGAATATATATTGTCCTTTGTAAGTGTATATCGATAGTGGGATTACTATCACGGGTGAAATTATTAAGCATAAATGAATAATTTGCGTGATTATGATATAGGAAGAAATCGGTGGCCTATTACATAAGCTCCGATTATAATGCCGGTAGCTCAAGTTCAAAATGAGTGAGAGTAAGACATGAGAATGCTCAGAATGATCAACTGAGAAAGAAGTGATACAGTTAAAGATGTTAGCATCGGTAATGAGCTTGAGAGAAGAAAATGAGGGACATGAATAGAGTAAGGTCCCCATGATCGAGAATTGGTACCAAAAAGAGAATGGTTATCGAGAATTAAATGCAATTAAGGTATTCTTAGCAGTATGATCTATTAATGGGCAAATTGATGGGACTATAGAGATATATTGTCTGATAGGATGTGATGATTATAGTGATGTATGGCGAGATAGTAGAGGAAAAGAAATTGTTTAAGTGCTCTTCAGAGATTTATCTTCGTGATGTATCAAGAGTAACTGATTTGTATTACATCTGGCAGAGACTCTAGCGTAAGAGCTAAACTATGCTACAAAAAAAAGGTGTACATTATGTTAATGAGATGGTTCTGATTATGTAAGAGAAGTACTGCATATTAAGGAAATATTAATGGCAAATTTGATGGGATTAAAGGTTCGTGTATATTTTGAGTAATTATGTTTTGAAAGCACGAGATCGATAGAACGATTGTTTATTTAAGTAAGTGAGTGATCTATCGTGAATAAATTAAGTTATGTGTGGAGAAATGAAGGTAAGGAACATGTGCAGAATATGTTATGATGAGACAAATTATACGAAAATTGTTCCTCATTGGAAGCGTTCGATAATTAAAAGTTACATGAATCAACTATGGAGTGCGGAAAAGAGCATGTCTCAATTGTGTTGCAATGGATAATGGATATAAGCATAAGAAATAGATACATTGGTATAGGTGAGGAGATTGGTTATCATGCAAGTTTCATAAGAGTGAAATAAGGGATGAATTAGGATGCGAACATGGGATATTGGGAGAATAAATTAAGATATAGGTATTGATAAAATGCAAAAGTTCAAAGGATATGTGTAGGGGGAATTTGGAATTAATGAGAACTAATGGAATGCTGGATGCGTTCATAAATTGTCAAAGATTTTCTGGTTTTAGCAAATCGACAAGAATAATTGAGGAAAACATGTGAATGTTATGACTAATGATCATAAAGGAGACATTTGAAGAATTTACTATCTATATTGAAGTGTTCCAGTAAAGGTTCTGATGTGATCTATGGAACTTGGATAAAGTGATTTTATGCACCTTGGGACAAATATGATTCCATGGGCGGTATTATGATTGATGATTTAAAATTTGTTATATTGAGTGTGGCCTAAAAGCTTGGAGACATAAATCGTACAGAAATAGTTTGGAAATGTCTATGATTATGCAAATCGATAACGATTGAGTTATTTCATGCATCCGAATGATTTGAGCAGATTAGGTGGTGATTACTCCAAACTAAGCTAATGGTGCAATTCAAGGAATTGAACAAAGAAATAAATAAATTCAATTGAGAAGATCCAAATTTGGGTAATAAGGTTATCAAATCTAATGTATTATTGAGTATTAATAGTCGAATTGACAAAAGGGCAAAAGAAAGTATTATTAGTTATGGAATTTTAAAGTAGGTGTGCATCAAAGCGGATTGGCAAAACCCAAGTGAGGATATAGAAATTGCAAACCGTATTGAGGAACGGAATTAACTCCAATTGTTGAGGAAAGTGATAGGTATAGTTCGAATTAAGAAATATGGGTGATATTCATTACGGAAACGGTTAGTGAAAACGTAAGGAATGATCGAGGCTTTATGTTTTAGCAAGAGCGTATTGAAAGAGTAATTGAAAGGTTAGAATGGGAAATCAAATGATCATAAGTAAATGGTTCGAGAAAGCATAAGAAACAATCGAAGCGTTATTTTCGAGTAAAAGTATTGTGGAAAAGCAATTGATGGTATAGTCTGTCAAAGTGAACGATGACATGTGTGATTAACCAACAGGTATTTTTGGATTTCATTGGGATATGAGATTGATATATAGTGCAAAGTGATTGTGGTATGACAATCATTATATTGGTGTCACCATTCGAAAAGTGTATAAGGGGTCTTTATTATGTGATCAGGGCGTTAAGCAATTTAAGATGGTGACATTGAGTTGAATTGATTCACACCGAGGTTATAAATCTCATGAGATTTGTGTTTTGATAATAACGGAATCTGATAAGCAATAAAGGAAATATTTTGAAAGGTATAGCCTCGGCTAAAATGTACTTAGATGGAAATAAAGGTGTAATTAAGGGAAATTGAATTCGTGAGGAGTGGCCTCCATGCGATTGTGGTGTGGATAGAATTATGGATTGACAAGTTAGGCTAAAACTTAAAAGATGATTCGGATTCACAAAGTGTTTCATAGATATTGTTAGGATCCAATATATATGTTATTGAGATTGAAAGTGGCGAATTGCGCATAAGCCTGAGAAAGCAGTAAAATCATGTAAAGTTGAGAAAGGAAAAGAGTCATTGATTGTTTTGATTTTCGTTCATGGACAGAATTTGGTCGTGTAGTGAAATCAGTGGAAAACAGAGGGTATTAATCGAAAAGACTCCCCTACCTTCCTGATCAATCGTATATGAAATTTCGAGGACGAAATTTTTATTAGGAGGGGAGAATTGTAACATCCCATCTCCGATGGGAAGGGTATTTTAGTAAATTGGGACGAGTTAGGAGTATTAAATTATATCTCGGCATGAACATATGTCATGCAGCCTCTATAAATGGTGAGTTTTGCACAGGCACATAGTCATACATGCATTCATGACATTTCCCGGCCTAAGTGTCTAATTGTGATCTTTTGTGAAATTGGTGTGATAATGGGATTTGAAAAATTATTTGGAGTGCGCCATAGAGTGTTTTACATTTTTAGGGATTTATGGAAATTTTTCTGGAATTATCCGGAGAAGATTCCCGGACCGGCAAAATTGTCGATAAATGGCCTAAATGTGTTTTTGTAGTGGAAAAGGTGGTTTTCGTGTTTGAAAAATTATTGGGAGTGGACTGTCTTATGTTTTACAATTTTGGGCAATTTAGGTAATTTTCAAAAAAATGATTCGGGAAAATTTCCAAAAATTTCCGGACCGGATAAATCGCCAATTGACGAACCGGTTGATTTTTATTGTTATTTTGGTACTAAAATATTAATTATTTTGGTGGGACCCAAAAGTGGACCCTTAAAATGTGTTGGAACCGAAATTGGATTGAAATTGCTTGGTATTTGGCTTATTTTTTCTCAAATATTTGATTGGTAGTTTGACTTTTCCTTCTTTCTTCCTCCAATGGCCAAGTGTCCCATATTAAATGCATGGTTATCCATATATTACGGCAACTTCTAGTGAAAGAAAGGAAAAAATCAATTGTTCTTGGTGAATTCTTCAAGAATTCGAAACCTCCTCTTTTCTTTCTTCATTGGTTTTCTTTAAAGGTTCAAACAAACTCTTACTCCTTCTCCTTCCATCGTAGCCCTTTGTCTACCATACTAGCTCAAACCTTTGCCTCCCTTTGACAAGTATCATGTGTGCTAAAGGTGTGAATAAAGTGGTCTTGGTGTCTTATTAAAGAAAAGAATTGAAGAGTGAATGATTGATTAGTTGGAAGCTTTGCTTTGGTAAGCTTATGTTTAAGTGTTGATTGTTCATTTGATGTATTCATTGTGATGTTTATGCATCAAATTGTATGTGGCCTATGCTTGTATATGTGGATATGAAATTGGCTTGCTTAATTGATGGTTGCTTGATATATTGATAGGGTAAAACTTGATGAATGTAAGTAGAGTGTAAAGATGATTAAAAGTGAAGTTAGTCATGTTAGATGATTAATCTTTGAAAGGAAAATGATTGAGGATGATGCTGAAAATTTTGGAATTATATTGAAGTGAAGGTCTTGCTGACCTATTGGCTAAATTCTTGTGTCATTAGGATGCTTATGCATGTGGTATTGGCATTGGAAGTGTTAGGAATTGAATTGAGAAGTAAAGCTGGAAAATGGAGTTTGGACTGATTGCACTGTTTTGATTATAACTAATTGTGTAGGTGAGCAAATGAGGTGGGGTTTGTGCCCGATTAAACTTTGGGATGTTAGCTACATTTTTGTGTGAAATATGCATTGTCCAATGTTAGCTTGAAGAGGGTGCAATTTGGCTTGGAAAGTTACTGCTCATGACTGGAATGAACAGTACCCGAAATCATACCCTTGAGTTTTGCAAATTTTTATGAATTAATTGAGAAGGAATTAGGATAAATGGATTAGATGGAAGTTGTAGCATATTGAGTTAGCTTTCCATTGCCACTGATCTTGCTATTTTTAGAGGTGTATATTGAGAGCTATGAACTGTTTACTATGGACTGGTTTTGGGCATGTTGATGAAACCTAGCTTAAGTGTCTGACTTGTGAGTATTCTTATTGGAAGCAATTTTAGCCATTTTTTTGGACTGAATTGGTGTGAGTGATCTTCTTCAAAGTTGAATAGGAAGAAATTATCTTGAAAATGAGATATGGCATATAATTTTTAGAGGTCAGAGTTGGGAGTTATGATTTTGTAAAAACTGATCCTGCATTAGGTTAGGAATTGCTGATCATGGCAGTAAATAGCATTACAGTTTTGAAATTGTTAGAAATTAAAGTGGAAATTGAGTTCTTCATGAAAATTGAAGTTTGAGGATTTATCTTTTCAGGGATATAAAGTTCTGATTTTTCTGACTTGTGTACAGGGAGTGATGCTTGTTATAAGTTTACTGCTCAAATTGAATGATTTCAGGGACAGCAACATTGAGTGAATTAATTGACTTGTTTAGCAATGGAATTTGATTTTGGGTTGTTCATGAAAGTTGTAGATGACATTGTGAACTTATTGAGCATATTTATGTGGTAATTTTTGGCTAAAGAATCTGAGAGTTATGGAAATTTCAATATACTGTCTGTTTTAATGGGATTTGAGTAGGCAGTTGCTTTGAAGGGATTTTTGACACCCTTAGGGGTGAAATTGATTTTTATGATCTTCTTGAGAATTGTAGAGGGTTTCATGATCTTTCCAACGAGATATAGTGGGTAATTTTCTGAATTGTGTGCAATGAGTTATTGGTGTTAAAAATTAGATTGGAAATCAGGAAAAAAAATAGAAATGGAATCACGCCCGGTCACTAGGGCGATGCCTCGCCCTAGTGACGAGGCGTAAAGGGCCGCGTCACTAGGGCGACGCCTCGCCCTAGCGACGAGGCCGAATAAGTCAGCCCCGCTGGGGCGAGACATCGCCCCCAACGAGGCTGGTCTTTTTTTATATTATTATTTTATTATTTTTATTTGTTAATTGGTAATTTGTGATTTCATGCTTCTTTTGTCAATTTCTTTTCCGTCCGACGTTCGATTGACCTGATTCTTGAGGCATCGGATTCATAGAACATTTAATTTCATTTTGTGAGAAATTGGGAATTTTGGACGGAAATTGGCGTGGCCCCGGTAACGGAGCCTTTAATCCTTTATTTTGTTTAATTGGGGACCTATAGAGGTCCGAATTGCGCACCGTCGGCGCTAATAGGTTTCTAATTTTAGGCGGATTTTGTTATGGGAAATTTGTATTTAGGCCGGAAAATTCATGAACATGCATATTTCACCTACATGTGCACAAATTGCATCTGTAGTGACTCGTTCTTTCTCTGTTTCTTATAGAGGCCCAAGTGGAGCGTCGTCCGACCGACGGGGTGGAAACTTCCCGGCATTAGCTTGGAAGTAATAGGTGAGTAACCTAGTTAGTTTCTCAACCTTATGTGTTTATTAATTATATGCATTGATTTCCATGAGGAAGCAAGGATGGATAAATGTGATTGATTGATTTCGGACCATGGGTGTTCGAAATATTGGATTGTGATATTGAAGTGCAAATGAGAATAAGTGCATGAGAATGCATTAGTAAATTGGATTGTAAATGTGGTAGTGAAACGAAAGGTAAATGCATGGGAATGAAATACCGGACTAAAAGTTCGAGGACATTGGAAAATGATCGGAAATAGTAATTAATTGGAATTGGAAATAGAAATGCGATAATTGGAAATTGGAAAATGACATGTGCATTCATGCATAGTAAATGATCAGATAATGGCAGTTGTGACCGATGTCGCCACCGATTTCAGAGCTTTAAGCTCAACACACAGGGCCTCGTGCCCAACGTATTCCGAGCCTCGACTCAATGATCAGGGCTATGCCCAACGTTTGGGCTTTAAGCCCGATGTTTGAGCCAATGGCTCAGCGTATATGAGCTCGGGCAACACGGTCACAACAACGAAAGAAAATGAAAGAGTCACATGCACCTCGCATAAATGAATGTTTAATGTGAATTGTGTGAAAGGTTTATTGCCTTATCAAATGTGAAATTGAGTGCACTGTGATTTCTTGTTTATGATATATATACAATATTGTGTGATTGTGTGGATATGCATGAGTTGGGTGAACCATCGATGATGGTTTCTCACTTGAGTTCGCAAACTCACCCAACATTGCATCTATTTTTAGGAAATGGAGAGTACCAGTTGGACACACGGAGTACGTCTCTCGCTAGCAAGAGCAGTATCGGTCGGGATCGATGTCGTCTCAGATCTGCATTAGTGTATTAATTTGGTATTTAGTAGGCCCAATTGTTTACATGTAATTGTATAGAGTGACTGAGCACTAATGAGTACTAATAATGATTGAAATTGTTTTATCAGTGAAATGGTTTTATCTTTGAAAGTGTTTTGTTATAATTGGGCCAAGTCAATGATTGTTTTGCGCACTCTAATGCTTTTGAAAGAAAAAGATAATGTCATACGATTTTTGTTAATAAGGTAATGAATGTTCTAGTACGCCACCCTCGCGGGTCACGGGCTCGGATATCACCATGGATATCGGGTTCGGGTCTCGTCGGGAGTGGGGTGCTACATATCTGGCCCATGTTGTGGATACCAGAGTGGAGCGGAGATTGCAGGATATTCCCGTGATCAGGGAATTTCCTGATGTGTTCCCCGATGAGTTACCGGGTTTACCGTCGAATCGAGAGACGGAGTTTTCGATTGACCTCGTACCAGGTACCGCTCCTATATCTATACCTCCATATAGGATGGCACCGGTGGAACTGAGGGAGCTTAAGGCTCAGTTGCAGGAGCTTCTGGACAAGGGGTTTATCAGACCCAGTGTTTTGCCATGGGGAGCTCTAGTACTGTTTGTAAAGAAGAAGGATGGGACGTTAAGGTTGTGTATCGACTATAGGCAGTTGAATCGGGTGACAGTGAAGAATAAGTATCCACTGCCTAGGATCGATGATTTATTTGATCAGTTACAGAGGGCTCAGGTGTTCACTAAGTTGGACCTGCGATCGGGTTATTATCAGTTGAAGATTTCAGAGGCCGATGTGCCTAAGAGTGCCTTTAGGAGCAGGTATGAGCATTTCGAGTTTCTAGTGATGCCGTTCGGGTTGTCTAATGCCCCGGTAGCTTTTATGGCCTTGATGAATAAGGTTTTTCAGCCCTACCTAGATCAGTTTGTGATAGTATTCATTGATTATATTTTGGTGTATTCGAGAGTAGGCAGAGACCTGGCGAGCATCGAGGATTGTTCTACAGGTCATGAGAGAGACACAGTTGTATGCCAAATTCACTAAATGTGAATTCTGGCTTGATGAGGTCGTGTTTCTGGGGCACATTGTGACTGGTGAGGGTATTCAGGTAGATCCTCGCAAAGTCGAGGCAGTGCTGCATTGGGAGGCTCCTAGGAATGTATCTGAGATCTGGAGTTTCTTAGGATTGGTCGGATATTACCGGAGGTTTGTCGAGGGGTTCTCGCTGATCTCAGCCCCTTTGACAAAACTTCTATGGAAGAATGTGCCGTTCAGATGGACTGAGGAGTGCCAGAAGAGCTTTGAGGAGCTGAAACATCGGCTGACGACTGCCGGTGTTAGGCATTCCATCTAGGACTGGAGGCTGTGTGGTGTACAGTGATGCTTCGCATCAGGGACTGGGATGTGTATTGATGCAGCATGGCAGGGTGATAGCTTATGCCTCGAGACAGTTGAGGTCTCACTAGGTGAATTATCCAATGCACGATTTGGAGTTAGCTGCAATTGTATTTGCTCTGAAGATCTGGAGACATTATTTGTATGGGGAGATGTTCCAAATTTTCACTGATCATAAGAGTTTGAGGTATTTGTTGAGTCAGAGAGAGTTGAATCTGAGACAGAGGAGATGGATTGAGCTTCTAAAAGATTATGATTGTACTATTGAGTGCCACCCAGGGAAAGCTAATGTGGTGGCAGATGCTTTGAGCAGGAAGTCTAATGTTAGTGCAGCTCAGATTCAATTATCGAGGTTACCTAATCTGATTCATTTGAGAGCTCTAAATGTAGAGTTGAATCTGGAGCAAGATGAGGCACTAATTGCTACTTTGAAGTTGAGGCCAATGTTACATGATAGAATCAGAAGAGTACAGAACAAAGATTTTGATATGGTAAAGCTTATAGAGAAAGTGAAGGCAAATCCGGAGTCTGAGTTTGAGTTGAGGGATGAGACTTTGTGGTTGAGTCATAGGCTATGTGTACCTAATGTGGATAATTTGAGGAAGGAGATCCTTGAGGAAGCTCATATGGCCGCCTATGCTATGCATCCTGATACTACCAAGATGTATAACACTTTGAAGCAACATTTTTGGTGGCCTGAAATGAAGAAGCAAGTAGCTGAGTATGTGTCTAGATGTATGACGTGCTAGTGAGTGAAGGCGGAGCACCAGGCTCCCGTAGGGAAGTTGAATTCGTTGCCCATTCCAGAGTGGAAATGGGAACGGATCACTATGGACTTCATCATGGGTTTGCCTAAGACTCCGAGGCAGCATGATGCTATTTGGGTCATAGTAAACCGGTTGACTAAATCGACCCATTTCTTACCAGTGAGAGAGAATAACTCACTTGATCAGTTGGCCCAGAAGTATGTAAATGAGGTGGTAAGGCTGCATGGAGTACCAGTGTCTATAATATCGGACAGGGATCCTAGATTTACTTCGAGATTTTGGAAGAGCTTGCAGACTGCCATGGGAACTAAGTTGAACTTCAGTACAACATTTCATCCTCGCATGATGGACAGAGTGAGAGGACAATCAAGATATTAAGGATATGCTTAGAGCTTGTGTATTGGAGTTTAGAGGAGCTTGGGATCAAGTATATGGCATTGATAGAGTTTGCCTACAATAACCACTATCACAGTAGTATCGGAATGGCACCGTATGAGGCACTGTACGGTAGGAAATGTCAGTCGCCATTGTATTGGGATGAAGAGGGCTTGAGAATGATGGAAGGCCCAGAGTTAATACAGGACACAGTGGATAAGGTGAAGTTGATCCGAAGCCGAATTAAAGCGGCTCAGGATAGGCAAAAGAGTTATGTGGATCAACACCGACGTGATATGGAGTTCAGTGTAGGAGATAGAGTATTTTTTAGAGTATCACCCTGGAGGTGAGTTTTAAGATTTGGTAAAAAGGGCAAGTTGAGCCCTAGGTACATTGATCTTTATGAGATCATTGAGAGGATAGGACCTTTAGCCTATAAGTTGGCTTTACCGAATTAGATGTCTCAATTGCATAATGTGTTCCATGTAAGTATGCTTCGAAGGTACTGATCGGATCCGACACATGTGATTCCGGCTCAGAAGTTTGAGGTTGCTAGTAACTTAAGCTATGTCGAGGAGCCGATCAAAATTATGGGATCGCGAATTAAGCAGTTGAGGAACAAGGTTATTCCATTGGTAAAAGTCCTTTGGAGAAACCACTCGACTAAAGAAGCAACATGGGAGACAGAGGAGCATATGAGGAGACAATATCCCCACCTATTCGAGCAAGCAGGTAAAAATTTCGAGGACAAAATTTCTTTAAGGAGGGGAGAGTTGTAACATCCCATTTCTAGTGGAAAGGGTAGAATGGTAAATGTGAGTGGCTCATGAGAGTTAGTGATGCACTTCCATGTTCATGCATGATATGCCATACACTTACACATAAATAGTGAATTTATTTGCACATGAAATAAT
This sequence comes from Erythroxylum novogranatense, assembly GCA_029891385.1. Taxonomy (NCBI): domain Eukaryota; kingdom Viridiplantae; phylum Streptophyta; class Magnoliopsida; order Malpighiales; family Erythroxylaceae; genus Erythroxylum; species Erythroxylum novogranatense. The sequence continues at coordinate 49,546,041 of CM057235.1, read as the reverse complement.
TGTACATGCATTCATGAATAATTCCAGGTATAATTGGATTAATCTATAGATTTTTAGAGTTACGGATGTTTTTGCATTGAAAATATTAGTAATTGGTGGAAATATTGTATTTGTATATGTTGGTGAAGTTATGGAGTATTGAGAAAGATATATTGATAATAGGGAACAAGAAATAAATTAAATGAAGTTTTGGAGATAGTTGGGTTGTAAAGATGATAGTCAAGGGAATTAGTTCAAAAGAAACTAAGTTGGAACTTGGGTATTGGGTAAGTGACAAGTGTCTCTTAGGCCTTGTACTCTAGCTAAGAGTAGGTTGCTATTCCTTGAGAATTGATAGGTTAAGTCTTGTCCAAGTCCCTTCCTTTTTATCATCTTCCTAAAACTTCTCTCTCTTCGAACACAGAATTTTCCATCAAAATATTTTCTAAGGGACTTCTGTGTTCTTCCTTTCCTTCACCAAACTTACTTTGTCTTTTGTGTCATCTACTCTAAGTAAAAACCATAAGCTGATCATTTCACTCAGCGAAGTATGAAAACGTGTGGAGTTTAGGGCTTGAAGATTTTGGGGTTTTCAGCAGGTAAGTGTTAGAGAAATCCCTTGCTGTTAGGGATTTGTAAACTAAAGTTGTTAAATTACTGTCATCTGTATGAAAAATGTACTTTATGTGTTTGTTCGTAAAGACTGGGTAGTTGGGGAGAAATAAATTCAGTTATGGTGTTAAATTAGCTTTGAGAAAACTTTTGGTGTTTGGTGACGTAAAGTGTTGAAAGTTAGAAAGTCTGGAAATTTCTCACTGAGTATGCTTCAGTACTTTAGCCATAACATTTTCTGTGGTTGTCCAAATGAGATTATTCTTGATTTGGAGTAAACTAGGAATATATGGTTACAATTCGTATGAAGACATCGAATTTCAGTTCTGTCTCTAAGAGTCTCAAAAGTTGTCTCAAAGTTGAGAACTGGGTGCAGGATGTTGAGAGTTGAGCGAAAATTCATGTTCCAACTTTGGGAGGAAATATGGACCTGATTTAGATAGATTTTGGTCTAGTTGCCTTTTGAAAAGTTGTAGATCTTCAGTATAAAGTTTGTAAATTTTGGATATCGGAGTCAAAAGTTATGATTGTTATAAGTGGGGATGTTCTGGAGCAAAAGCAGACGATGGAAATGAGACGATAGAAAAGCAGACGATGGAAATGAGACAATAGAAAAGCAGACGATGGAAATGAGACGATAGAAAAGAAGACGATGGAAATGAGACGATAGGAAAGCAGACGATTGAAATGAGACGATATAAAAGCAGAAGAAGGAAATGAGATGATAGGAAAAGCAGACGATGGAAATGAGACGATAGGAAAAGCAGACGATTGAAATGAGACGAAGGAAAAGCAGACGATGGAAATGAGACGATAGGAAAAGCAGACGAAGGAAATGAGATGATAGGAAAAGCAGACAATGGAAATGAGACGATAGGAAAAGTAGACGATGGAAATGAGACGATAGGAAAAGCAGACGATGTAAATGAGACGATAGGAAAAGCAGACGATGGAAATGAGACGAAGGAAAAGCAGACGATGGAAATGAGACGAAGGAAAAGCAGACGATGGAAATGAGACGATAAGAAAAGCAGACGATGGAAATGAGACGAAGGAAAAGCAGACGATGGAAATGAGACGATAGGAAAAGTAGACGATGGAAATGAGACGATAGAAAAACTCAGACGAAAGCAAGAACTAATTGGAGTCTTTTGGTCATAACTTTTTCTCTAGACCTCCTAATGACCTGATTTTTGAAGCATTGGATTCCTAACACATTTCTTTATCCCTTCACAAAAAGTTATGGTTTTTCCTATTAAATTAGAAATGATAGATTGATTTAAAGTAAGGGTATCGGTGGAAGGAGCATGAACTGAATATTTCACTGAACGTATTTCAGTATTTTGACGATATCTTGGTATATAGGATTCCAATTGAAGTGATTCTTGATTTTTAGTAAACTAGAGTAATAGGGCTACAAATCATATGAAGAAGATGAATCTCGATCCAGTCTCTAAGGTGTTCAATTTCTGGATGGAAGTTGGATATAGTACTCTATTTTGGAGAGGAATAGTTCGAAAATGTTTGAGGCATATCTTCCAAATTACTGAACCGAATTGAGTGAAATTAGAGGCGATGGAAAGATACAAGATAGAGGAACACTTTTCTAGAAGAGAGTGAACTCACATTTCACAAGTTTTGCCTCCTGTTCGAATATGAACAGTTAACCCGAAAGGGTATTTAAGAAAGTCTGAAAGTAAGCCAGTGACAAACGAATTGTGATTTCAATGGTTCTAGAGAGGCAGAAACCTAAGTGTTAGTTATGCTTAAACGAATTTTGGTATGGGATAGTGTTGAGGAGAATCAAAGAGCGATACTCGAGATTTATCATGAACATGCATTGTACATAATACATCTCATACATGTGCATTGTTGAACACTTTTAATGGTGTAAATTTTGATATCATGTATGCTATTTGTTATAGAGGAGCAACTGGAACGTCAACTTCCAGACGTTGCTAGATCTTCCAGGCGTTAGCTTCGGGAGCAACCAGTGAGTAACCTGGTTGGTTCCTCAATTTTTAATTTGTTAAATGCTCTGTGTGAACTGATTTCAATTGTGAATTGTATGATTATGTGAATGATTAGGATTGAAATGCCTGCTTTTGACAAATTGGATGTGACTGCTACATGACTATGAAAATTGAGATAAATGGACTTTTACAGCCATATGACGGTGAATTATTGGGCATATGCATTTCATACAAAAGTGCATGAACAAATAATGAACGTTGTGACCTGAGTCGCCACTAATACTGAAAAGAGCTTTGAGCTCGAACACTGTTACTAAACCTAGCCTCGAGCTCGAGGGGAGTTAGTGCATCATACATGAGGGCTCTCCTACTCCCTAGACGCGTCCACTGAACACTGTCACTGAATAAGAGCTCGATCACAACACTGAAATAAACTGGAAAAGGGTCACATATGCATTGCATACAAATATGATAATTGATTTGAGATAATTACTGAGTGCTGTGATGGCATGAGAAATTGCGAACTGCTATATGATATTTTTGAATGTTACTGTGATGTGCCGTACGCAATTTGCGTAATGCATGAATTGAGTGAACCATCGATGATGGTTTCTCATTGAGTTCGCAAACTCACCCAAAATTGCATCTATTTTTTAGGTCTGATAGATTAGACCCCTAGCTCCAGAGATAGACTTTTCCTGCCGCGTGAGCGCATTGGCAAAAGAAGCGATGGCACACAGGTTAGTCAGCTAGGATTGATTTTGAGGATGACATAGTATAGACTTTTGTATCAGTTTCCTTTTTTTTAATATTGTATTTAGACTATAGGGAACTGATAGACTTGTCTATATTTCTGTTTGATGTTACGAAATGAGGCAAGCTTTTGGTTTTTAAAATTCAGTGATTTTGATATTGCAGATTTTATTGCATTGATTCCATGTGGATTATAGAAATGATCGAACGTAGTGCACCCTTATTATGGGATATGCGTCTGAACGACCCACTGGCGTCCCGGTACATACCTTGCGGTAAGGGGGTGCTACAGCTAGGGCCCCGTCTCATCCGTAGCTGTGTAAGAAGTGTAGTGATGTCCACCGCGATGCATCAACGTATGGAGAATCTCGATAGGATTAATCGATCGTTAGACCGGGAAGTCCAAGATCTCCTTGAGCAGGTGAAGGCTTTGAGGGGCTAGCTTTCGGAGACTAAGGAAGAGAGAGATGTCTTCTAGGCTCAACTCTCTTCCTTGGAGGAGGAGAAGAAATTTTGTGAAGAGGCGAGGAGCATTCTGAAAGCTCAACTTGCTACGGGGGAGGAGGAGAGGGGTCGGTTGATTGCGGCGAAGGACAGGCTGGTTAAGGAGTGTGAGGGCTTGAGGAAGGAGGTGAAAATGGAGCAGGAGCGTGGTAAAAAATTCCTCCAGGATTTTCATGAAGCAGTGGAGGGTAAACACAGGACCGAGGATATATTGAGGGAGTTGTGATGCTCCATCAAGAAGCAAAGGGTCGAGGCGATAAAGCGGTGGAAGAAGCGGTTCCTATATGGGGAGTGTTTAGAGTTCGCCTGCGATTTAACCCTTTCGGTCCTGAAGAGGTGCCATGAGGTTCACGTTCCTGACGGGTCGGAGTGTCCTTCGTTTGAGGATTATGCAGAGCCAATTCTTCCCGCAGCTCTTGGCCTTTCTTTGGAGGATATGAGGGAGAGGGCCGAGGGAGAGCGGACCTTTGTTCCGGATGAGGACCTGGATCTTAGCTCAGAAGAGGAAGAGGATGTCTCTCCGCTGTCTTCTCCTCCCCATCTGGCTGTTGGTCCTTCCTCTGCCGACCCGGTTGTTGGCCCTCCCTCTCCTCCGGCCGATCCTGCTGCTGGCCCTTCCTCTCCTCCAGAAGGATCAGAGTGAATTTGTTAGGCTCATCTGGTCGGGCTTGTGGCCAGAGCTTTCAATTCAAATAAATAGAGGCTCATTTTTCATTACCTCTTTTGTGTTCAAGATTAGACTATCTTTTCAAATAGCAGGTCGCGAACGAGCGCACTCGATGTGCGTCGATCGAGTGACTTAGGCCGAGCGATAATGAGGTCGAACATTCTGAGATTTTGTCTTGGGATCCTGGCCGAGCTATAGTAGAGGTCGATCGATGGTTCCAAGGATCTTGTCTTGGCAACCTATCCGATCGATGTTCGAAGCCGAGCTATGGTCCCAAAGATCTTGTCTTGGCGACCCGGTCGAGCGATAGTCGAGGTTGATCGATGGTTCCAAGGATCTTGTCTTGGCAACCTGGTCGATCTATGGTCGAGGCCGAGTTATGGTCCTAAGGATCTTGTCTTGGTGACCCGACCGAGCGATAGTCGAGGTTGATCGATGGTTCCAAGGATCTTGTCTTGGCAACCTGGTCGATCTATGGTCGAGGCCGAGCTATGGTCCCAAGGATCTTATCTTGGTGACCCGACCGAGCAATAGTCGAGGTCGACGCCGAGCTATGGTTCTAAGGATCTTGTCTTGACGACCAGGTCGAGCGATAGTCGAGGTCGGGGCCGAGCTATGGTCCCAAGGATCTTGTCTTGGCGACCCGACAGAGCGATAGTCGAGGTCGATCAATGGTTCCAAGGATCTTGTCTTGGCAACCCAGTCGATCTATGGTCCCAAGGATCTTGTTTTGGCGACCCGGTCGAGCGATAGTCGATGGGATTTTCTACTCGTTGCCAAATTTAATGAAATTCCTTCTTGCCGAGAAATCTGAAAACTCCTTTATTGATGATAGTGAGGGCGTGGGCCATTAAAAACCTGAATGGCAGGGCCAGGAAAAAGGTACTCACAGGTTATGTACAAAAAACAGTAATAAACAAAGATTAACTAAAATAAAACTTATCTACTGGTAGAACGCCTTCAAATTTCGAGAGTTCCAAGGCCTCGATAGAATCTTCCCGTTCGCATCGCGTAGGATGTAAGAGTCGTGCCCGGCTTGCTTGATCACTTGATAGGGTCCTTCCCACGCCTGTCCGAGCTTTCCAGGATGTTTCCCAACCACCGCGGCCTTTCGTAGGAATTATCCGCCGACCTTTACGTCGCTCGACTTTACCCTTATGTTGTAGAACTTTGTTGCTTTTTGCCTGATGGCTTCCGAACGAGCGGCTACCCTATCCCTGTCTTCACTGATAAGCACGAGTTCTGCTCGGCGGGCTTCATTATTTTGCTCTTCTTCATAGCTCGACACTCTTTGATTGTGCAACACCACTTCTACTGGAACTAGGGCTTTTGCCCCGAAAGTCATCCTGAACAGCGTTTCCCCTGTGGCTCCATTCGGTGTGGTTCTGTATGCCCACAATACTTTGTCTAGTTCTTCTACCCAAGTCTTTCATCCATCTAGGCGCTTCTTGAGAGCACTCATTATCTTTTTGTTAGTGTTCTTCGCGAGACCGTTGCTTTGGGGGTGAGCTACTGAAGTTAACTGTAGCCTTATCTTTAGTCGATCGTAGAAATCTCTAAACTTATCGTTATCGAACTGTCGACCATTATCTGTAACCAACACCATAGGCATCCCGAAGCGGCTTAGTATATTTTTCCTTATGAAATTCTCCACCTTCTGCTCGGTAATTGTAGCGACCGCTTCCGCCTCTACCCATTTGGTGAAGTATTCCACTGCCACTACCAAGAACTTCTTCTATCCAAGATCGAGAGAGAAAGGTCCCAGTATATCCATCCCCCATTGAATAAAAGGGATAGGTGGCTCACGATTTTCATCCTCTCGATCGGTTGATGAGACAGGCTATCGTTTTTCTGGCAAGCCTCACACCGGTCGACTTTTTTCTGGCAGTCTTTTCTCATTGTCGGCCAGTAATACCCTTGTCTAATCAATCTATGAGCCAACATTCTGCCTCCTACGTGGTTTCCACACATTCCTTCGTGGACTTCAGCCATTGCTTGCTCTGCCTCTTCTTCGCTCAAGCATTGTAGCAGTGGCCAGTCATAAGATCGCTTGTATAAGGTGCCATTAATGACCGCGTATTCGGCCGCCTTTATTCTCAGTTTCTTGGCCTCCAACGTTTCTTCCGATTGTGTTCCCTCTAGGCGGTACCGTCTGATCAGTTCCATCCAACTCGATCGACCGATATTTACGTCAAGAACTTCCTTGACTTTCTAGATGCTAGGCCGATCTAGTCGCTCGACCAAAACGTTATTTTTGGCGTCTCGATCGGAAGCCATTTTGGAAAGTGCATCTGCCTTAGCATTTTGAGCTCGTTCTATCCTACTAATTGAGTATTGCTCGAAATTACTTAACTCCTGCTTTACCAGCTCCAGGTACTTGATCATGCTGCTCTCCTTGGCTTCATACTGCCCAGTGACTTGACCGACCACTACTTGGCTATCGTTGTATACCTTTAGATGTTTTACTTCCATTTCCTTGGCCAATTGGAGGCCGGCTATCAGAGCCTAATATTCTGCTTCGTTATTATAGGCCTTGAATTCTAGCCAGAGAGCATATTCCACCTTTTCTTCTTTGTGTGGGCTGATCAATACCACTCCCGCTCTGCATCCCTTGGCGTTGGACGACCCGTCAACAAATAAGCTCCAGACAGGGCGTTGCTCACCCTGCGAGTTAGGTTGACTCATTTCTGTAATGAAGTCTACCAACACCTGTGCCTTAATCGTCGTCCGAGGCTTATATTGTATATCGAACTCCCCCAGCTCTACTGCCCATTTTATTAGTCGACCCGAGGTTTCGGGCTTTTGAAGGCACTGCCTGAGGGGTGGGTCGGTCCATACCTCGATGGTATGACTCTGGAAGTAAGGCCTTAGCTTCCGTGCTGTCGTTATCAAGGAGAGGGCTAGCTTTTCTATGGGCACATACCGCGTTTCTGGTCCGATCAACACCTTGCTGATGTAGTAGATCGGGCGTTGCTCATTTCCCTCTGATCGAACAAGGACTGTGTTGATCGACCCCTCCGTGACTGCCAAGTATAGAATCAAATTCTCCCCCTCAACTGGGCTTTCCAGGATGGGTGGGCTAGACAGATATTGCTTTAAGTGTTGAAATGCTCTTTCGCATTCATCTGGCCACTGGAACCGAGTCACATTTGCTTTCCTTAAAATTTTGAAAAATGGGAGGCACTTGTCCCCCATCCTGGAAACGAATCTGCTCAGAGAGACTATCCGACCGGTCACATCTTTCAAGCATCGCGGCGAAGGCATTTAGACGATGGCTTCGATTTTCTCTGGATTAGCTTCAATCCCCCGCTGAGGAATCATAAACCCCAGGAATTTTCCAAATGCTACACCAAAGACGCATTTTTTCGGGTTCAGCTTCATCTGAAATTTGTTAAGGGTCTGGAAAACCTCTTTGAGATCTTCCACATGCTCCGCGACCGTCTTACTTTTGACCACCATATTATCCACATAGGCCTCGACTGATCGATCGATCTGTTTCTTAAAAACTTCCATGACGAGCCGCTGGTAGGTGGCCCCCGCATTCTTCAAGCTGAAAGGCATTACTTGGTAGCAATACGTGCCCTGGTTAGTTATAAAAGCGGTCTTCTCTTCGTCTTCGAGACTCATTTGAATCTGATGGTAGCCCGAGAAGGCATCCAAGAAGTTGAGGAGTTCATGCCCCGACGTGGAGTCTACCAGCTGATCGATTTTGGGCATAGGAAAACTGTCTTTTGGGCACACTTTGTTTAAATCAGTGAAGTCAATACACATTCTCCACTTTTCGTTTTTCTTCTTTACGAGTACGACGTTGGCCAACCATTCCGGGTATTTGACTTCCCGAATGAACCCGACACTGAGTAGCTTTTCTATTTCCTTTTCAATCACCTCCTGGCGCTCTTTGCTTTGCCACTGCTTCTTCTGTCTAACTGGCTTGTAATTTTGTCGAATACCGAGGGAATGCGATGCGACCGATCGAGAAATTTCAGGCATGTCGCTCGGTACCCAAGCGAAGACTGATCTATTTTCTACCAAGCAATCTGTGATTTCTTTAACTAGGCCCTTCTGAAGCTCGGAACCTAGATTTGTGAACTTGGAGCAGTTGGCTTCATCCAGTATGACCCGTTGCGTTTCTTCCACTGGGTTCATCCTCTCCGTCTCCTCATCGGCTATCACGTCAAAAGAGTTCGTCAGGACTACCGCCCCGTCTAGTGTTTTTGTTTCCGCTAAGTAACATTCCCTAGCGATTCTCTGTTGACCCCTGACAATACCAATTCCATAAGGCGTTAGGAATTTCATTGCTTGGTAGTAGGTGGAGACAACCGCTCTAAGGGCGTTTTGAGTGGTTCGTCTAATTATCGCATTGTATGCCCCTTGAAACTTCACAACTAGGAACTCAACGTCCTTCTCTATTTGACACGGCTTTTGTCCGAACTTCACTTTCAAATAGACCCGGGAAAACGGGTAGGCTGATGCTCTAGTTACTCCTTTGCTAGGTCCTTCTATAGGCAGTAGTCGATCCTCTAGTACCTCCCTCTACTTGAAGGCATCATAATACAACAGGTCAACCGAGCTGCCCGTATCAATCATTACCCGCTTCACCTCGTTGCTGTCCATGTTCAGATTTACTACGAGCGCGTCATCATGAGGACAACTTACACCGTCAAGGTCAGACTCGTCCAACGATATCATCCCATCGTTCTGCCTCTTTCTTTTGGCCGACAAGTCTTCGCTGACCTGCCTGGCATACCTCTTTCTTCCTTTTGCAGTGGATCCCCCTACTGCATTTTCACCAAATATCATGTTAATGACCCTAACCGGTCGGTCATCTTGTTGTCCAGCGTTCCTGTCGCCTCTTTCCCTATATCGTCCCCTCGCTTCACGTCGATCGTTAGTATTCGCATTTTGCCTCCCTCCATCATTCCTATCATTTCGCCTCCAAGGCTGTCGCCTGTTGTCGGGCCGATCAATCTTATGCTCGTTATCTCGATCGGCATTTTGTCCGTGCTTCACAAATCGACCCAGCCTTCCCTTTTGGATAAGGAATTCGATTTCTCTTTTCAAATACCAGCAATCTTCCTTGTTATGATCGATGTCTCTGTGGAAACAGCAGTACAAATCCAGGTCCTTACTCTTGTAGGGACTCTTCAACTTGTTTGGTTCTCGGAGGGGTTCCCCATCTGCTCTCATGGCCGCCAGTACTTCTGCATATCGTCTGTTGAGCGGGGTGAACTCCAGTCGATGTCCCTATCGATCGGTTGGTTTTCTCCAGCTCGACTGGCCCTTCTGCCGCTTGTGTGAACCATCTGCTCTGTCATTTGGCAAACGATCATCCGTCCTACGCTATGTATTTTTTAGCACTTCTTTGAGCTGAATATACTTATCTGCCCTGTTTCTTATTTCCTGGATGGATCGGGGCTGATCAAGGGCCAATGACTTTTTGAACTCCTCATCCCTCGTGTTGTTCATAAGTGCTGCCAACATGGACGAGCAAGTGAGGTCGGAGACCTCGACCGCTTCATTATTAAACCGAGTGATGAACTCCTGCAAACTTTCGTTCCTTCCTTGGGTCAATTGCATCACTTCTAGCGCGGTCTTCTATGGTCGCTTGTGGCGAATTGATTGAGGAAAAGCAGCCTAAAATCCTCAAAGCAAGTAATGCAACACGGGGGTAAACTATTGAACCATCGTCGGGCTCCTTCTTGAAAGGCAGTGCAAAATGCCTTACACTGAATGGCATCGGGAATGCAGTGTAGGTTCATCATCGACTGGAAGTGCTGCAAATAGTCTAGGGGATCGGTCTTTTCAGTATACTTTTCAGGCGTCGGTATTTTGGTGCTAACCGCCGGGAGGCTATCCAAGATCGTCGGAGTAAAGGGAGAGCTATATTGAGCTATTGGGCGATCCGGGCGGAAGCTCATGGCTGCATTGATCCGATCGTTCATGATTTTTCTAGGGCTTCAGCAGGGTGGCGATCGGTCGTCATACCAGTCTGTCGTGCGGACGACTGCTATTGTTCCGGATGAGACTGTAAAATCTGGCGAATCAACAGATCGCCGCTTCTCAATCTTTTCGGTGAGGAGGTGTGCACGCGTCAGGAGGATCTCGATCGAGAGGTCTTTGGAGATTCGGGCGCATGTTGGTTCCAGCGTTGTCTTCCAAGGCGACACTATGCTCTTCTTGTTCTAGGTTTTGAGGTTGCGGTTGATCATTCGGGTTCGAAGAATGCATGCGGGAAGCATGGTGTGTTGGCGACAGAGTGGCAGGTACCTGCAAACCCATCTGTTGTAACGCCAGCGCCGCGACAGCGGCTATATCAGGGTTGGTTGTTGCCGCCTGACTGATCTGCGTGTTTCTGGACGTGGTGCCCTGATGTCGGGCCCCATGGTGGGTGCCAATTGGTTCCGTCTGGTTCTGGCGAGGCTACACGTTGCCGTTTGGATCCATGAAGTGGGCTGCTTCTCACGCGAGCTCCGGTTTGAAGGTTCTTGCAAAATAAAGAAGGCACGTTGGGAGTTGTTTCCCGATAAGCCCCTCCGACGCTCAAGTTAGTCCTTTGTCAGGGTAGGATCGCTGAGCAGAGAAAGCTAGGGTTATGATCACGTACCTGAATTATGGCAACTTCGTACCTTATATATGGAATAGATGCTAGGTTTAGATCTTTACGTATGCATGGGAGTCTTCCACCTGCAAGTGGGTCGTGGATGCATGGACTAGGGCCTGGGCCTAACATAATCGATAGGAACTAGGTCAATCCTTACGGGGTGGACTGATCGGTCCATGAGTCATTTTGAGTGGGTTTGGGCCTAGCACGACCGGCCCAACCAATATATATATCTAAATAGCATATTAGACTAGAGCTTCTCTAAATGTATTAACTGAATCAAATAACCTACCATCCTTTTAAATTAATTGGCCTCATTGTATCAGTGTGCGCTTTAAATTTTAGAAACTTAAGATCATCTAGGTCTTCATATGATGAATTTTTTTGCATTTCTATAATGTTATCTATTGGGACATCTTGTGCACTAGCATAAACAAACTTATTAACTTTTTTAGTAGCCTCTTCACTAACCACCTCATTAAATATGACCTTTAAATGAAATGAACTAAAATAATCAAATTCGTTAATTTCTTTTTTGTGACCCTCATATTTTGGATCATCAAGTCCACTATTATTTTCATCATTTATAGGGTTCCTTAGAAATAAGATATTGATCCTCTATAGTATCAAAATCACCTTCACCCTTTCTAATAGCAAAAACAATAGCATCGTAATCAATCTATTCACCTTTCCCTAAGCATTCTTTTTTATGTCTCAGTAAGGGATAATCAACATTATTTATAAATATATTCACATTATTATAGTCATTTTTAATTACACTAACAATGTCAATGATGTACACCTCACTTTTTAGATCTCTAATGTTAGATCCCACTTTTAGAGCCCAACTCTTGCTTGAGGATCATAAGACTTGAGTGTGCGTATTATCTTATACGGTTATTTCAAAGAATCCTTATTGGTCATCATCTCACAAGGGTGGCGTACCCACACCAGTCAAACATTAAAACAAACTCATTTCTCCTATTTCAGAACAGATTTTGGGAAGCCTCAAACTGGAATTACAATTTGACTTCTTCAAAAAATGTGTTCCCCATTGTCTTAGGTTTCTAATGACACTAAAATCATTCAAGTTGGTTCAAAAAGTTGAAAGTTATGGCCTAAACATTTTTGGATTGTTATTAAATTGAAACAGTACACTATACCCAACTTATATCCAGAAATTAAAAGTCTTAGAGACAGAAATAATATTTGATCCCTTTATATAATTTGTATCTCTATGTATCTAATTTATTTTGAAACAAGAATCATCTTATTCTAAACTCTACAGATTAAGATATCATCAAAATACCAAAGTATGCTCAGTAAAATATCCAATTCATACTCTTCTAACTCATACCCTTAATTTGATTCAATCAATCTTTTTCAAATCAACATCAAAAACTATAAAAGTTTATGGAGAGGTATAAAAATGTGTTAGGAATCTATTGGTCTAAGAATCACTTCATTTGGAGGTCTGATAACAAAGTTATGGCCAAAAGAATTGAATAAAGTTTTGTCCTTAATCATATTGAATCTGTTTCAGGAAAATTGGCATAAATTTCTCTAAAATTTCTCTAAAGATGTCGAATTAAGGTCATATTAGGACGATTTTTAAGAAGACTTAGAGATCTACAACTTTTGTGAAGACCTTGAAGAAAGATTTTGTCATCTAGAGAGTCAAAATTGAACCAAAAGAAGGTCAGACGAAAGGCTTCAGTCTAAGACCTCATTTGGAAAAATTGACGTAACTTTTACTAGAGATATTGGATTAAGGTCATTCTTAGATGGTTTGAAATAGGACTTCTATATCTATAACTTTTATGAAGACACTAAAGTGATAATTTGTCATCTAGAGGGTCATAATTGAGTCAGATGAAAGGTCAGACGAAACCAGACAAAAGACTTCAGTCTAAGATTGAACTAGACGATAGGCTTCAGTCTAAGATGAATCAGACGAAGGGGTTTCTACAGGATCTTCTTCACATCACCAAAAGTTCTAAAATCACTAACTACACTTTCTAGAGCATCTCCATTTATAAAGATCATAACTTTTGACTCCGATATCCAAAAATTTCATAATATATATCATTAGAAAACTAGAAAGATAAAATACAACTTTCTAAAAGAAACTTTGTCTAATTTATCCTAGATCAATACAGTTTTTCCCCATAAGTCAAAACACAAATTTACCCTTATGAAAGACTTGAAAATTTTCCTAATCTCGCTTCCTCTAATGCATCATCATTCTTATCCATTCAACTACCAGATTGACTTCATTAAACTCTCAAAATCTCAATTCATTTGACTCATCACATTCAACTACATCTCATCATTTATAATTCCTATCTTTCTTTTCCATAACATCTCAAAATCATCAACTCAAGTTAATAACTTCTTTACGTATATCTAATTTCAACTCACATCATCTATACACAATTCATAGTTCATTAACATCAAGGATAAGAGTTTACAAATCTTTAATGGCATTCCGAATCACATTACATTATTGGTATCAAAATCCAAAATACGAAAGATACAAAACCCCAATAATTCTTGAAATCCATCTAAAGTCTTGCTTTTACAAAATCTAACTTAATTGACAACAACATTGTAAAAGTAGAATGATGTCTCGACTTTTGGTTACTTGATCTCATTCTCTTTATCTGAAGATGGGACAAAAAAGAAGTGAGCTTGAAAGCTTGTGGCTTACAGTTTATAACGAAAAAATAAGCAAAATCTTTGAAATGTTCATTTGTCAATATAAAATTCAAATTGAAATCATAAATTGTATCATTCTCAAAACCTTAACCAAAGTTTACAAATTTCAAAACATGAATGTTTCAAACTCATTAACATAACATAAGCACATCAGAATTGGGATGTCCATAAATAAAATGAACTAACACATTCCCAAATAATGGTCATGTGTAGTTGTGAGCAGAATGTACTAACGCAATCTTATATAATGGTTTTACGTAGCCGTGAACTTAGGGGAGTCCATGAAGGAGCTCTATGCCACTAGCGGGCAGGCGGGAGAAGTCTTTAGTCGAAGTGCACTTGACATACAAAATGGACCAAACCAAACTCATATAACATGTATTTCACATCTTGTAAACATATTGCCCAAAATGACACTTTTGTTAAACTTGATTTTTCATAAACATGAGATATTTCGAAAACATGATTTCATAAACATGTTATCTTTTCAAAAAATCACTTTCAAAGTCTTTTCATAAATCATCACACAATTCATATAACAACATATTGCAATTTCTCAAATCATTCAAAAGCAATAAATGCAACACTTATGATGCAATTGAAATCATTAAACTTCTTTAATTCAAAGAAAACATTAGTGGCTTATTTACTCTATTATAAACATGTGCCCACCTTGAATTTCTTGTTTAAAGACTTGCTCAAAAATTTCTCTACTCTTGCTCCTCTTGCCTCTCTTGATTCTCTTTATTAAAGACAAAATTTTCATTCAATAGGAATTCAAATTGGAGAACTCATAAGACATATTCACTAAAATTGATAATAGAATTCTTAAACCCATACATTTTCTAAACTTCATAAACTAAAATCCTTCTAAAAACCCAAAAGATTCAAAATGATCTTACCTTTATTCTTCATCAAATGAAGAGATCTTTGGTTCAAATGAAAACTCTTGTCTTCCTCTACCTTTTTTCCTTCTTGAATAACCTCAATCTCTTTCTTAAAAACCACGAAATGATGAAACCCTAATTATCTTTCCTTCTTTTCTCTCCTCTCCACTGAAACTCTCTTCTTTCTCTCTTCTATTTTTGTTCTTCTCTCTCAATTCACGTTTTCCCTTCTTAAAAGAACAAGACAACATTTCTTCTTCCATTTCTACCCTTAATGAATCCAAAAAGTCCATTTTACCTTTCCTTACAGGCTTGTGTTCTTTTAACCTTAAGGGTCTTGCCAAAAACACCCTTAAACATTCTTATAACCTTAACACTTTAATTCCAGTTACCCATTCAATAAATCCTACTAACTTTGACATATTAAATAACTCCAAAATAATTAATCTATCAGAACCTCAAAAATTATTTAAATCATGCTTAACTTAAAGAAAAAATTTCGAGGCCAACATCTAATGTTAGCCTTAAAGGCTTGAGGAGATTTATAACTAAACTCTAGAACCTCTCAATAGCCTAAATCATTTGCTATATATAGGAATTAAAATGTGGTCAAAGGACCTGGCTCTACTCCAAAGTTATACATTTTCCTTCTTCATAATGTATGGTAGATGTAAATTTGAAGGTGCCACTATGCCAAAACTGAAACTTAACTACAAGGTGACCCAATAAAAAAATATTAACATAGTATTTGTTAAGTGACCTAATAATAACATGAAAAAGAAGGTTGAGTAAAGAAATGCAAAAAAGAGAATAATTAAATTTGCAAGTGGCATAGTCAAATTATTTAAGCAACTAAAATCCATGATGAACGAAGAGGTCACTAAATAGCATGACCCTAATCGTTAAGAATTGTAAAGTAAAGTACTTATATGGTTTTAACTTTAAAAATAACATAAGTGGTTTAAAGAACCAAAGTGTCAAATTTAGATTAAATATACATCATTATGTTAAATTTCATAATTAAATGTTTCATAAATATTAAATTTCTAGGGGTTACTGTGTAGATTTTCTTCTTTGATTGATTGTTCAACATCTCTATTAAAGTTAAAAGTATGATTCACTTTAATCCACGTGAAAATCTACTTATGACCATTCCTTAGTAAATTGATCTATTAAAAGAAATTTAATCAAGTGATAAGCAACTTGTTGATATAATAAGTGCATCATCAAAACCATAACTTTTTCAAAGTAAAATTATTATTTGGTTATGAAGAAATGAATCACATTTGAAAAATCCTTCCTAAAGGTAAATCTAAACTAACCAGTAACAATTCACTTAATTGTGACTAATCAATTAGCTTCAATCAATATTGAAAAGTGTTCTTCCCACCTAATTAAAAATCTTATTTTCCTCAAGATATTTGGAAATTTTTTAAAAAAATTTAACCATTTAATGTAGGTTCTTATGGTCTATAAATTTTCAACAAATTTGCTAGCGATTATGATTAGAGAAAATAAACTAAAATAGGTCTTTAATGCAATAACAAAAGGTTTAATACAATAATAAAAGTTTAATATGTACTAAAGCGACATAATAGGCATTCAAAGATTAACTAGAAGGAGAATAATACATAAAAGGAAAATTATTAAATGGATAAATAATGAAAGTTTGGTATAACAAAATGGTCTATTTCTATAATTGAGAAGGGATAAAAACATAAAAGTGCCATACTTGATTGAGAAACTTGTAACTAAAACATTTAATCGACTAAAACAAAACACATTCATAAATGAACTCAAAAAAGAAACTCCCATTAAGCACTATTAAGATGAACTTCCTAATGAGATCTTAAAATGCATTAGCTCCCTTTTTATTAATTTCTCCATACTTTTAATTAGTTTTGAGCTAGTTTCAAAAGACTCCATCCCACGAACTTCTCATAACCAACATAACCCAAAGGTAAGCTATTTTTGGTTTTTATTGAGATCAAAGATTCAAACAACAACCTTAATTTTACAAAAAGAAAGAAAAAACCAAATTCCTTTTAGTTGGATTTTGGCTATCAAACAATAACATATTTTTAATGGGTAAGCTAGGTTGAAGTAGGTGGGTGGTGCATTTCAGGTTTGGTGGATTGGGTTGATCTATTATGGTGTAGGTATAGGTTGGGTCAAGGTTAGGTTATTGATCCACATCTCTAAAATATAATTGGTTCTTGTGTCTTAATTTTACTGTATAGGATTTTTCTGTAGTTTTTTAATGAAAATCAATGACAAGAGATTTTTCATAACAAATTTAAAATACAATGGCTTTTTTTAGAATTTTAAGAATTAGAAAAAAAAATTTAAGGTTCCTCAAACCACATAGGTATTTTACCCTATAATATATAAATTATTATTTATAAAATTAATATGCAACTATGTTATATATTCATGTATCTAAATACAACAACAACAACTTAGCAAAAATCTCACTGATAAGCAAAGTTTAGGAAGGCTAGTGGTATGTAGCTTTACTCCTAACTAATATATATAAGTAATATTATTAATGAATTTAATTACTCCTTAGAACCTTATATCATTATTCTATAACCAGTCTTTATTTGGAATATTTATTATAGACAAAGCTATTATGTAAATATTCCTTTGTTTTCACAAAACTCTTACGCTTCCACAAAATTGTGCTTCATAAAATTTTACGAAATAAAAGTGACTTATCTTATTTAATCTTATGATTATTTTATTTAATTTCTCACTACAAATATCATAATTTATAATGAATTAATTTTCCCCATTAAATTATAATATTCATATTTACTTTTTATTTTATATATCTCGTATTCTAACAATTAACAATCTCTAATAATCTAACTTTTTATTTATTCTACTAATAACTCCTAGTAACTGATATCTAACATTTATGTTTTTTTTTTCTTAGTATTAGGGCCAAGGTTAAAGATTTTGTTATTTCTTTCTCCTATGGTTTAGTGGCCTTACTGTAACTCCTCCTTAGACAACAAACTCATAACTTATAGTCGGAGAAGCCTAATCTTCTTTAAAATGAATTTCTTTATAAGAACTAAGTTCAGCTCTAGTGCCTCTACCTTTATTACTATTGAATAATAAATAATCAATAATAGAAAACTTTGAAAAGTTTACTAAGAACTAAAAATTCCTAAAATTTAAAAAGCAAAGAAAATTTAAATTCCTTTAGAAAATAGATCATATTATTAAAATAAAAGAAATAGATACTCCTTTATCAAAACCTTTTGAAACCATCGTTTATTATATAAAGAACATAATGATAAAATTATAACCATATCATCTAGGATTAGAAGAAGTTGAAATAAAACCTTTAATAAAGGAAGAGGTAAATATGTCAATATTAGAAGATTTTAGATCCTATGAATTTCAAGATTCTCTTTTAAGTTCAATTAAATTTAGCCTTTATAATGGCCTATATCCAAACCTTATGTTTTTCTTAGGGATAAAAATATTTTAGATGCTTTACAATTACAAATAAAACCTATTATTACAAAATAAAAATCAGTCTAACCTATGTAATATTAGTTTATAAGATCGATTACATAACTACAAATACAACTTTTTTTCAAAAGCCTTAATACATACTCAAAATGGTGAAACTTTATTTTATAAATTGATTTATTAAAATATAATATTATAGGGCAAAGATTAATTAGATATAAAGATATAACTCTCTTTGATGAATGAGTAATTGAAGGAGCTCTGAAACCTATTCACCTGCACTTTTAATCTCCAATAAGTAAATAAAAGAATAAAACAATTTATAGACAATAAAATAAAACTATCACTCAGAAAAAAATTTAAAAGCTTTACATTTTATGATAATGCTTCTACTTCTATTATTGATTTAGGATTGTTTGGATGAATTTTAGGAGGTCAATAAGCACTTTTCTCTATCATAAAAGCTTTTTTAAAATAAGTTTTTGATAAAATAAAAAGCACTTCTTTAATAGATTTGGATTTCTTAGCAGTTAAAATATATCTTTTAAGAACCTCAATTTGGAGCTTCTAAAAAATACTTTTTCGTAGATTTTTATATCAATTAATGAGTTTATTTTAGTTCCTTTTGTCCTTATATTTTATATATAATTCTACAATACCCATAAACTCATCTTAGCGTTTATTTTGAGATTTATATAATATTAATTGACTTTTATATGTTTTATTATTTATTATTTATTATTTATATTAGTTTTACTTATGTTATAACCCATATAAAAGATTTAGTTAGATCTATTTTTATTTATGTTTCATATGGTTTAAAATTAGATAATAATAAATATATTATGCTTTGTATATTGTTTAATATATTTTAAATAATATTTATATGCATAAATAATTTTATTATAAAATAAAATATAATTAAAATTAAAAGTGGTTTTATTTTATGTTACCTAACAATCTATTATATGAAGTTCTTTAAAAAGTTCTTTTTAAATGATAGTCAAGTAGTCGACTTCTTAGAAAAGTTTTTTCAGAAACTATCAACAAAACAAGATTTATTGATAAAAGTTTTACTAGTATAAGTCCAATCAAATAAAAGCTCGATCTATAATAAATATCATTAGAAAAGATTTGCCAATATATTCAATTTTCGATGTATTAAGCTCTACTATCAAAGGAGTAAATATAATAAAATATTCTATAACTTATCTTAAAAGATACACAAAATAATGAATATCAATCATTCCCTAACTTCTCAAACTTTTTATAAAAAACTTCTTGAACATTCTCATTAGCAACCAAAACGTGAATAATGAATTGCTTATGTTAGAAAAATGTTTTGACTTAATAAAAATATTTCCATTGATGTTTTTACTCTTTTATAATAAAGAAAAATATTATGGTTCTTTAATCACTTTTAGAATAAAAATAAGAAACAAATTTAAGAAAGATACTAAAATTTATGTAAAACTATACCATATTTATCTAATTAGTTTGAAATTTATACTCATAAAAATAAAATAGAATATCCTTTTGAATCTCTCTCAAATGATAATAAAATAAAAACTTGAGAAACTATTTCAAGAGAAAGGATACAAAGAGAAAACTCTTCATTTTGTGAAGTTAAAATTTCTTATAAACAAAACAATGTTATAGCTTCTTCCTTTAAGATTGAAAATGAAAGTTCAAATACATTACAAATTATGCATAAAAATAATTATTTGAATAGCTACCTACAAACTATTAAAAAAAACGTTGGGAAATCCTATACTATTACAGAAAAGGACTTTAATAAAACTCTAATATTTAAGCCTCATGAAATGTTTAGCATTAACTCTAACCAGCTTAAGGAAAAAGATATCAAAGAATTTCTCTTCACCAAGCAAAATCAAATAAAAAGATAAATGAAAAAAATAATCTCTAATTCTCCAAATTCTTCCTCATCACAAACTTTAAATACTTTATTACAAAAAGAATGAATGGCAATAGGCTGATTTAGGTCAGGCCGAAGGTGGCCCAAGTCTAACCTAAAGCCTATTTAGATGTTCATCATGCTTTCTGAACCCTATCAAGATTTGGTCGGTTCAAAGTCCATCTGAAACTTGATCTGAATCCAAGTAACTCGACCCAACCAACTCCTCCCTTTGGAAGCAAGAGCTAGGGTTTCAATATGTATATTGGCTTTCGGGTGGAGCTAGGATGTAGAGCTAGAACTCTTGTTTGATTAGGAGTCCAATCAACTAAGGCCAAACTCTTTTAGGTCCTATTAGGTCTAATATAAACTAGACATTGAGTCAGGATATAAGTTAATAAATCCTAAAATGTAAATTCACAAACCCTTAATATGCTTGAAGAAGATAGTATTATAAAACACGATAATTTTCAACTTTCTTCATCAATAGTGAATAAACGTCATTAAAAAACCATAAGTAAGCATGTTGCCCTTTATATAAATATTGATAATAAACCCAATATTTTATAACAAAATTATAATACTGGTCGGGTCGGCTGTATTGAGCCAGAACCCAGTCTCAACTATGTATGGGCCGATCGGTCCAATCACTAAAGATCAGTCTCATACCTAACGGCTATGCCAAGCCTAGGTCCAGCCCACATCCTCTTTGGTCCATCTATAGAAGGAAGTCTCCCATGCAAACACGTAAAAGCTTAAACCTAGTTATTACTTCGTATATAAGGTATAATTTTGCCATAACAGAGGTACGTAATCAAAAAACCCTAGTCTTCTCTGCTTACAGCGATCCCACCTTCACCAAAAGACTGACTTGAGCGTCGGAGGGGCTAATCGGGACACAACCCCCGACGTGCCTTCTTTGTTTTGTAGGGATCTTTATGTTGAAGCTTCCATAGAAAGCAGTTGACTCCATGGATCCAAACGGCAACGTTTAGTTCCGTCAGAATCCGGCAGAACCAATTGGCGCCCACCGTGGGGCCTGACTTCAGGGCACCACGTCCAGAAACACATAGATCAGTCAGGCGGCAGCAACGAACCCTGATATAGCCGCTGTCGCGGCTCTGGCGATGCAACGAACGGATTTACAGTTACCTGCAATCCTGCCGCCTGCACATCATGTTTCCCGCACGGAATCTTCAGACCCGAATGATCAACCGCAGCCTCAAACCTTGGAACAAGAAGAACAGAGCGCAGCCCTGGAAGATAACGCTGAAACCAACATGCGCCTGAACCTTCAGCTTCTCTCTGATGCAGACCCTCTTCCACCTATACACACCTCCCTCATCCGAAAACAGATTGAGGAAGCGGCTGACCTGTTGATTCGCCAGATCTTGCAGTCTCGGTGACACAACAAAGCAGCCTGTCTCAAGACAAAGAAATTACGGTGAGACAAAGATGGCAACCGATCGCCACCCGACCGAAGACCTAGAGAAAATCGTGGACGATTGGATTAACGCAGCCATGAGTTTCCGCCCAGATCGCCCGACAACACAGTATAGCTCTCCCTTTACTCCGGCTATCTTGGATAGTCTCCCAGCGCCTAGCACTAAAATATCGACGCCCGAAAAGTACACTGGAAAGACCGACCCCCTGGATTACTTACAGCACTTCCAGTCGATGATGAATCTGCACTGCGTCCCGGACGCCATTCAGTGCAAGGCTTTCTATACAGCCTTCCAAGAAGGAGCTCGGCGATGGTTCAATAGCCTGCCCTCGAGCTGTATCACATGTTTTGAAGATTTCAGGTTATTATTCCTGAACCAGTTCGCCACAAGTAAGCGGCCGCAGAAGACAGCCTTGAAAGTGATGCAGTTGACACAAAGGAGGAACGAGAGCCTACGGGAATTTATCACCCGGTTCAATAATGAAGCGGTCGAGGTGCCCGACCTCACTTGCTCGTCAATGTTAGCAGCGCTTATGAACAACACGAGGGATGAGGAGTTCAAAAAGTCGTTAGCCCTCGATCAGCCCCGATCCGTTCAGGAAATAAGAAACAGGGCGGATAGGTACATTCAGCTTGAAGAAGTGCTGAAAAATACGAGGCATCGGACGGATGATCGCTCGCCAAATGACAGAGCGGGTGGTTCGCACAAGCGGCAAAAATGCCAGTCGGGCTGGAGAAAGCCAACCGATCGACAGGGATATCGACAGGAGTTCACCCCGCTCAATAGGCGATATGTAGAAGTACTCGCGGCCATAAGAGCGGACGGGGAAACTATCCGAGAACCTGAAAAGATGAAAACTCCCTCCAAGGATAGAAACCCCGATTTATATTGCCATTTCCACAAAGATATCGGTCATGACACGGAGCATTGCCGGCAGTTGAAAAGAGAGATCGAATTCCTCATCCAAAGGGGAAGGTTGAGCCGATTTGTGAAGCACAGGCAAAATGCCGACCGAGATAACGAGCATAAGCCCGGTCGGTTCGACAACAGACGACAATATGGGAGGCGAAATGATAGAAACAGTGAAGGTCGGCGAGCATGTCTGAGATGACCGCCGCGAAGTGAGAGGTCGATCCGAGGCTCGGAGGCAATGTAAATTGGGCAACACGATGACCGACCGACTGAGGTCATTAACATGATATTCGGTGGAAATGCAGCAGGGGGATCCGCTGCTAAAGGGAGGAAAAGATATGCCAAACAGGTCGGCAGAGACTCATCCACCAAAAGGCCGAGGGAGAACGATGGGATGATATCGTTCAATGAGTCTGACCTTGATGGAGTAAGTTGCCCTCATGATGACGCCCTCATGGTAACTCTGAACATGGACGGCTACGAGGTGAAGCGGGTGATGATTGATACGAGCAGCTCAGTCGACTTGTTGTATTATGAGGCCTTCAAGCAGATGGAGGTACCCGAAGATCGACTACTGCCCATAGACGGACCTATCAAAGGGGTAACTGGAGCGTTAGCCTACCCATTCCCCCGAGTCTATTTAAAAGTGAAGTTCGGGCACAAGCCGTGCTAAATAGAAAGGGAAGTTGAATTCCTAGTCGTGAAGTTTCAAGGGGCGTACAATGTAATAATCGGACGAGCTACACAGAACGCCCTTAGAGCGGTCGTCTCTACCTACTACCAGGCGATGAAATTCCCAACGCCTCATGGAATCGGTACTGTTAGGGGTCAGCAAAGAATCGCAAGGGAGTGCTACTTAGCGGAGACAAAAACATTAGACGGGGCGGTGGTATTGACGAGCTCTCTTGACGTGAGAGCAGATGAAGAAACAGAAAGATTAAATCCCGTCGAAGAAACGCAGCGGTCGTCTTGGATGAAGCGGATGCCTCCAAATTCACGAATCTAGGTTAGAGCTTGAAGGACTGGTTAAAGAAATCCTGATTGTTTGGTGGAGAACAGTCGGTCTTAAGCTTGGGTACCGAGCGATATGCCCGAAATTTCTCGATCGGTTAAACCGCATTCCCTTGGCATTCGACAAGATTACAAGCCGGTTAGGCAAAAGAAGCGATGGCACTGCAAGGAGCGACAGTAGGTGATCGGGAAAGAAATAGAGAAACTACTTGAAGCCGGGTTCATCCAAGAAGTCAAGTACCCCGAATTGATCGCTAATGTGGTATTGGTAAAGAAGAAAAATGGGAAGTGGAGAATGTACATTGACTTCACTGACCTGAACAAGGCATGTCCAAAGGACAGTTTTCCTCTACCAAAGATCGACCAGCTAGTAGACTCCACCTCCGGGCACGAACTTCTCAGCTTCTTGGATGCTTTCTCGGGCTACCATTAAATACAGATGAGCCTCAGAGACGAGAAGAAGACTGCCTTCATAACCGACCAGGGCACGTATTGTTACCAAGTAATGCCGTTCGGCTTAAAGAATGCGAGGGCCACTTATCAGCGGCTCGTCATGAAGGTCTTCAAAAAACAGATCGGTCAATCTGTTGAAGCTTATGTAGATGATATGGTGGTCAAAAGTAAGACGGTCGCGGAACATGTGGGGGACCTCAGAGAGGTCTTCCAGACCCTTAACAGATTTCAGATGAAGTTGAATCCGGAAAAGTGCATCTTCGGTGTGGCTTCAGGAAAATTCCTGGGGTTCATGATCACTCAGCGGGGGATTGAGGCTAATCCAGAGAAGATCGAAACCATCATACAAATTCCCTCGCCGCAATGCTTAAAAGAAGTGCAGATATTGACAGGTCAGATAGTCTCTCTAAGCAGGTTCGTTTCCAGATTGGGAGATAAGTGCCTCCCATTTTTCAAAATCTTGAGGAAAGCGAACGTGACCCAGTTCCAATGGTCGGATGAATGCGAGAAAGCTTTTCAACACCTAAAGCAATACTTGTCTAGCCCGCCTATCCTGCAAAGCCCGGTTGAGGGAGAGAATCTGATTTTATACTTGGCAGTTACGGAAGGGTCGATCAGTGCAGTACTTATTCGATCGGAGGGAAGCGAACAACACCCTATCTACTACGTCAGTAAGGTGTTAACCTGACCGGAAACGAGGTATGCGCCTATAGAGAAACTAGCCCTCTCGTTGATAATGACAGCCCGGAAGCTAAGACCCTACTTTCAAAGTCATACCATTGAGGTGTGAACCGACCAACCCCTCAGGCAGTGCCTTCAAAAGCCCGAAACTTCGGGTCGACTAATAAAGTGGGCGGTAGAGCTGGGAGAGTTCGACATACAATACAAACCCCGGACGACCATTAAGGCACAGGTGTTGGCAGACTTCATCGTAGAGATGAGCCAACCCAGCTCGAAGGACGAACAGTTCCCTGCCTGAAGCTTGTTCATTGACGGGTCGTCCAACGCTGAAGGATGCAGAGCAGGAGTGGTATTAATCGACCCGCATACGGAAGAAAAGGTGGAATATGCCTTTCGGCTAGAATTCAAGGCCTCCAATAACGAGGCAGAATATGAGGCTCTGATAGCCAGCCTCCAACTAGCCAAGAAAATGGAGGTGAAGCACCTAAAGATATATAGCGATAGCCAAGTGGTGGTCGGCCAAGTCATCGGGCGCGATATGAAGCTAAGGGAACAAAGATGATCGAGTACTTGGAGCTGGTAAAGCGGGAGTTAAGTAATTTCAAGCAGTATTCGATCAACATGATAGAACGGGCTTAAAATGCTAAAGCGGATGCGCTCTCCAAAATGACTTCAGATCGAGACACCAAAAATAACATTCTAGTCGAACGACTAGACCGTCCCAGCATTCAAAAAGCCAAGGAAGTGCTTGAGATAAATGTCGATCGATCGAGTTGGATGGAACCGATTAGACGGTATCTCCTAAAGGGAACACAACCGCAAGAAACCTCAGAAGCCAAGAAATTGAGAATAAAGGCGGTTGAATACGTAATCATGAATGATGCCCTGTACAAGCGATCTTATGATTGGCCACTGCTGCGATGCTTAAACGAAGAAGAGGCAGAACAAGCAATGGCGGAAGTCCACGAAGGGAAGTGTGGCAACCACGTAGGAGGCAGAATGTTAGCCCATAGGCTGATCAGACAGGGATATTATTGGCCGACAATGAGGAAGGACTGCCAGGAGAAGGTCGATCGATGTGAGGCTTGCTAGAGAAATAGCAGTCTATCTCATCAGCCAACCGAGAGGATGCAAATCGTGAGTCATCCTATTCGCTTCGCTCAATGGGGAATGGATATACTGGGGCCTTTCCCTCTCGGTCCCGGACAGAAGAAGTTCCTGATAGTGGCAGTGGAGTACTTCACCAAATGGGTAGAAGCAGAGGCGGTCGCTACAATCATCGAGCAGAAGGTGGAAAGTTTCGTAAAGAAAGATATACTATGTCGCTTCGGGATGCCTATGGTGCTAGTTACGGACAATGGCCGACAATTCGATAACGATAAGTTCAGAGATTTCTGCGACCGACTAAAGATAAGGCTATAGTTGACCTCAGTAGCTCACCCTCAAAGCAACGGTCTCGCGAAAAATACAAACAAAAAGATAATGAGTGCTCTTAAGAAGCGCCTAGACGGACGAAAGACTTGGGTAGAAGAGCTTGATGAAGTGTTGTGGGCATACAGGACTATACCAAACGGAGCCACAGGGGAAACACCGTTCAGGATGACCTTTAGGGCAGAAGCCTTAGTCCCCGTAGAAGTGGTCTTGCATAACCAAAGGGTGTCGAACTACGACGAAGAATGGAATGGTGAAGTCCGCAGAGCGGAACTCGTTCTCCTCAGTGAGGACAGAGAAAAGGCAGCCGCTTGTTCGGAAGCCATCAGGCAAAAAGCGACCAAATTCTACAACAGAAGGGTAAAGCCGAGCGATGTAAAGGTAGGCGGGTACGTCCTGTGAAAGGCCGAGGCGGCTGGGAAGCATCCTGGAAAGCTCGGACAGGCGTGGGAAGGACCCTATTGGGTGATTAAGCAAGTCGGGCATGGCTCTTACATCCTACGCGATGCGAAAGGGAAGGTTCTACCAAGGCCTTAGAACTCTCGAAACTTGAAGGCGTTCTACCAATAGATAAGTTTTATTTTAGTTAATCTTTGCTTATTACTGTTTTTGTATACAACACGTGGGAACCTTTTTCCTGTCCCTGCCAGACAGGTTTTTTAACGGCCCACGCCCTCATTATCATCAATAAAGGGGTTTTCAGATTTCTTGGGAATAAAAAGTTCCATTATATGTGGCAAAGAGCAGAAACTCCAATCAGCCATCGCTCGGCATCTCAATAGATCGACCACGGTCGGTCGGGTCGCCAAGACAAGATCCTTGGGACCCTCGCTCGCCTCGCCCGACATCTCCATAGATCGACTATGGTCGATCGGGTCGCCAAGACAAGATCCTTGGGACCCTCGCTCGCCTCGCTCGGCATCTCAATAGATCGACCACGGTCGGTCTAGTCACTAAGACAAGATCCTTGGGACCCTCGCTCGCCTCGCCTGACATCTTAATAGATCGACCACGGTCGGTCGGGTCCCTAAGACAAGATCCTTGGGACCCTCGCTCGCCTCGTCCGGCATCTCAATAGATCGACCACGGTCGGTCAAATCCCCAAGACAAGATCCTTGGGACCCTCGCTCGCCTCGCTCGGCATCTCAATAGATCGACCACGGTTGGTCGGGTCGCCAAGACAAGATCCTTGGGACCTCGCTCGCCTCGCTCGGCATCTCAATAGATTGACCACGATCGGTCGGGTCCCCAAGACAAGATCCTTGGGACCTCGCTCGCCTCGCTTGGCATCTCAATAGATCGACCACGGTCTGTCGGGTCCCCAAGACAAGATCCTTGGGACCCTCGCTCGCCTCGCTCGGCATCTCAATAGATCGACCACGGTCGGTCGGGTCACCAAGACAAGATCCTTGGGACCCTCGCTCGCCTCGTCCGGCATCTCAATAGATCGACCACGGTCGGTCGGGTCCCCAAGACAAGATCCTTGGGACCCTCGCTCGCCTCGCTCGACATCTCAATAGACCGACCACGGTCGGTCGGGTCGCCAAGACAAGATCCTTGGGACCCTCGCTCGACTCGCTCGGCATCTCAATAGATCGACCATGGTCGGTCGGGTCACCAAGACAAGATCCTTGGGACCCTCGCTCGCCTCGCTCGGCATCTCAATAGATCGACCACGGTCGGTCGGGTCCCCAAGACAAGATCCTTGGGACCCTCGCTCGCCTCGTCCGGCATCTCAATAGATCGACCACGGTCGGTCGAATCCCCAAGATAAGATCCTTGGGACCCTTGCTCGCCTCGCTCGGCATCTCAATAGATCGACCACGGTCGATCGGGTCCCCAAGATAAGATCCTTGGGACCCTCGCTCGCCTCGCTCGGCATCTCAATAGATCGACCACGATCGGTCGGGTCGCCAAGATAAGATCCTTGGGACCCTCGCTCGCCTCGTCCGGCATCTCAATAGATCGACCACGGTCGGTCGGGTCCCCAAGACAAGATCCTTGGGACCCTCGCTCGCCATCTTAATAGATCGACCACGGTCGGTCGGGTCACCAAGACAAGATCCTTGGGACCCTCGCTCGCCTCGCTAGGCATCTCAATAGATCGACCACGGTCGGTCGGGTCGCCAAGACAAGATCCTTGGGACCCTCGCTCGACATCTCAATAGATCGACAACGGTCGGTCGGGTCGCCAAGACAAGACTCTTGGGACCCTCGCCTGGTATTTATATAGACCGACTACGGTCGATCGGGTCGCCAAGACAAGACTCTTGGGACCCTCGCCCGGCATTTATATAGACCAACTACAGTCGGTCGGGTCGCCAAGACAAGACTCTTGGGACCCTCGCTCGGCATCGACACAGATCGACTACGGTCGATCGGTCGCCAAGACGAGATCCTCGGGACCTCGGTTCGAACTCTACTATAAGTCGACCTCGAAGCCGGTCGACTATAAGCAACTTCATCAAACTCCACTATACATTGAAAGTAAAGAACATAAATACGGAAAATGACTTCAGAAAAATGAAGCAAAGTAAAGATTGCATTAATGTGAATCCGCCCTGGTCACAAGCCCAACCAGGTGAGCTTCAAAAATCCACAGAAAGAGAAGTGGGCGAGTGCCCAGGGGAAGCCTCGAAAGCGGGCGAAAAAGTCAAAACGGGAGCAGGGTCCAAGGGAGCAGCCGGTGAAGTATCCTCATAAGGAAGCTCGTCCCCCTCAGCCGAGCTAAGGTCCAGCTCCTCAACCGGGACTGACCCCCGGTCCTCCATGGCTCTCTCCCTTACTTCCTCCAGAGAGAGGCCAAGGGCGGTAGGAAGCAGCGGCTCGGCAAATCCCTCAAACGGAGGACCGTCCGACCCCTCAGGAACGCAGGCGTCATAGCAATTCTTCAGGATCATGAGGGCCAAGTCACAGGAGTACTCCAAACACTCCTCCTGTAAGAACCGCCTCTGCCATCGCATGATCGCCTCGACCCTTTGTTCCTTTATGGAGGCTCGCACCTTCCTCAGCATATCTTCAGTTTTTGCCTGGCCACTCACCGTTGCATGACAGTCCTCAAGGAATTTTTCCTTAAGCGCTCTCTCCGACTCCAGCTTCCCTTGCAGCATCGCCGGACAGCTTGTTCCTCGTTGCCATCGCCCTCACCCTCTCAACCTTCTCCGCGGTGAGTCGAGCTTTCAGGGCGCTCCTCTCCTCCTCTCCCGAAGCAAGCTGAGCTCTCAGGACGTCACGCTCCTCTTCCCAACGTTTCTTCTCCTCCTCAAAGGAAGAGAGCTGAGCCCGGGAGAAGTCTCCTTCCTCTCTGGCCTCTGAGAGCTCGGTCTTTAAACCATCCACCTGCTCAAGGAGAGAATGGACCTCCCGATCCAGCAGCTCAATACTCTGGCGCATAGACAAAACGAAAGCCACCTCCCTTACAGAATTGCGGATGGCACGGCCCGTCAACTCCTCAACATTCAATGAGTCAAAGCGCTCCTCGTCCGAAGGAGGAATGAACCTCTCAGCGATATGAAGAGCCACTTCGACGTTAGCTATCGAGGCCGTCCTATCAAGACTAATCGTCGGCTCCCATTTGTCAGCACTCCCCGTCTGCTTCTTCCCTTTACCCTTGGCTGACGGGGCACCACGATCCCCTACTTTCTCCTTCCCCTTACTTTGGACTATGGGACGAGGAGATCGGTCGGCTACTTAAGCGGCCCTTCTCCTCTTCAGAGGTCGTTCACTCTCCTCCTCTTCTTCGATAACTACGAGCACTCACCAAAGGGACGACCACACATGGCCATGCAGATGGCTCGAAGCGATGGGAGGAACATTTCGTTGCTAGAAAGCAATGGGCCGAACAACAATTGAACTGGCCTCTCCCCTATCCTCCTGTCCTCCAGCCTCCTCCGGCTCGGCAACCTTGCGCTTACCCTTGGCAGACTTGGGAGGGCCGGTGAAAGCATGAACTTTGACCATGGCTGCACAAACAACGAAAGCAGGTTAGAAATCGAACCAAAACCTACAAGCATGGAAAATAACTCAACCATGAGGGGTCAACCAGACGGGGCGGATCCCTCTCCTAGCCCGCTAACTTGTGGCGGGGGGTCAATCAGAAAAGAGTTGGCCGAGGCCCCCCCACCGTATCCCGAAATGAGCCGAGCGAAGTTATATTTGTCGAGCTCCTTTATACGACCGACCACCTCCTGCTCCTCCCTAGAAAGGAATAGGCTCGACGAGTCGTTCCATCGATTGGCTAGGGGGTACCTCCACGGCTGGGACTCAGAGGAAGATCCCGGAGGCTTCACGAAGAAGTATTTCTTCCGCCAACCGGTAATTTTAGAAGCCGTCCCGGCTGGACGATACCGGGCATCTTTGTACATCAAAGAAGGAATCCCACCCCTAGAGCTCAGACTCTGGCTCATTCTCAAAAAGTGGCACAGGATGTTGACCGAAGGCAGACAACCAAATTGATGGCACAACAAAGCAAGGCCATTAATGAACCTCCACCCATTCGGAGGAATCTGGCTCGGCCTTAGTTGATAATCAGCGCACACTTCATCAACGATCGGGACGTACGAAAGTCTCAAGCCACCGATCGAGAAGAAACTCTCAAAGACGGCAAACCACCCACTCGTGCTGCTATCGATTCTTTCATTCCCCGAGGCCAGCCTAGGCTTCCAGGACCGAGGGATACCGTTCCTAAGAATCGATCGACTCAACTCCGCCGCGGACATCCTCGATTTGCCTTTGGACAACTCCCTTACAACTAGCCCATCTTTCTGCTCTCTTGTCGAAATCTCTTCGACATCTCCCAACCTCGACATCGCCATCGCCTCCGCGAAAACTTCAGACTCCCTTTCGACAACATCATCCCTTGGAGAAACCCCACTTCGAGAACCGGTAGACGACATGCTCACCAAGAGGAAATTTAGAAGCGGAAATAAGAGAAAAGGACGTACCTATTTAGTGATATGAGGTCAGAAATTTGTGCGACGGCTAAAGAAAACTTCCGGAAACTGAAAGTAAGAAGGAGCAAAGGAAAGCAAGACGGAAGCAAGAATGAAACGAGCGTGAAGAAAACCAAACGATGCATCGATCCTGAACATTTATAAGGAAACGTTCCAATTGCGATCCAGCCAAAACTCGACGCATGGAGAAAATCCGAGCTATGCTCGGACACGCGGCGTAATCTGAGCGGAGATAAATTAGGGTTAATCGAAATCCGGAGTGGCGCGACAGTTGAAAGGACGTACGGGACAGTTGCACAACGGTTACAAGGACGATACATTTCGGATTTTGAAAAGCTGTCAGAGGGCACGCGCCGTCAAATAATAAATGCTTCAAGTACCTTCACGCGCTCGCTAATGATGACCACCCGACTTGCTTTAGCGCGAGCTGTCGCGCAATAAGTGCCGAGGCCGATCAGTTGGGGCACTTAGCCGACCGATCCTAGTACTAGTAGTCGCGCACAACTAGTCGGCATCCGACCGATCGAGACTGCCCGAGCTGTCCCATGACCGAGCTACAATGCCAATAACTAACCGATCGACCACCGTACGAGCTGTCTTGCTTACGAGCTATGAGATAGCAAACGAGCAACAAAATCATAATATACTCCTTCGACCCTTCTCTTCTCTCGGACTCGAGGAGTAGGGGGCTTATGGTTGGGTCGGCTGTATTGGGCCAGAACCTAGTCTCAACTATGTATGGGCTGATCGGTCTAATCACCAAAGATCAGTCTCATACCTAATGGCTATGCCAAGCCTAGGTCCAGCCCACGTCCTCTTTGGTCCATCCATAGAAGGAAGTCTCCCATGCAAACACGTAAAAGCTTAAACTTAGTTATTACTTCGTATATAAGGTTTAATTTTGCCATAACAGAGGTACGTAATCAAAAAACCCTAGCCTTCTCTGCTTACAGCGATCCCACCTTCACCAAAAGACTAACTTGAGCGTCGGAGAGGCTAATCGGGACACAACCCCCGACGTGCCTTCTTTGTTTTGCAGGGATATTTACGTTGAAGCTTCCACAGAAAGCAGTCGACTCCATGGATCCAAACGGCAACGTTCAGTTCCGCCAGAATCCGGCAGAACCAAATACTATTTTGGTTTATGAATAAGATATAAATAGAATGTTTGAGTAATGACTATAACTACAAATGCATATAGATTTGACTAGGAACCTCTGTTTACGTTATAATCAACTTGTTAATAGTTAGTTTCTCTAAGCAACTACAAGGTTTATTGGATTACCACTTAGGTGAATTATAAAGATATAACGTATTAGAAGCAGTTATTATAGATAAAGAAAGAGAAACCATATTAGATGAAAATAATAAACTTATATAAGATGTTTTCCCAACTTTAATATTAGCAATATTTTTACATTTCATAGGAGATTCTTTTACTTACAATGTAATTAATTATTAGTAAACCTAAGATATAAAAGACTTTCAGATTTTAAATGATTAAAATATATCTTCCTAACAAGAGTAATGTCAACAAAGGATTGAAACTAATACTTTTATGAGGAGATGTTCCTTGCAGGACTTTCCCCTCTTTTCATATAAAAGTTAAAAAAATATGATTGAAAAAACCATAACAATCTAGTATCTTACAATAGATCAACATACGGGGAACAAATTAGTACGTTATACCCAAAAAGAAGGTCTATAATTATGTGAATACATGAAATTATAACAACAAAAATAAGAAATATTCAAAATTAAAACAGAATTGTGATCATTTGTCAAATTTGATATTATCTAAGGGTGTGCTAAATCTTCAAATAACTTAATATCATCTTGTTCTATAGAATAACATTTCAAACACATTAAACCTTTATCTATATTATCAAAAGGAATGGCTTAGTAGTGTCAAAATCAAAACGTAATCTGCCTTTTTTTTAGAAAAAGATTCTTAGGTCATTATATTCAACAAGGAATAATAACACCAATAGAAAGAACTTTAGATTACAATTAGAAGACTTTTAGAAAGTTTAAACTATGTTATGAACTTTTATCATAAACTAAATAGACTAGGTAAACTCTTACATGATAACTTATTTTAAATAGAACAATATATTAATATAATCAAACAAATCAAAAGGCAAGTTAAAAAAAAAACCTAGTTATACACTTCCTAAGATTCTAGCCTAAAACTCCATTAGTTGCTCAATCGATAATCGTCTATATAGTTCTTTGTCTTGATGGCTATTAATGAGCAGAATGTAAATTGGAAGCGAGAGGATGTTTGGTTGTAGTAGACAAAACAGAAAAACCTGTATCCGTCTCTTGGACAGAATGTGTTTGGTTGCAATGAACAGAACTAAAAAATTGTGTCAATGACAAAAATACCCCTGGTATTTAAGATGATTAACAATGTGTTATGAATTGATAAGTTTATTACGAATGAGAAGCTTTAGTTAAAAAGTGAACAAATAATAATAATAACAATTTCAAATTAAGATTGAATAATAATAATAATAATAATAATAATAATAATAATAATAATAATAATAATAATAATAATAATAATAATAATAATAATAATAATAAGAAGAAGAAGAAGAAGAAGAAGAAGGATAATAATAATAATAATAATAATAATAATAATAATAATAATAATAATAATAATAATAATAATAATAATAACAACAACAACAACAACAACAACAACAATAATAATAATAACATTTATTACCGATAATAATAATAATAATAACAACAACAACAATAATAATAATAATAATAATAACAAGAACAAGAACAACAAAATTAATTTGAATTAGTAAATAAGGCAACATGTATAATCATAATTATACATATTAATAATAATTACAAATTATATAATAATAATAATAGTAATTATTATTATTATTATTATTATAGTTGTAATTATAATAATAAATAGTATGTTATTATTTTAAAAATAATAACAATATTAACAATAATGATAATAAGAAATTAATTATAAATTCTTATTGATAATATTAATTATGTGCAAACACAACATCTAAGCATTCATTAAATCAATTACAAAATAGGTTCAACATATATTCGTAGCATTAATTACATAATAGGTTCAACATACATTCTAAACAAACATCTAAGCATTAATATTTCGGCTGACATATTTGGTTCAATATACATTAACGCCTTAGAATTTAGAAATAATTTGGTTTAGAATCATCCCCACAATCAGAAGAGCGGGGTCATTTGAGAAACAATAGTTATTTTCAGACGAGAGACAGGGACGCGACGTCTCTATCTTTCATTTTAGGAGTAGACAAGATTCGCGTGTCCCTGTCTCTCGGAGGCAGAGGATAAAACATGGTTGACAGTAATTAAACGCCAGCGGATGACATGATTTTTTTGTTCTGTCAATTGTTCCCATTCACGGGGACAGTAACCATACACGGGGTAAGGTTACGGAGAGCAATCTTCAAAGAGAAAACACAATACTATAAGCATATAAGAATATTATTGGATAGTAAAAAACCACTCTTTACTTTTATTATTGTTATTATTTCTTACTTTAATGATCGTTTTATTAATAACTTATTTATATAACTGCTGACATGAGAACTATACTTTCTAGATGCTTATTAAAACAATGTAATAAAACGATTAAATATAGTACATTTTAGGTTAGAATAATAATTATTATTATTATTGGCAGGGGCTAAAATAATCCAAGGTCAGAAAGGGCCATGCTGTAGATAGAAGAAAGTCTTGGGGGTAAAATGGAGAACATACCAGAAGCGCAAGAATTACGATATTTTGAAGTGAAGCACAAAATTTAAATTCCCTCCAACCAGATTTAGAATCAAAGTAAAGGTCTGTTATTGATTTTAGAATTTGGGGATTTGGTTTCTAGGGTAGGGTTTTCCACTCCCATTCACTCGCTTCATTTCAGGTACTTGCAAATTTTATTTTGCTTTTTTTGTCATTTCTCCATCTGTTGGTTTCATTTTTGTTCTCATGTTAGTTGCTTAATGCTTCCATTTCTTCCATATTTTCTAAAACGCGTTAATTTTAGTATTATTTCCAAGTTTTTTTTTTTAATTTTTGTTCAAGTTTCGTGCCCTAGGGATTTATAATGGCAGTATTCCACAATCCTAACCTTGTCTGTGGCTTCTTTGTATTCCTACACTATAACTGCGACGGCAAGAGGATGTAATAGAATGACGAGTTACATGAGCTTTTCTGTTTTTTGGATTACTAAATGTGAATAATTGTAGAATTCTTTCCGTTTTTAAGTTTGTGGTAATATTTTCAGGCAGCTTTGACATGGATTCCATAAAGCAAGCTTTCCAACACCGTCCGCTTTCTGTGAAATTGTGGCCGCCTAGTCAGAGCACGAGGCTGATGCTTGTGGAGCGGATGACCAAGAATCTCACCACTCCATCAATAATCTCCAGAAAGTATGGGCTGTTGAGCAAAGAAGAGGCTGAGGAGGATGCCAAGGAAATCGAAGAGCAGGCTTTTACTGCAGCAAACCAACACTTTGAGAAAGAGCCCGATGGAGATGGAAGTTCTGCAGTTCAGATTTATGCTAAAGAATCTAGTAAGCTTATGCTGGAAGTTCTCAAACGGGGTCCGAGGGTGAAGGAGGATGGAGAGGCAACAACAGCTGACAAAACTGCTGCTATTCCTGGAAATGTTTTTGACATATCCGGTGGTCGAAGGGCATTTATCAGTGTGGACGAGGCCGAAAATCTTCTAAAACCACTTAAGGATCCTGGAAACTCATATACTAAGATATGTTTTAGTAATAGAAGTTTTGGATTTGATGCTGCTGCTGTTGCGGAACCCATACTGTTGTCGATAAAAGATCAATTGACAGAAGTGGACTTATCAGATGTGGTTGCAGGAAGATCAGAGTCAGAAGCTCTTGAAGTCATGAAATTGTTTTCATCGGCCCTGGAAGGTAGTAACTTGAGGTATCTGAATCTTTCAAATAACGCATTGGGGGAGAAGGGTGTCAGAGCATTTGGGGCCCTTCTCAAGTCACAGAATAATCTAGAGGAACTTTATCTGATTAATGATGGAATATCTGAGGAAGCTGCACGTGCTGTTTGTGAACTAGTTCCTTCTACTGGTAAGCTTAAGGTCCTTCGTTTTCATAATAATATGACTGGAGATGAAGGTGCAATTGCAATTGCTGAGATTGTGAAAAAATCTGCTGTGTTGGAGGATTTTCAATGTTCTTCGACCAGAATAGGTTCAGAAGGTGGTGTTGCCCTTGCTCAGGCACTTGGAACGTGTAGACTTTTGAGGAAGCTTGATCTTCGTGACAATATGTTTGGGGCAGAAGCTGGAATTGCTCTTGGTAAAGTGTTAGTTGCATTTGCAGATCTTACCGAGATTTATCTCAGTTATCTAAACTTGGAAGATGAGGGTGCAGAAGCACTTGCTGGTGCTTTGAAGGAATCTGCTCCATCGCTTGAAGTTCTGGAAATGGCTGGAAATGACATCACTGCCAAAAGTGCCTCATCATTGGCAGCCTGTATTGCTGCCAAGCAATTTCTTACCAAGTTAAATCTTGCTGAGAATGAGCTGAAGGATGAAGGTGCTATTGTGATTGCTAGGGCAATAGAAGCTGGTCATGGTCAGTTGAATGAAGTTGACTTGAGCATTAATGCCATAAGAAGGGCGGGGGCAAGGCTTTTGTCACAAGCTGTTGTGCAGAAGCCAGGGTTTAAATTGCTAAATATCAATGGTAATTTCATATCTGATGAAGGGATTGATGAGGTGAAGGATATATTCAAGAATTTGCCTGATGTGCTTGGACCTTTGGATGAAAATGATCCAGAAGGTGAAGATTTTGATGAAGAGGCTAAAGAGGAGGATGCTGATAATGAGGATGAATTGGAATCAAAGCTTAAAGGTCTTGAAATCAAGCATGATGAGTAGGGTTTTGGTACTTCTAGTCTGCTGCCTCTGCATTTTGAATTTCAAACTCACCTGTTGATCATTTACCCCTTCAATTTACGAACATGCTTCTCCGCGAGGTAGTCCAGCCACAGGCGTAATCAATTCATACGCAGTTTTAGGTCTGAGAGTTATCTTTTCCCGTCAGAATTTTAACTATTAAGCTTACTCGTTAATCTTTCACATATCTAGGAACTGGTTCCAATTTTAGAATTTCTGTAGCTTTGGTGTATTGTTTCTCTTCTCTTTTCCCGTGAGAATTTTAACTATTAAGCTTACTCGTTAATCTTTCACATGTGTAGGAACTGGTTCTAATTTTAGAATTTCTGTAGCTTTGGTATATTGTTTCTTACTTCTTGCCAGTATGTCGTCTTTAATTTGCATCTTTGTCTCGTGAATTAAGGAAATGCATTAATAGTTCCCAAGTTATACTCTTAAAGATAATTTGTTTGCATATTTTGGGTTAGAATACATTAATAGTGGTTTATATTAGACTTGTACAAATTGAGCTAGTCCATATGATTGTATTGAGTTGAGGCTGCAAATTAAAGGATCTGAATTTTAAGAATCAATAATAGATTGGATTTATTAATTTTTATTCATAGAATCAAGTAAAACTTTATGATTTCTTGAAGCGTCCTGAAACTCTCGAGAGGCTTATTGTGGAATTCACCTACTCAAAACCTTAAAGCATGAAAACATGATGATGTTCTTCACTTTTTGGGTTGATACAACCAACAAGAAAGAGGTGTTTGCCAAACAATTTGATATGTTATTTGTTAGTTTATTGACTAAAAGTTAACTTTTTAATCATCTTAAAAAGTTATTGATATATTTAATAAATGACTTTTGGTTAGTTTATTTAACCATAATAATTTGATTTTAAAAGTTCCATGAGAAGAGTTTTTGAGGTTAGCTGTTTGTTTAATAACAACATTACCTTTCACTTTATTCTTTACTTTTACTCTGTTTATTTTTAAGTTGATTTTTAATCGTATAATTATGTTGTGAAGTTTGGAAGAATATAATAAAGGTGTTAATTAAGCGTTTTAATTTTATTTAATTTTATAGTATTAGTTTATATTAAAAAATCATAATATTAAGTTTTTGAATGTAAAGAGTCACATCAAATTAATATTTTTGGTATATAACTATTATATATTGTATCTGTGCTATACTATACTTATAAATATTTTAATTTATTAAATAATAAATTTTATACATATTATATGAAAAATACTAATATGATATAGCTCATTTGCATTATTCATATTAGTAAAAATTCAATGTTGGATTATTATTATTATTATTATTACTACTCTGCGATCATGATAATTTTTATTAAAGTTATAAACTTAATTTTGTAAAATTAAATATCTA